>OY755247.1:17742640-18341756 GCA_963576725.1 Azorinus chamasolen | reverse complement strand
CACAAGATTTAGTCGAACAGTAGTCACATCAACCGATGATCAAACTTTATAAGCCCTTACCATGCCGTGGACTGTTTATTAGTCCTTACCCTACTGTGGGTTGTTTAAAGACATTCCCTTAGCGGCTTGGGTCTTTACAGCTAACCTGTGAAAAAGCATGCGGCACATGGTAAGAGCTATAGCAGTCTGCCTGTCAAGAACCACTGGAGCGTTCCATGTGAGGCCCGTCTCTTACATTTGATGATTTGGAAATGATTAGATTGTCACTAATGCAGTATATGTTTTTATTTTTTATTATGCTCCTGAAACTATAAGAAGGAGCATATAGGCCCCGCTTTGTCCGTTCGGCCTGTGAATGTCTTCTAAAGTGCTCAACCTACATTCATGACACTCCACATACAAATATATCTCATTGAGATCAAGTGCAGGGTGCAGGGGTTAAATTATAACTTTCTGAGCAGTATTTACATATTCTGATAGACCTTGTTGGGAGAAAAGGCAGCTGTGTCCAAGGATAATAACTCTGTGGGACATCTCTTTTGGAAGTATTGCCCTATGTAATCTGTCTTTTTTTTCACTGAAAGTACTTGACCCACACTAACGAAAAATCATATTTCAGCAATTCTTTACCGAGAGATGCTGTGAAAACGGGTGATTACTCTATTTGCAGTGTTTCTTGAGTTGAAGTGAGCCAAATGTCCAGAGTTTTATATCTGATATACATAAGCGCTCAGGTTTTTTTAATGTATTTAATCCTTATAAAATATTCATCTGCTAAAGTGCTTGTCTGCTTCAAATGTGAAAGTGCTTCATAGTTTGTAAAGATTTGTGAAAATGTTGTCTGTCAAATAGCTTGGATCCAGATAAGATGCCTGGTTACTTGACGTCTCATCTGGATCCAACCTGTTTGCATATGGCCCTTTGTTTGTTAGTGGTAGGCTTCTTAAGGGTTGAACTTCTATTGGGTTCTGACCAACAATGGTCTTTTGAGTGTGTTCCCCTTGACTAATTGTATGTCAGGGCCTCTCTAGACAGAATGAGACGGCTTGCCATATTTTGCACACTTGTATCATGCTTTTACTGTTACTTTCACGCCTATTGAGAACAATGGGGGGGGGGAATCATTGAATGGACCTGGGTAATGTCTTTAAAAAAGGGATAAGACATGAATATTCGTAAAAGAGATGATGACGTCATGAATATTAATTAGATTAGATATCATATTAACTCATGAAACATTTGCGTAGAATCAGATCTACATGTGAATAGTATTCCAAAAGCATACAAAGCAGATCCTTTTCGGCAGGCTGATCTGGTTCTACTCTGTTTGCAAATACATCAATGACAACCTCCAACGCAGTTATCTCCCCTAATCGCTACGCTGAAAAGATGACCGCACGAAGTGACAAGGGATATCACTGTGAGGAGTTTGCATCAAAGAGTGTGTTTATTCAGTAAAACGCTATTTCCGACTTTTAAAATACATTGTCGACAATATTCATATGACAAAAAATGCAGGCTCTGATGAGTACATTCGTTTTTATGCAAAACTGCACGGATGTAAGAGAGCAGTCACTACTGATATGTAATAGATACAGTACGAGTCTTACTACCAAAGTGTCTTCTTACAACCGTTATCAGGACAGTTTGTTCGCATGACCGAAGACACATGTCTATGAGCTGTGTGATCTGGCTCTATTCTGTAACCCACCAAGATAGGTTCTATAGGAACCATTTGGTATTAGACTACTCTGTTTGTCACCTAGATAAATTCTGAAGAGCTGCCTGATCTGGGTTTACTCTGTGACACTATTCGAGTCGGCCATACACGTACTATCTGATCTGTGTCTACTCTGTGACACTATTCGAGTCGGCCATACACGTACTATCTGATCTGTGTCTACTCTGTGACACTATTCGAGTCGGCCATACACGTACTATCTGATCTGTGTCTACTCTGTGAGTCACCCGGTTATGTCCTGTTCGACTGATATGGGTCTACTCTGTGTCCCACAGCAGACCAGTCCTGTAGGAGCTGCCTGATCTGGGTCTGCTCACTTTGCTGATATAATATTATAATTCACGTTATACAGTTTTTGATGTAGATGTAAACGCGTATTATTTTTAGCAACACTCGTGTTACGTTGTTAAGTACACAGCATGGAGCACGTGAAATTGGGCGATACTTCCAAATGCACGGGCTCGATCCTAGGTAGATAGATTTTAACCACAAAAATCACGTGCGTACAAAAGTGTCCTCTTACAACCGTTATCAGGACACTTTTTCAATAGCTTTGCTGGGGGTCTGTCGTACAACAAGACCTACCAAAGCGTATCATTTCAGAGCTCCAGCCGATGAACATGAAAAGTGTACATTTTATTATCTGAAATCGGTCACCAAACAAGGTTAGATGCCAACTTAGAAACTTTCGCTCCTTCACTCTATAAATACGTTTTTCTTCGTCTTTGCAAACAGAGTAGACCCAGATCAGACGGCTCCTATAATCAGTTTGTGTTTATGGAATTATATTGATGATACATTGATGATTGATGTTACAGCTTTTGCTAAGACCAAATCGAGGGTTTGGTGGAAAACTATTGTAACTCCTTCACTTTGTGAAGGAGTTACAATAGTTTTCCACCAAACCCTCGAAATATTCCTTTGCCCATATACATTGTACATGATAACAATACTGCTAACCGATATTCTTACATGGATACTGATGACTGGCTGGTTGGTTGTGTTGATGTTATGGCCATCGATGTGTTCATTTGACGCCCCAGAAAGAAGGGAGCTGATACAAAGAAACCCGGGCGCTATGCCCTACTCTTATTATCGACAGAGTTTCTCTTTTTCTTTTAGATGCCCAGTATAAAGCACTGATACATTGGATCTCGGTTTATAAAGTCTCATCCGAAAGACTTGGTCCGGCGGTGGATCGAACCCGGAACACCTGGTATTGCCGTCAAGCGCAGATGAGGTAAATCGTTATTGCATGTGAAAGCTTCATGCTGGACATGATTATATTACTTTCGTACAACAACCGTCTAATTTTGACGTGCTTTTTCAGTGAGAGCAACTTTGGAGATATTCTACTAAATGCTGATATTTGGTATGGTCCTTCATTGTTTCATAGCACGGTCCTTCCAGTATGAAGGCGTTTAACTTGTTTAACCCTTTTCCCGATTCAATCTTCATGCAAGAAATAATGAGATCATAAATATGTACTAGCTGATTTTTTAATGTAAACTTTCAAGAAATAACTTTATATACAAATAACCAAGTTTTCAATATTTCGGCTACGGCCGAAATATTGAAAACTGAGTTATTTGTGTATAATGTTATCTAATTAATATTCCCTCTGGAATAAGATAAACATACAAGAAATATATTTGCTTTGACAATAACCGTAGAAATAGATCTATATCGTGCCAAAAGCAAACAGAGCAGATCCAGATCAGACGGTTCCTATAGGAGCCGTCTGATCTGGGTGTACTTTGTTTGCCAATGCTTGAAAATGCGTTTACATGAAGGACAGGGTAAAAGGATGTTGACTGCCAAACAGTACATAGTCTAATCAGGGGGTTCCATTAGGAGCCCTTCGATCTGGGGCTTCACTGTTTGCAAATACCAATACACTAGTTTCCCACATTCGAGAGCTAGCCGCTGATGACAGCAAATGATTGAGTTGTCCGAAAGCAGGTCATACGATCAACTGTGTTATGATCAATCCATGGCTACAAAGTAACAAAAGATAAGGCATATATTTGAGGGGTCATGAAGGATTTGTGGTTAATAGTATAGGTAGATATGACTGCTACAACCGTATGGGAGGACTGCTATGTCCTTTATCTCTACCGTCTCTTATTCTAGGGGTCCATATTTAGACATTGTTTAAACTTTATCACTTTCATCGTTCACATGTCCTAGTTATGAAGACTTATAAATGACACATTACGTGTGTTAACTCTTTCGGCGCCAAAATTCTAATTGTCGTCTGCCATATAATTTTGTTGAATCATTCGTTGCAATAAAGAAATGAGATAAATAAATGCAAATTTCAAAGGAATAAAGCACAGAAATAGAAATTGAGACAAAAAGTGAAGTCCCTGATCAGACGCTTGATCTGGGACTGCACTATTTGCCGTGGTGCATTTATGCGACATTAGGCGGTTAAAGGGTTAATCCATTCCTTCCTAGACCCATTGGGTTTCTTTGAATAAATCTACCGAAAAGGAGCATTTACTGGAGAAAATGAAAATTTTAGAATTATGTGGTTTTGAAAGCATTGTGATAAAAAGAACATTTGTTCCTATAAGCTCTAATTATCACAATGACTTCAAAAAAGTTACTTTTACAGAGGCGTCAAAAGGTGTCAGTCGGAGGGAATATATTAAATGTTGTAAAGAGCTTGTATTTATGAAATTTATCTGAGCATTGCGCAATAGGTCTCTTGAGACAAAAAAGGTGTTTTACTAGCTTGGTCATTTTAAACCGTAACCCGAATGAACATTATGTATCAAATAATTGAATATTAACAATAGTTATTCCATCTCTTTTGACGACTCTGTAGAAGTCACTTTGTGAAGCCATTGTGATAAATAGAGCATTTGCTCCTATATGAGCAAATGCTCTATTTATCACAATGGTTTCAAACTACACAGTTATAAAAGTTTCCTTTTCTCTAGTAAATGATCCTTTTCGGTAGACTTATTCAAAGATGTTGTATCTAAAAATAAATATCTAAAAGTGGTGATTGGCCGTAATCGCCAATGATTAGCCAATGGAAGAATTATACATACATGTACATTTGTATATCGTTGTGTGAACGTACGAGTTATTATATATTTAGGTAACCTAAAGTTGATATATACAGTGAACTCTCATTATAACGACAGTCGATATAACGGAAAACCCCATTATACTAACATTACTTTTTAACCCATTCCCCCATATTGACTTTTGACGACTCTATAAAATTCACTTTGTGAAATCATTGTGATGGGAGCAAATGCTCTGTTTATCACAATGGTTTCAAGCTACAAAATTCTAAAATTTTCCTTTTCTCTAGTTAATGCTCCTTTTCGGTAGATTTATTCAACGAGGTTGGATCTATAAATAGCCTATGAGGGAATGGGTTAAATCTAGCCGAACATAACTTTTACCCTTCGGATGCTGAATATTCAAATGTGAAACCAACCATTATGCATATTGACCCATTCTCTCCTACTGACGCTTTTTGACGTCTCTGTAAAAGTCATTTGTTGAAACCATTGTGATAAATAGAGCATTTGATTCATAGGAGCAAATGCTCTATTTATCCCAATGGTTTCAAAACTACATAATTCTAAAATTTTCCCTTTCCCCAGTAATTACGCCTTTTCGGTAGATTTATTCAAAGAGGTTGGGTCTAAAAACAGTCTATAGGCCAGAATGAGTTAATTACCTGAATCGTTCTAAGTTAGAGAAATTGTACCCACTTAATTATAGCTGCCTCTTATGGGTCTACACTATTTGCAAATGTAGACATACACGCTCATGTCATGAAAAGGCTAAATGTTCGTTACAACAGCATTTTTAGTACAAAGTACAACTTCACTTTCTTTGGGAATGAACTGGGTCGGTGTAACGAGAGTTGGCTGTATATTCGCCTTCACTTACTCTTCAGTCTCTGCCTATGAGATAAACCCTTCGCTTGCTGAATTTTAAAATACATTTCTCCTTCTTTACCCATGTCCTGTTGTATAATTACATATATCTTCACTCTGTACAAGTATTTCGCTGTGCAATCACTGCTGTGGAGTGCACTGGTTGCACAATCAACTTGTAAATAGTGCAGACCCTGATGAGACTGCTCCTGCAGGAACTGTCTCATCTGGGTATTCACTATTTACAGGTAGGTATATTGACATGCATAGCAAGCGAATGGTTAAACCTCCCAAGTTATATATACTTATAGTGGGTTACATAAGACTATTATACTGTACTTATACCAATATTGCTTTGAATAAAACTCCTCAAAAACTATACCAGACCATTTAAATACATTAACCCTTTGAATGCGAGAAGCGAGTGGACTGTCATTTGCAAACAGTGTAGCCCCAGATCAGAGGGCTCCTAGATCAGGGTCTGCACTGTTTATCATTCAAAGTCCTCTCGGTATTTTACCCTTTCATACTGAATGGACTCTGCCGATAAACAATAACGGACTATTCCACTCGGAAAAGTCGACGTTGAAATAGTTTATGCAATGCCAACTCGCTGTGGAGTACCGACACGGCCCACATTTGTACAACAATCTTAAAATGTTATAAGACATAACTATCAGAACTTGTAAACAGTGTTTACCCAGATCAACCGTCTTCTTGAAAAGTTTGATCGAGATCTTCACTGTTTGTTGCCCATGGCACATGTTGCCCACTCTGATATAGCTATTCAAACTAAATTCTGGATGTTTCGAGTAAAGGTAAAATGTTGGGTTTATATAGTCTGAAATCTATAAATAAATAGTAGTGGGTGATAGCTTAATGCAGAACTAACGGTATGCGAAGAGCCCCTATTTTCCACCAAACCCTATGCTTTGACCACTCTTTAGAATTGTCACGACTAGTATCTTAGTACGCACATTTATCTGTTGCTCTGAACTCACAACCATTGAAATACATGAACTTTTGTTTCGGCTAGATTTCACCAAGATTTCCCGTAAAACGTATAGTTTAAAACACATTTGTGAATGAAAAAAATTATGACACCGTTAATACACCGTTAAGCGTTATTTCTTGTTCTAGAACCATTTTTGTGACATTGCGAACACAGACGGAACCAATCGGAACCCCTCGTGGAACCAATCGGAATCGCCCGTGGAACCAATCGGAATAGCTCGTGGAACCAATCGGAACACCATCGAGTAGTTACGATTGATACGGAACTAAAACGCGCATGAATTTTGTCTAGAACGTTGGCGAATGACATCGGCGACGTCGATATTGGCACTAGAACGTTCGCAAATTCAAGTGGATATTGATAACGTACTTGATAAGTAAGCATGTGATAAGTATACATGAAGGTCCATAAGAGCCCCAGAGGAGCTTTCTGCATAACTTTCGTCCTCGATTAAGCTACCACCTGCCAGACCCTCAACCCCCTCCCCCCCCCCCCCCCCCCCCCCCCACACACACGAAAATTAATTTATTTTTTATTATTATTATTATTTTGGGTAATCATTGTAGAGGGCTTTGCCCTAGTTGTGTCATTGTAAAGCTTGCGTATTTACATTTCTTTTCTCTCGCTGACATATATTAGATAGGACATTTAATGAATTGCCCGTACTCGATGAAAGGACTGTACAAATATTTCGATTAGAGATATTTGAATAAAATGACATACACATGTCTCTGTAGAAGTCGGCTGTAGCAATCGAAGTTCGATATTCTAAATTTCAAATCTATCTTTGGAACAATACCTGGAATCAGTAGATTTTGACCAAATACGTATTTTCAGTCAATCTGTATACAGTATATACTTTCATTTTGAGGGATGTTTTTACAAGAAATAGTTTTGCCGATGTTTTCTCTGGACAATAATGTTACACGGAGACATTTCACACACTTGTAAACATACTACATACTATCTGAGTGACTCAGATCACACGTGACGTCTCTTGTAGGAGCTGTCTGGTCAGGATCTACTCTGTTTGCTTATATAATTAGATAGACATGCAGAGCAACAGATAACGATGCGCACTCAAATACTAAATCGTCCTTTCAGCACCAAACACTATGTTGTGACCACTCTTTAGAACAGTCTCTTGGAGAGGTTATTTTTGAAAATGTTTTAACCCGTCGCTTGCTATTCACGTCAATATACCTACCTGTAAATAGTGAAGACCCAGATGAGACAGCTCCTGCAGGAGCTGTCTCATCAGGGTCTGCACTATTTACAAGTTGATTGTGCAACCAGTGCACTCCACAGCAGTGATTGCACAGCGAAATACGTGTACACAGTGAAGATATATGTAATTATACAACAGGGCATGGGTAAAGAAGGAGAAATGTATTTTAAAATTCAGCAAGAGAAGGGTTAATTTACGCATCTTATCTGGACCTCAGGACCTGATTCTACAGTTTCTGCTACGACAAATACTCGTGTCGATATGCCTCTCTAAAAATTCAGCAAATATCATTGGCATATTATCTAGATCCAGACTATTTGCAGTTGAACTTCGATATCTAGAACACCAAGAGACTATACAAATTAGTCCGAGATAAAAGACGTTCGAATTATCCGATACTAATCTGGACAATTTCTCAACTTCACAGCTGAATGCACGTCTAAAGTAATGGCGAAAGCTCCTGTAGGAGCGTTCAGCATTACTTTGCATTAAGCTATCACATGTGTTTCTAGATATATGTAGCTATACGTTTTACAGCAAGTCTGTATTGTAAGTTTTGGAAGGACAAAACTTTTAGTTCGAGTTATCTCGAGTTGTCCTAGTTTGAGATATCGAAGTTCAACTGTATTATTATGAGATCGCTCAAAGTGTGGGGGGACTAAAGAACAGATCCATGCTTATAAAACTTTTAGTTGAGTCTGGGTTCGTTCTCAAGTTTTTGATTGGTCAGATTTGAGCCTTTGGCCTTTGGCCTTTGGCTCAAATCTGACCAATCAAAAGCTTGAGAACTCAAATCTGACCAATCAAAAGCTTGATAACGAAACTCAGGTTCAACTAAAAGCTTTATAAGCATGGACCCAGATCTGGATCAGTATATACAGTACCACTCATCAAAATCGGACTTTGAATTCAGTACCACTGTCGATCTTGAAGACAGGTGGCAGCTTAACCCTTTCCCTGATGATTATTCATGTAGGAAATAATGACGTCATGAATATTAATAACATTGTGTTTTGTAATGGCATATGAACACATGACATTTTGGCTCAGGCATAAGCTGTAGAATCAGATCTATATTACACCATAAGCAAACAGAGCAGACCCTGATCAGACGGTTCCTGTAGGAGCCGTCTGATCTGGGTCTACTCTGTTTGCAGATGCGTCAAATTGCGCTTACGTAAGGGGAAGGGTTAAAGTAGGGTCAAACTAATGCAGTTGGCTCCTCAAAGGAATTTTCTGTATGACTTTCAGCCTGGATTAAGCAGCCACTTGCAGCATGATATCCAAATTCTTCGGTACTAAAGGTCAGATATAGAGCACAGGGGTAAGACACGTTTTAGTCCGTTTATGTCATTCCATATACATGTATACATATATACTGACTCAAACGTGTCTTACCCCTGTGATATAGATGGGGTTTGCTGTAGTTTTTCTACGCCTTGAAAACAGAGTAGACCCAGATCAGACGGCTCTTGTACGAGGTTCTTCTCTGTTTGCTTACGAAAAAAGATATCTAGATATGATTCTACATCTTCTGTCATTGTAAAATAGTTCTGTGTTCATGTGACATTGTACACTGTATTAACCTAATAAGTGTTCATTATGTTTTTATGTCTTATATAAATATCCATGGAGTAAAGGATTAATTTAAACCATTTGCGCCCAGTTTCTTCCATGCTTATATATTTGATCAGTCCATTTTTTTTATCAAAGGGATAACTGGTCTAAATTTTAATTTTCGTTTTGTTTTATATTGAAATTCATATCAGCAAACAGTGAAGACTCTGATTAGACGCCGCATAATGCGGCGTCTGATCAGAGTCTACACTTTTTTCCTATATCCCATATATGGGATCATGGGCACAATTGGGCTAATACTTGAATAATTTTGCAATGTAAATTGTACAAATAGACCTTATTAGTATTCATGATGTCATTATGTCTTATATAAATATCCATGGTGGAGTAAAGGGTTAAGTTTAATATTTAAATCCGTTTGCGTTGTGAATTCATGGCGTCAAATTTCTATCGTTGAGCATGCATGAAGAGAATGTAGAGTGCAATATCCCTTAACCCTTTACTCCGTGAATATTCATGTACGAAATAAGGACATCGTGAGTATTAATTAGATTGGTTGTCATAAAATATCACATGAAACACAGAAATGTTTTGCCATGGCAGAAACTGTAGAATCATATATTTATCTACATTGCATCATAAGCAAACAGAGCAAAGGCAAACTCTGTTTGCAAAGGCGTAGAAAGGCGTATTTATGGAGTAAAGGGTTAAATTCCCATATTATATGCAGTGAGCTCATCCAAATGGTAATTTGGAACCCGTCCATTTTGTATGTAAGGGGTTTCTGAAAACCGTTGGCAGTGTTTTGTGTAGAGTAAACACTGTCTAGACCAGACTTTCAAATTAATATCATTGTCGGTAGTTCAGACAGTTGTCAGAGTATGCGGGGCGAAATCTCTCAACGGACATTGACCCTGTATTAAGCAGGCACCAGTCCTGCCTAAAAAAGGACTAAATCGTATTCTTACTACAGCCTATTTAGACGGGTTTTCCAGTAATTTTATTTGGTGGTGTAAGGGTTTTACATTACCCCCCCCCCCCCTCTTGCGACGACTGTTGGCACGTTTGCAAACAGAGTTGACTCAGACCAGGCAGCCCTATGTAGGGGCCGTCTGATCAGGGTCTGCTCTGTTTGCTTATGACAAAACACATACAGTAAAACCCCGCCAATGCGACCACCTAAAAGTGGTATAATTCCGGTTGCTAGATGCAGGTGGTATCTTAATGTAGGACAAAAGTAATACAGAAAGCTCCCAGAGGAGCTTTAGAACTGCATTACTTTTGTCCTGCATTAAGCAACCACCTGCCTATAAAGACAACTATGTTTATTTTTAAGTGGTCGCATTAGAGGGGTTCTACTGTATCTAATTCTACAGTTTCTGCAATGATAAATAAATTCTTTGTTCCATATTGAAAAAAATCAGTTAATAAATATTCATGAAGTCCTGTATTCTTGTATAAATATTCATGAGGGACGTGGTTAACCCTTTCTCTGTTCTATGTTTATTCCAAATTTCAATACCTACTGAATATTCATGGACAAAATAGTTATAATGAAGTATGGAAGATGGAACATTGTGGCTATTTTAGAAAGCAAAGACACAGACCTATCAATTTCCATTAGCAAACAGAACAGACCCTGATCAGGCGGCTCCTCTAGGAGCCGTCTGATCTGGGTCCACTCTATTTGCAAATGCGTGAAAACTAGTTAATGTGAAGGAAAGAGTTAAATAACTATTTAGGGTATTGTTACTCACACCCACTCACACCCTTCCTTCTCACATTTTTTGTTTTATAAATCGGTATGATACACAGTGGAGCCCCTCTAAACTGGAATTTTAGTAAAGAAGAATTAAAATTTTAGCTTTTTAGGCAGGTACATGCTTAATACAGGGTGAAAGTCGTGCAGAAAGCTCCTTTTGGGAGCTTTCTGTGTGACTTCTACCCTGCATTAAGCTGCCACAGTCCGGCATTGTTTCTTATTTTAGTTACCGGTTCAGAGAGGTTTTATTGTACAAAGAATGTTCAATTATTTGCAGTGACTGTGGCCATTTGTTTGTTGAAGTTGAGATCAATAGTCGCGACCCTCTATGCTAATATTTGTATCCTTATCAAACTTTACACGTAGTTAAATGGTTAAGCTATGTCAAACACTGGGATGGGCAAAGTGGATACCTATGTTCGAAATGAAAATGTTAAAATATCTCAAAAATTTGAACAGTAAGAAAATGTTGTCCGCTGTAGTAACCCGTTTTAAATAACGTTGCACTTTGAAAAACATATTTCAAAACGGGTTGAAGTTTATTTCAATGTGCGATATTCGATGCCGACCCGTTTTGAAATAAAGTTGCACTTTGAATTAATTACTTCAAAATGGGTTGCAGTTTATTTCATTGTGCGATTTTCGATGTCAAACCTTTTTGAAATAAAGTTGCAAATTGAAATAAAAATGTCTAGAGTACTTTTCACTAGACGGAAATGGTAAAAACAAAATACATTCAAAGTTTCAAACTCATATACATTCATGGTGTGTATAAAACATGACTAATTTTGAACTTTCACGGTTTAAAAATTGATATAGAACGCTTTGTTTTTAGTAAAATATGCGTTTTAAATCGATGGCGTCATGTGACGTCGACTTGACGCCATGAGTATACAGACACTGGAAACACCAAGAGTACTTTTGAGTTTGAATGTATTATGTGTTTACGATTTCCTTTCAGTGAAGAGTACTTTCTAAGTGAAGAGATAAATGAGTTAGTACACTGAACCCTCATTACAACGGAGGTGTTTGTTTCCAGACATTGTGCTGGTATAACGAGGTTGCCGTTATAACGAATTTAAATATGAAATGAACAATTTGGCCAGTTTTAAACTAGTACCAACAGGTGATCGCTTAATGCAGAACACAAGAAGTGCAAAAAGCTCCCTAAGGGAGCTTTTTGCACTTCTTGTGTTCTGCATTAAGCAATCACCTGTGCTATTAGCATTGCGCCTTTTTATTCAGTGCGTGTTTCAAAGAGTTAACGGTAATTTTGTTTCAATGCATACTGTCGGTATAACAAGGGTACCGTTGTAACGATTGCCGGTATAACGAGGGTTCACTGTATCATAGTCCCCATGATACATTTAGTGTTTCATGACACTCTTGGATATCTACGCGGTTATGTGGTTACACTAGAACCTGTCTTAAAATTATGGGTCTGTAGGGCAGGTGATAGCTTAATGCTGGTCAAAAGTAATGCAGAAAGGTCCTTTAGGAGCTTTCTGCAATACTTTTGCCCTACATTAAGCAACCACTCGCATTTTTAAGACCCCTATATTCTATAAATGAATGCCAGTTAATCTATGTTCTACTGTACTATGTTCGAATTAGAGACGACCCCGTTGCGTCCCGTAAAGAATACGATTGTTTGAAGAATGATATTTCCCCCCACACATCCCTTATTTTCAACTCTCATCCTGCTAAACGACGTCTGTCCGTTACATATTAACCCTTCGCTTGCTATTCACGTCAATATACCTACCTGTAAATAGTGAAGACCCAGATGAGACAGCTCCTGCAGGAGCTGTCTCATCAGGGTCTGCACTATTTACAAGTTGATTGTGCATCCAGTGCATTCCACAGCAGTGATTGCACAGCGCAATACTTGTACACAGTGAAGATATATGTAAATATACAACAGGGCATGGGTATATTTTAAAATTCAGCAAAAGAAGGATTAACTTTTATTTCAGTTCTCTTACTTATCCATTTACATGTAGCTGTAAACAGCGTGATTCCTGACGAGTTGCCGAGTTATTTGGCGTCTCATCTGGATTCAAGATGTTTAAAAAATGCCAATCAAGTAGCCTCTAGCAGGCTGCGGGTTAAACAAGATATTCTTGTTGTCATGTTGGTTTGAAAGTTGGGCTTCAAATTACATTTGAAGTAGAATGTTTGTCCTCAAATATCACTAACAGAGAGTGCACGAACTCACAGGTAGCGGTATATAGAAATGAATTTGTGTTGTATACGCATGTGAAACCTGTGGACCCTTCTAGACCCTGCTGAACTGGTAAAAATCCTTTGAGGGCGAATTTGAAGGGATAAAATCTGTCTGATTATCGGATATAATATACAAATTTATATAGAACAGGATTGAATTTTGCCCTCAATTTGAATGCATACAGGCTAGAAATACATTTGTGAATCTATTTGAAGTTGGCCCGTTAGAAATAAATGCAGTCCGAAAAATAACAAAAAATAAAAAAATCCAAATCGGTCCGTTTGTTTGAGAGTACGAGCGAAAGTGAAAATTGGCGCCAAATTTAAAAGTGTCGTCTGCAATAATAATTTCATATTAATATAATTCTAAACTAAATAATAAAGATATATTAGTAAAACATTTGTTTTTAAAAAACCCTGTATGTTTTGGCTAATATAATACAGAATATAGTGATATCCCAGGTCAGATGCCGCCTTGAAAATGCGGAATCTGACCTGGGACTGTACTGTGTTCAATGGTGCCAACAGGCGACATTGGCGCCAAAAGAATTGAATTAAAACGGAATCACTGATTTGATGCGCTTAATAAGGAGATACTCGTATAGAAAGACAAACACGATACGTAGCTTAAACTTTAACAAACACAATAAACTCTTTGATGAGTTTTTAACCATCTACTCCCTAAATACGCTTTTCTACGGCTTTGTAAACATCGTACACCTAGATCAGACGGCTCTTGTAGGAGCCGTCCGATTAGGGTCTTCTGTGTTTGCATATGACATGAAATAGATGCGATTCTGCACATTCTGTCTTGGTTAACTAGTTCCTGCATAAATACGCCTTTCTACGACTCCGTAAATGTCACCTGTGGATACCATTGTGATAAATAAAGCATTTGCTCCTATAGGAGCAAATGCTCTATTTATCACAATGGTTTCAAATAACAAAATTCTAAAAAAAATACTTTTCTCTAGTTAATGCTCCTTTTCGGTAGATTTATTCAAAGAGGTTGGGTCTAAAATAGCCTATGGAGGAACGGGTTAAATATTCTTGTAGTAATATGGTATCATAAAGTAAAAACAGATAAGCGTCGCATTTTTGTTAATCTTACGTAAAGATGTACATTGATTTACGTGTGACGCATTCGGCTGCGTGTCATATACTTTTTTGCACCTGAACACAAATTCCAGTAACCATTCACAATATGTCAGAGCAACAAATAAACGTGCGTACTCGAGTACTACAATGGCCGTCATTTCTCCGTATAGAAATAAAGGAGAGGTATTCCTGAAAATGTTTTAATTTACGTATGTTATTTTGTACCCAGACTCTCAGTGATACACGCACAGTTACGCAAAGTTTCTGGACCTTGCATTAATCAGAGAGTACCTGTACGTATAGCGGAGTCCGTCGTTCCACGTGCTTGGGTGTTTACAAAGAACTTGAGAGCTCGCATATGGGTTTTTCATTTGATATATGACAAATGTCAGCCTGTATCGGGAATCGATTCAAAGTCCTTTTATGCTCTGGCATATGGAAACGTGAAAACGTCGATACTTAAAGCATCACTTGACAGCTAGCAATAATACACAGATGAACTTAATGAGACCATACAAATTACTTCGAAATAACAGAGGTTCGAGTCTTCCTAATTCTAAGTTACGTGGCGGTGCGGTGGTCTAGTTGTATCGCGCTTGACTACCAATCCGGAGGTCCGGGGTCAAATCCCCGTCCCTCCCGGAAATTTCAGAGATGCTTTTCAGTGTCTCCCACCCGCACGAGGTTTTCTCCTCTTCATCCAGGGAAAATGGGTATCTGTGAGGGTCACTAGCCGGTACTGCGACTGCGTAATCGCGTCATATGTTAGCAGTGCTCTGTATTGTATGCGAATGGCTCAGGAACCAGGGAAGTAAATGTTCAGTCGGCTGAGCGGTCATTCGGACTGAAAGTAGACTAGAAATAAGGTACTTTTTTAAGTTCACAGCGTAACCCTGCTCTTGCTGAATTTTAAAATACATTTCTTCTTCTTTACCCATGCCCTGTTGTACGAGTTTAGTATATAAGATAAAATTGAAAGCGGAATTGTTGTCAGCAGTTTAGCGCAGTGAGTAAAGTCTAGGTACGCAGAAGACATTGCGAGAGTAGTATTTTATTGAGCGTGGGTTCGAATCCCGTTCGACCTTAAACTTTTTTTAATTTTAAATGAATAGTAGAGTATTATTTTATGTCATATTGTATAATTGTAATGGCCATTTATTCACATGGTCGTCTATGTTGTGCCTTTGTTTGAGTTCGAGTCCTATATTAGCCATATTTTCAATAATAAATCGATGCTTAAATATGAATATCAATATAAGTTTTAGCAAATGTCTTGTACAAGTGGCTTCTTAATGCACAACAAAACTAATGCTCTTAAGGGGACTTTTCTTAATATTTTTAGCAAAAAAAATAGTTTAGGTTGATGCGAGCCTTCAACCTGCGCCTAATAAAATGTTCGCCGATCATATACTTCTTTATGGTCCTACGTCTTATCCACTACGCTATATTTCCGATAACTAATGCGCTTATTCTTTATACCTATAACTAAACATTTTCTTTTATAAATGGCACGAGGATATCCGAAATGCTGATCTCCCTTAAAAATGGACTCGGCGAACCCGTAACCCTGCACTGTTTTCAATGGTGCCAACAGGCGACATTGGCGCCAAAAGAGTTGAATTAAAACGGAATCACTGATTTGATACGCTAAATAAGGAGATACTCGTATAGAAAGACAAACACGATACGTAGCTTAAACTTTAACAAACACAATAAACTCTTTGATGAGTTTTTAACCATCTACTCCCTAAATACGCTTTTCTACGGCTTTGTAAACATCGTACACCTAGATCAGACGGCTCTTGTAGGAGCCGTCCGATCAAGGTCTTCTGTGTGTGCATATGACATGAAATATATCCGATTCTGCACATTTTGTCTTGGTTAACTAGTTCCTTCGTAAATACGCCTTTCTACGCCTCCATAAATGTCACCTGTGGATACCATTGTGATAAATAAAGCATTTGCTCCTATAGGAGCAAATGCTCTATTTATTACAATGGTTTCAAATAACAAAATTCTAAAAAAAATACTTTTCTCTAGTTAATGCTCCTTTTCGGTAGATTTAGAGGTTGGGTCTAAAATAGCCTATGGAGGAACGGGTTAAATATTCTTGTAGTAATATGGTATCATAAAGTAAAAACAGATATATAAGCGTCGCATTTTTGTTAATCTTACGTAAAGATGTACATTGATTTACGTGTGACGCATTCGGCTGCGTGTCATATACTTTTTTGCACCTGAACACAAATTCCAGTAACCATTCACAATATGTCAGAGCAACAAATAAACGTGCGTACTCGAGTACTACAATGACCGTCATTTCTCCGTATAGAAATAAAGGAAAGTTATTCCTGAAAATGTTTTAATTTACGTATGTTATTTTGTACCCAGACTCTCAGTGATACACGCACAGTTACGCAAAGTTCCTGGACCTTGCATTAATCAGAGAGTACCTGTGCGTATAGCGGAGTCCGTCGTTCCACGTGCTTGGGTGTTTACAAAGAACTTGAGAGCTCGCATATGGGTTTTTCATTTGATATATGACAAATGTCAGCCTGTATCGGGAATCGATTCAAAGTCCTTTTATGCTCTGGCATATGGTAACGTGAAAACGTCGATACTTAAAGCATCACTTGACAGCTAGCAATAATACACAGATGAACTTAATGAGACCATACAAATTACTTCGAAATCTTCCTAATTCTAATAAGAACAATTTCTCAAGTTACGTGGCGGTGCGGTGGTCTAGTTGTATCGCGCTTGACTACCAATCCGGAGGTCCGGGGTCAAATCCCCGTCCCTCCCGGAAATTTCAGAGATGCTTTTCAGTGTCTCCCACCCGCACGAGGTTTTCTCCTCTTCATCCAGGGAAAATGTGTACCTGTGAGGATCACTAGCCGGCACTGCGACTGCGTAATCGCGCCATATGTTAGCAGTGCTCTATATTGTATGCGAATGGCTCAGTAATGTTCGGTCGGCTGAGCGGCCATTCGGACTGAAAGTAGACTAGAATTAAGGTACTTTTTAAGTTCACAGCTTAACCATTCTCTTGCTGAATTTTAAAATACATTTCTTCTTCTTTACCCATGCCCTGTTGTATAATTACATATATCTTCACTGTGTACAAGTATTTCGCTGTGCAATCACTGCTGTGGAGTGCGCTGGTTGCACAATCAACTTGTAAATAGTGCAGACCCTGATGAGACAGCTCCTGCAGGAGCTGTCTCATCTGGGTCTTCACTATTTACAGGTAGGTATATTGACGTGAATAGCAAGCGAAGGGTTAATACAGATCTAAAAGTAATGCTAATAGCTCCTGTGGGAGCTGCCAGCATTACATTTGACCTGAATTAAGCTCTCACGTGTGTGTGTGTTCTATAGATATAAAAAAATACCTATGCGTAGTGATACTGTTTAGAACAATTCTGTATTGGGAAGTTTGGATGGAAGTTTTACTTCGAGTTATCACGGAGTTCGACTTATCCGTGTTCGAGATAACGAAGTTCAACTGTACTGCCGTGATTGCTGTATGTCAGTGATCTAGATACACGTGTCTTTCTCTAATAAATGGGGTCTCATTGCACTGCAAACAGTGTAGATCCAGATCAGATACCACGTCTATGATGAGTAGATGTATCTGATCAAATTTTAACCCTTTACTCCATGAATGTTTATAAGAAATACTGTATACAGCATATAGAGGATCTTATATGAGTGTTCATTACAAATTGTTTCATGAAAACAATTTGTAACGAACACGAATGTAAGATTCTTTTTATCACATAAGTCTTAAAAATGCAATAGAAAATGAAACAGGCTATAGCTGACGGCTGTTGCGGCAATTACTTACAAACAGCGTAGTAATATAAGGGACGACGCACATGGAGCGCTACGATTGGCTAACGCTTAAATTAGCGCTACGATTGGCTAACGATTGCTAATCTGCATAAAAAATGCACTAGTGCGGGTTTTTTTTGCGATTTACGGCACTCTGTTACGGTACTCCCACAAGGCAGCTTATGTGATAAATACGAATATTAATTACCTTAAAACAGGCTTAAATGTTACAATAGCGGATTAACAAGACATTGTTTAGCTGTGGTAGAAACATTTATACTTGAATAGCTCTGATCTAATAGTTCGACCACTAAGGGCCTTTTTCAAAGATTATGATGTCACAATACACGTCCTATTTTTGTTACATGTATTCAGCCATAAAATATAAGAGAACAGTCTTTATATTAATTCCCTTTTTTGGAATATTTTCTGTACGGTAGAAACTGTAAGACAATATCTATATAACTCCATTAGTAAACAGAGTAGATCCTGATCAGACGGCTCCTATAGGAGCCGTCTGATCTAGGTCTACTCTGTTTGCAAAGGAGTAGAAATGCGTATTTATGGAGTAAAGGGGTTAAGTATATTAATATATACAGTAGAGTCCGTCTAAAGCGACCCTCGGTTAACCAATTTGTTCCCAGTGGATTCTTCCATGCTTATATATTGGATTACTCCATTTTTATGCCCCAAGATTTGATCTGGGGGCATATTGTTTTTGCCCTGTCTGTTTGTTTGTCTGTTTGTCTGTTTGTCTGTTTGTTTGTCAGCAACTTTAACATTGGTCATAACTTTTGAGCCAGTACAGATAGCGACTTGATATTTGGCATGCATATGTATCTCATAAAGCCGCACATTTTGAGGGGTAACATGTCAAGGTCAATGTCATCCTTCAAGGTCAGATGTCAAATATATGGGTCAAATCACCAACTTTAACATTGGCCATAACTTTTGGACCAGTAGAGATAGAGACTTGATATTTGGCATGCTTGTGTATCTCATAAAGCTGCACATTTTGAAGGGTGGCATGTTAAGGTCAAGGTCATCCTTCAGGGTCAAAGGTCAAATTGTCTGTTTTTTTGGCTGTAACTTTAACGCAACCTTAACATTGGTCATAACTTTTGAGCCAGTACAGATAGAGACTTGATATTTGGCATGCATATGTATCTCATAAAGCTGCACATTATGAAGGATGACATGTCAAGGTCAATGTCATCCTTCAAGGTCAGAGGTCAGATATATGGGTCAAATCACCGACTCTAACATTGGCCATAACTTTTGGACCAGTAGAGATAGAGACTTGATATTTGGCATGCTTGTGTATCTCATGAAGCTGTACATTTTGAAGGGTGACATGTCAAGGTCAAGGTCATCCTTCAGGGTCAAAGGTCAAATTGTCTGTTTCTTTGTCTGCAACTTTAACATTGGTTATAACGTTTTAGCCAGTACAGCTAGTGACTTGATATTTGGCATGCATATGTATCTCATAAAGCCGCACATTTTGAGGTGTGACATGTAAAGGTCAAGGTCACCCTTAAAGGTCAGAGGTCAAACATATGGGCCAAATCACCGACTTTAACATTGGCCATAACTTTTGAACCAGTACCGAAAGAGACTTGATATTTGGCATGCTTGTGTATCTCATGAAGCTGCACAGTTTGAGGCGTGACATGTCAAGGTCATCCTTCAGGGTCAAAGGTCACTAACTTCAAATTGGCCATAACTTTTGAACCAATAGAGATAGAGTCTTGATATTTGGTATGCATGTGTATCTCATGAAGCTGCACATTTTGAGGAGCAACATGTCAAGGTAAAGGTCATCTTTTAGGGTCAAAGGTCACCGACTTTAACATTGGCCATAACTTTTGAACCTGTAGATACAGACTTGACATTTGGTATACATGTGTATCTCATGAAGCTGCACAGTTTGGGGGTGACATGTTAAGGTCAAGGTCATCTTTCAGGGTCAAAGGTCACCGACTTTAACATTGGCCATAACTTTTGAACCAGTAGAGATACAGACTTGATAGTTGGTATATATGTGTTTCTCATTTGGCTGCACAGTTTGAGGGGTGACATGTCAAGGTAAAGGTCATCTTTGAAGGTCAAAGGTCATTAACATTGGCCATAACGTTTGAACCAGTAGATATACAGCCTTGATACTGGTATGCATGTGTATCTCATTAAGCCGCACAGTTTGAGGGGTGACATGTCAAGGTCAAGGTCATCCTTCATGGTCAAAGGTGACCAACTTCAAATTGGCCATAACATTTGAACCAATAGAGATAGAGTCTTGATATTTGGTGTACATGTGTATCTCATGAAGCTGCACATTTTGAGGAGGGGCAACATGTCACGGTAAAGGTCATCTGTTAGGGTCAAAGGTCACTGACTTTAACATTGGCCATAACTTATGAACCTGTAGATACAGACTTGACATTTTGTATGCATGTGTATCTCATGAAGTTGCACAGTTTGGGGGTGACATGCCAAGGTCAAGGTTATCTTTCAGGGTCAAAGGTCACCGACTTTAACATTGGTCATAACTTTTGAACCAGTAGAGATACAGACTTGATCGTTGGTATATATGTGTTTCTCATTTGGCTGCACAGTTTGAGGGGTGACATGTCAAGGTCAATGTCATCTTTGAAGGTCAAATGTCATTAACATTGGCCATAACGTTTGAACCAGTAGATATGCAGTCTTGATACTGGTATGCATGTGTATCTCATGAAGCCGCGCAGTTTGAGGGGTGACATGTCAAGGTCAAGGTCATCCTTCATGGTCAAAGGTCACCAACTTTTAACATTGGCCATAACTTTTAAACCATTAGAGATACAGACTTGATATTTGGTATGCATGTGTACCCCATGAAGCTGCACAGTTTGAGGGATGACCTGTGATCAAGGTCATCCTTCAGGGTCAAATATCATATCGAGGGGGTATAGTGTTTCACAAACACATCTTGTTTTATCTAAGAGGTGCATGACCTAAATTTTCAATTTCGTTTTGTTTTATATTGATATTCCTATCAGCAAACAGTGTAGACTCTGATCAGACGCCGCATTATGCGGCGTCTGATCACAGTCTACGCTGTTTGCCTACGTCCCATATATGGGATCGCGGGAGCAAACGGGTTAATAAATATGGGCGTCATTAAAAGCATGTGTCAGCTTAATACAGGGCAAAAGTAATACAGAAATCTCCTGCATGAGCTTTCTGTATAACTTTTGTAACACATTAACACTTTTTTTCCTATTCTATGTTTATTCCAAATTTCAATACCTACTGAATATTCTTGGACAAAATGGCTATATAGAAATGTGGAAGATGAAATAGTGTAGCTATTTTAGAAACAAAATAAACATCTTTCAAATTACACTAGCAAACAGAGCCGATCCTGGTCAGACGGCTCCTATAACGAGTTAACCAACAGCTGCCTCTTCAACCCAGATTTAACTTTTGACTTATAGGCTATTTTATTTACAGTAAAACCTCTCTATAACGGCCACGAAATTGTGTTAATTAGTTGGTATTTAATGCCAGTGGCTGCTGAAAGCAAGGTGAAAGTAAAACAGAACGCTCCTGTCGGAGCGTTCTGTTCTACTTTCACCTTGCTTTAAATTACTAGACTATGCAGTAGAATCTGTCTTAAACGACATATTAACGGAAGTCTAAATCTGGGTCTTTAAGACAGGCGGTAGCTTAACGCAGGTTGAAAATAGCATAGAACGCTCCTTTTGTATCTTTGAGGCAGGCGGTAGCGTAATGCAGGTCAAAAACAGTATAGAAAGCTCCTATTGTATCTTTGAGACAGGCGGTAGCTTAATACAGGTCGAAAACAGTATAGAAAGCTCCTATTGTATCTTTGAGACAGGCGGTAGCTTAATACAGGTCGAAAACAGTATAGAAAGTTCCTATTGTATCTTTGAGACAGGCGGTAGCTTAATACAGGTCGAAAGTAATTTCCAAAGCTCCCCTTGTAGCTTTCTGCATTACTTTCGCCCTGCATTAAGCAACCACCTGCTTCATAAGACTACTATGTGCAATAAGTGAATGGTCGCTTAAGACAGGTTCTGCTGTATGATGAGTGTTAAACAATGGAGACCCTGATCAGACACCGATTCCGAGATGCGGCAACTGTTCAGAAATTTCAGAGCTACAGATAATGGTGCGTACTCAAATACTAACATCGTCATTTCTCCACAAAACCCTGTGTTGTGACCACTCTCGAATAGACGATTCTAAAGAGTGGTCACAACATAGGGTTTCGTGGAGAAATAAAGAAGTATACTTGAAAATATTTTGATTTACGCATCTTATCTGGAGCTCTGTGTTCTGTGTCTACACTGTTTTGTTTGCAATGCAATAAGGCCCATGATAATGTTGAGAACACTCTAGTGGACGGGGCAAACAGGAAACTCAGTAATACTACCTACGTGTCTGAACTTTGATCTGTTATCTCTAAATGAATGTGGGTTTTAAATGTCAAACCATTTCAAAATCTACCCACGCATGTAAATAGGAACTTGTGACTGAATGCATGATTTAAGCGCATTAAAAAAAGGCGACACGGTAATCATGTCCTTTGTAATGGTTCCTACAATTTTTCGATGAATGGGTGTTACGAAATATTTGTAGTATATCTGGAGTTCTCGAGATTCTTAGTCAAGCACTCTGCCGCATAGTCATAACAGCCCAGCAAGACTGCACGTTTTGATATAGGTAAACTACACAATCAGTGCAGATGCTGATCATGGACTCTCTGATTTGGGTTTACACTGTTTGCCTATGTCTTTTTCAGGGGCACTGGGCATCAGTTGGTTGGTGTCGTCTGAAAATAGGTCGTCTGCTACAGCTTTCACTTTGTTTTACATTTTCTTCTATTTTATATTTCAAGAAACATAAGCTCAGCATGGAACAGTTTGAATCCTGATGAGATACCGAGTTACCCGGCGTCTCGTCTGGATCCAAACCAATTATCCGTTGCCAGCGAAAGGGTTAAAATGAAAGACTAGCTAAAAAGTCAGATGAAACGCCGAGTAACTACGCGACCTTTCAAAATCTATGCTGTTTGAATCTGTTGACAACAAGAAGGTTTCGTCTGCAAACATTATCGAATGGTTTATGCTTCAACGTGGATATCTCAAGACGTTACTGGAGCATCAAACACTTTGGATTCTGGTGAGATACCGAGTTACTCGGCGGCTCATCTGGGTCCAGGCTTATAAAGCTTTTTAGTTGAGTCTGAGTTCGTTCTCAAACTTTTGGTTAATCTGGCCAATCAAAAGCTTGAGAACGAACTCAGACTCAACTAAAAAGTTTTATAAGCATGGAACCTGTGTCCAAATTGATTGTAAAGGTCACATTGGTTGAAGCTAGCAAGCCCCATGCATTGGGCGCCATGTTCATCATGTGCCGGGCGCCATGTGTCCCATGTACCGGGCGCCATGTGTTCAATGCACCGGGCGCCATGTGTCCCATGTACCGGGCGCCATGTGCTCAATGTACCGGGTGCCATGTGTCCCATGTACCGGGCGCCATGTGTTCAATGCACTGGGCGCCATGTGTCCCATGTACCGGGCGCCATGTGTTCAATGTACCGGGCTCCTTGTGTCTCATGTGCCGGGTGCCATGTGTCCTATTTGCCGGGCGCCATGTGTCCCATGTGCCGGGCTCCATGTGTATCATGTGCCGGGCGCCATGTACCGGATGACATATGCCGGAGACCATGTGTCCCATGTGTCCGGTGCCATATAGCCAATTGCCGGGCGCCATGTGTCCCATGTGCCGGGCGTCATGTATTCCATGTACCGGGGGTCATGTGTACCATGTGCCGGGCGCCATGTATATCATGTGCCGGGCGCCATGTACCGGATGACATGTGCCGGAGACCATGTGTCCCATGTGCCCGGTGCCATATAGCCAATTGCTGGGCGCCATGTGTCCCATGTGCCGGGCGTCATGTATTCCATGTACCGGGGTTCATGTGTACCATGTGCCGGGCGCCTTGTGCCCCGTGTGCCGGGCGCCATGTGTCCCCTGTGCCGGGTGCCATTTGCCCCATGTGTTTGAACGAATAGGAAGTTAGCACACATTCTTCAGAGCAGAGTTTCAGTAGATACACAGTTTTACAGCACATAGTTGAATCTGTCTTAAGCGGCTATCAAAAAGAGGACTTATAATCGGCCTGTAAGACAGGTGGTAGCTTAATACATGACAAAAGTAATGCAGAAAGCTCCTATAGGAGCTTTCTGCATTACATTTTACCTGCATTAAGCAACCAACTGTTTTAAGTATCCTATATATGTCCAATAAATGAATAGTGACTGAAGACGTATTTACTGTAATAAGCATTAATTCGGCGCCTCATTCCTAAGCGTTGCGAGGGTAATGTTTTTCATTGTAAATGGCAATATATGCTTTGCAAAATATATATCGCGAGCATGATAGATGCAAAACACCCCAACATTTATTTATAATAGAATAAAATGATTTAACATTTTACACCCATTTATGTTAACCATTTACTCCATGAATATATATGTAAAAAATAATGACATCGTGAGCGTCAATTAAGATAATTTCATTATAAATGCACAAAACACAGGATATGTTGGTCATGACCAGTAACTAAACACAGATCTGGATCATTTCATAAGTAAACAGGACAGACCCTGGTCATACGAGAGGGACCGTCTGTATTTGGTTCACTCTATTTGCTAAGAGGTCAAACGGCTGTTCCTTGTGATAAAGCGTTCTGTTGAAGTGACCTTTTCGGACATTCCTGCATGCTCTTTACATTGAATGTGAATGACTTTGTTCATTATTGTTCATTCAGCTATCGAAAATGGTTTCTAATTCCAAAAAACCCCAATTCCATTTCTTTTCAAAGACATGACAAGAGTGCCAAAAGAGTTTAGAATCTTGATGAGAAGACGAGTTACTCTGTTTCTCATCTGGATCCAACCTGTGTGTACAGATAAACACGATACCACCCGAATTGTAATACAGTAAAAACACTCTAATGCGACCACCTAAAAGTGGCATAATTCTGGTTGGTAGAGGCAGGTGGTAGCTTAATGCAGGACAAAAGTAATGCAGAAAGCTCCTAGAGGAGCTTTCTGCATTACTTTTGTCCTGCATTAATCATTTATCTGCTTATAAAGACATCCATGTTTATTCATTAAGTGGTTGCATTAGAGGGGTTCTACTGTATATAGGCTATGCTGAGCACTAAGGGTAATGACGCCAGCGGTTATCATTTATATATATGAAATATGATAGCGTACATCGTTTAGCCTCGTGTGACATTCAATTTCTCGGGTTGACAGTATGAATGTCACACACGTTGGTATGTACCATTTATTTCAATATACAGTTGACCTTTGATATCTCGAACTCCATGGGACCATACAAATTAGTTCGAGTTATTCGATTTCTTATCTGACCAACATATCAAATTTACAGGTTAGTGCAGGTTGAAAGTATTTCTGAAAGCTCCTGTAGGGTTTAAGTCTTATCCGAAGGATGTGGTCCGGCGGGGGATCGAACCTGGGGCCCCTGGTATTGTAGTCGAGCGCGTTAACCTCTCCACCACGTCCGCCAGTTTGTATTTCCGTGTGAATGTACACAATCTTTTCGATACTTACCCCTGTGTTGATCCCGAACTCACAATTTCAATCTACAAAATTCTAACATTTTCCTTTTCTCTTGTTAATGCTCCTTTTCGGTAGATTTATTCAAAGAGGTTGTATCTAAAAATAGCCTATGAGGTAATGGGTTAATGCTGAAAAAATACTTTTCGCTCAATCCCTGATTTAGTGCCATTTCACTGACTTTGAGAAACTATTCACTGAGTGCCAAACAGCTTGGACCCTGATGAGACGTCTCATCTGGATCCAAACTGTTTGAAAATACCAGTCATGACGAGTATAGCATGGGAGGGTTAAACTGACGTCATAATCTTCGAGGGCTTGGTGCAAAACTATTCTAACTCCTTCACTTTGTGAAGGAGTTAGAATAGTTTTGCACCAAGCCCTCGATATACGTTCAGTTCGCCGCGTTGGTTTGAATCACAACCTAGGCAATTGTATTGTTTCCTGTGTGGAAGTCTTCCAGTCGTTGATTCTGCCGACGCAATTTGTAGCACCATGGGGTATGCATCCACTTATTATTAGTTGGACGTCAATATATGACTGAAGAACTGTTAAGCGATGTGAAACCCGGATACGAACACACAAACAAAAATCCTGACTCTGTGACGCAAGAGCAAGTATGAAATAAACCCTTATAACGCCGAATTCTCAAATACCGGTAGACTATTTCTAGAATTCAAACAGATCAAGCTTATGGTGAATATTTAGGTTGTTCCTTCAAAAAAATGGTGTAACATGACAAACAGTGAATACCCTGATGAGAGGGCTCCTCTCATTTGGGTCTACACTGTTTGCAAAGCACATTTACCCTTCTCTTGCTGAATTTTAAAATACATTTCAAATTCTCCTTCTTTACCCATGCCCTGTTGTATAATTACATATATCTTCACTGTGTACAAGTATTTCGCTGTGCAATCACTGCTGTGGGGTGCATTGGTTGCACAATCAATTTGTAAATTTTTATAGTGCAGACCCTGATGAGACAGCTCCTGCAGGAGCTGTCTCATCTGGGTCTTCACTATTTACAGGTAGGTATATTGACGTGAATAGCAAGCGAAGGGTTAGTGACACGTTTCCGCCACTATAAGGGTTAATCCTGTAGATTTATGAAGTGTTGTCAAGTTTGTCCAATCTCGTGTTATATTGATTTGCTAAACTTGTTGATAAATAATGGCGATAAATCATAACCAGTGTCCATGCTTATAAAACTTTTAGTTGAGTCTGAGTACGTTCTCAAGCTTTTGATTGGTCAGATTTGAGCCAAAGGCTCAAATCTGACCAATCAAAATCTTGAGAACTCAAATCTGACCAATCAAAAGCTTGAGAACGAAACTCAGACTCAAGTAAAAGCTTTATAAGCACGGACCCAGGTTATGTTTGACAATTTTATATTAAACGCGTGTTTGTACGGAAATAAAAACATTTTGAATCATTTTAACGTAAAGCTATGTTTTTGTACCTTTTCAAATTATTCTTTAGAACATGTGATTCGATTCGATTCCGTCCTCAGTGACAGAACCAGAAATAACAAGTTCGGGTATTTTAAAATGAGATCTTTCTCAAGAACTTTTGTCATTTTACTCTTCAAATATGACCACAGGTTGCCCAGATACATATCTTAAATATCTCAGTGTTAAATTGTATGTCGTTCTGATTGTTTGCTAATATGCTGATAAACAATCACCAAACTAGAGTAGAACCGCAGACCTCGGTTCGAGTCTAGTACCTCGCTCAGGTTAAGTCAGATTTCCTAGGCTAATTTTAGACCCAATCTTTTTTTTAATTACTCTACCGAAAAGGAGCAATAACTATAGAAAAGGAGAGTTTTTAATTGTGTAGTATTGAAACCATTGTGATAAATAGAGCATTTGCTCCTATGGAGCAAATGCTCTATTTATCACAATGGTTTCACAATGTGAATTTTATAGAGGCGCAAAAATGCGTCACTAGAGGGTAATGTATTGAGTCAGATCTTCCTTCAAACTCTACAGACGAGCGAACAATTCAGAAGGGTCGACAGTAGCGTATAGCTAAATCTAAATGTACGCACCGTGGCAATATGGACCCAGGGGGAAGTGTATAGTTTTGAAACTATTGTGATAAATAGAACATTTGCTCCTACATGAGCAAACTCTGCAAATGCTATATTCAATCACACTGGTTTCAAAACTTCACAATTCTAAAATGGACATTTTCTCTGGTGAATGCTCCTTTTCAGTATATTTATTCAAAGAGGGTAGATCTAGAAATAGTCTATGGGGGAATGGGTTAACATGTTTACAGATCGGAGTATGTTTTGATCGGAAGATCCTGTATAAGGTGTTTGACCATGGCCTGTCCTGTTTGATTATGACATTATATCGGCCTGATAAAACAGTTTATGCACCCAGTGCTAACACATTATCCCCTAGTGAGGCATCTTTGCGCATCTATAAAAGTCACTTTATGAAACCATTGTGATAAATAGAGCATTTGCTCTTATAGGAGCAGATGCTCTATTTATCACAATGGTTTCAAACTACAAAATTCAAAATTATTCCATTCCTCTAGTTAATGCTCCTTTTTGGTAGATACATTCAAAGAGGTTGGGTCTAAAAATAGCCTAGGAGAGAATTAGTTAATTAAAGTGCCATTTTGTTTTTAATCGATTCTGAAATTAGTTTGTTACGCGAAATTGGCAAAATATGAGTACATCTTTGACTTGCTCCCATATATGATAATCTGTTCACATTTGCAAACAGTTTGGATCCAGATGAGAGGCCAAGCAACTCGGTGTCTCATCAGTCCAGACTGTTTGATTGTTTTCACTCTTCCTTTAATATACAAAAGTAAAAATAATTAGATTAAAACAACAACAACAAGCAAACAAACAAAAACAGAATATGTGTGAATCGGGGAAAGGAGATTTGTTATTACCTGGGAAACCAACATTCCGCCATACACAGTATCTGTCGTAAAAATAATATAATGTATTTTTATCGAACACACTCGACGTACATGTAGGTAAAGTATTCTTTAGTAGACATTCTCTTTTCGCGTTTTTCTTATCTATTTCGGCTGACAAGCATCAGTATTTTTGTGAATACCGAATTAATATTCGTAGCGTTGTTCCAAACCGGAGATTGATCGAACGTGGTCGTTGATTTCCGCGTAGTCGACGAAGTTTCCGCTCTTTAGAAGTCGGCGGTTTTCTAAAGGTTTAGCGGTAGGCAGATACAGTTTATAAACTTTATACATATCTGAATAATTATACTCGTATATATAAACTGTTGGAAAATGGACCGTATGCATTATTCTAATGATATAAATTTGTTTACAACTGTTGGCGTTGATTGATTTATACAAAAATCGACAGAATATAACTTTATTTCAACTGCTTACAATAATGGTTCATGTTACTCTCTATGTATAGTAAAACCTCTCTATAACGCCCACTAAATTACATCAAA
The DNA here is from genome assembly GCA_963576725.1 of Azorinus chamasolen. Classification (NCBI taxonomy): domain Eukaryota; kingdom Metazoa; phylum Mollusca; class Bivalvia; order Cardiida; family Solecurtidae; genus Azorinus; species Azorinus chamasolen. The sequence continues at coordinate 18,312,256 of OY755247.1, read as the reverse complement.
TAGTTTATGTTACAGGCAGGTGGCTGCTTAAAGCAAGGTGAAAGTTAAACAGAACGCTCCTATAGGAGCTTTCTGTTTTACTTTCACCTTGCTTTAAGCAGCCACCTGCCCTAAATACCAACTAATTAACACAATTTAGTGGTCGTTATAGAGAGGTTTTACTGTATACCGCTTTCGCCATTCAGGCATTGTTTCATGTACAATTCTGACCTGTTTTGTATTTGGTATGAAGTTTCCGTTGTATATTGTTTCCTTTGTTAGTTCAGCAGAAATGTGTACTGATCAAAGGGCTTCTCGATGAGCCCTTTGTTCTCTGTTTACGCTGATTGCAACTGCCTTATATAAGTGTTAATAAGCGGAAATAAAGGTCATTGTAAGTCTGTTTTCAATGTCTGAATGTTTAACCCTTTCCCTGTTCTATATTTATTCCAAATTTCAATACCTACTGAATATTCATGGACAAAATAGTTATATTGAAATATGGAAGGTGGAACATTGTAGCCATTTTAGAGAGTCAAGAAATAGATCTCTATCACATTCCATTAGCAAACAGAGCCGTCTGATCCGGGTCTACTCTGTTTGCAATTGCGTGAAAACACGTTTATGTGAGGGAAAGGGTTAAACAGCGATCTCTTGTCTGCCTTTCTGCACACTTACAAGCTTGTGCGAGTGAAGTGTTTTATTTTCTCTTTTGATGTGATCTTCTCTATTCAGGAATTGCTTATGATCTATGATTAATTAAAACGAATTTAAACTGAACTCATAATACATTCTATAAACCCTTTAGTCCATAGATGCGCCGCTTTTTCGCTTTTACAAACAGAGTAGACCCAAAATCAGACGCATCCCGTAAGAGCCGCAGGTCTGGTATTGAAATAACATAGATTTGATTCTACCCTTTCTTTCAACATCAAAATACCCAGTGTTCATAAAATTTTGTCATTATAAAAAACGAACTTATAAATATTCATTTTGCCATCATGTCTAACATGAGTGTAGATTAGGTAAGAGGTAAATTTAAATTTGGCGAATCAATTGTATCACAAGATCCAAGGTCCAGTATGGCGTGATTTTTACCGCACTATTCAATATAAGATATCTTTACAGGTACTCATGTTTCGGTAGGATCAATCATTACGTCTGTTCATTATTACATGTTTAAATGCAATGAATTGTCATTCATGCGCAATAAGATCATTTAACCCTTTACTCCATGAATAAAATATAATGGCGTCATGAATATTAATTAGATTAATTTTATAATGGCATATAAACACATGATATTTTGGCCATGACAGAAACTGTAGAAGCATATCTATATTATATTATAAGCAAATGGAGCAGACCCTGATCAGACGGTTCCTATAGGAGCTGTCTGATCTGGGTCTACTCTGTTTGTAAAGGCATAGACAAGCGTATTTATGGAGTAAATGGTTATGTTTGTAGACTCGTCTGGTTGATATGTATTAACTGTAGTTGATGAATATTCATGAAAGAAATAGTACATAATTATGTATGTATACATGTATTAATAAGCTTACCATTTACTACGTCACGAGCAAGACACTTTTTAGCTCTAGTAAAAGCTGTAGAATGACTAAATTATTTCATCAGCAAATAGCAGATACAGATCAGGCGGCTCCTATAGAAGCCGTCTGATTTTGTTGGTAGAAAGGAGTCTCGTTAAAATATCAGATATATTAACCCATGACATTCCTACTGACGCCTATTTGCACCTCTGTAAAACTCGTTTCTTGAAACCATTATGATAAATAGAGCATTTGCTCCATAGGAGCAAATGCTGTATTTATCACAGTGTTTTCAAAACTACACACTTCTGAAATTCTCCTTTCCTATAGTTAATGTTCCTTTTCGGTAGATTAATGCAAAGAGGTTGGGTCTAAAAATAGTATAGGAGGGAATGAGTTAATAAAGTTGAGTTACCAATGGTTAGAACAAGCAGGCTTGACTACGGAACTCTCTTCTAAACGCATTCCCTCCTACCGACGATTCTTTAACGCCTCTGTGAAAGTCGTTTTATGAAATCATTGTGATAAATAGAGCACTTGCTCCATAGGAGCAAATGCTCTATTTATCACAATGGTTTAAAAACTACACAGTTGTAAAATCCTTCTTTTCTATAGTTAATGCTTCTTTTCGGTAGACTAATTAAAAGAGGTTGGGTCTAAAAATAGTCTTGGAGGGAATGTGCTATCCCTTTACTACGGGGGTATTCATGGCAGAAATAACGAGATCATCAATATTGTCAGAAATAATGACATCGTCATTATTAATTAGATTAATGGCTATAATAGCACATAGACAGAGGAATGTTTGGTCATGGAATTAATCTAGTGGCGCATTTTTGCGCCTCTATAAAATTCACATTGTGAAACCATTGTGATAAATAGAGCATTTGCTCCTATAGGAGCAAATGCTCTATTTATCACAATGGTTTCAAATTACAAAATTCTAAAACTTTCCTTTTCTCTAGTTAATGCCCATTTTCGGTAGATTAATTCAAAAAGGTTGGATCTAAAAATAGCCTAGGAAAAAATGAGTTAACTGTAGAATCATATCTATATTATTACATAAGCAAACAGAGCAGAGCCTGATAAGACGGCTCCCACAGGAGCCGTCTGATCTGGGTCTTCTATGTTTGCAAAGGCGTATTTATGGAAAAGCATATTCACCAAGCTTATTCAAATTCATGATCTCCCTCTTGGGTTGTGATAAAGGCTTATATCCATTTTGTTCTATCATATAGCCTGACTGTCAGTGCCTAATGTGCTTAATTAAACTTGTCCATGTGATTTTGGCTTTCTGTTGCGCTTTTGCTTAATTTTATAGTTTATACTGATTGAATATTCTTGTTGAATGTGTTTTTGTATTGTGCTTACGTAATGGCATAGTGCTAACTGTATGTACATGTATTTTGATGCATTATTTTATATATAGCATTCACCCATATTATTGGTTTGTATCGGATGTGTAAAGTATGCTCTCTTAACAGACTATGTAATTTAATATGCTAATATTTTTTAATAAATTTTAATTGTCAGATTTAATCATGTGCTTTACTATCTTTATACATACAGTTTTAATTCTTTTTTTATTTACTTCGATAATAATTTATGCAAGGAGTAAGGTTTTAATAAATACTTTGCTTAAACTTTACATATTTTATGTGTATTCAATTTTATGATGTTTATTTTACTTGTGTATGTGTTTGATATTTTGTCATGTATTTATTTGTCAGTCTGTTTAACCCATTTTCCCATAAGCTATTTTTAATCCCTACCTCTTTGAATAACTCTACCGAAAAGGAGAATTTACTTAAGAAACGGATTCTTTTTTAGAATCGAAGTAGTTTTGAAATCATTGTGATAAATAGAGCATTTGCTCCTGTGGAGCAAATGCTCTATTTATCACAATGGTTTCAGGAATTGACTTGTTCAGACTCTACAGAGGCGTCAACGGGCGACAATATGAGGGAATGGCTTTTTTAGAGCTTCTTTTTATTACTATTATCGTAAATGTCCAACTTTAAATAAAACAGTACTTGACTTGGCTTGACCTACTTGTCCATCATCAAGGACAGAGGATCTCCTGATGATCAATCATTTTTGAGAAATATGATCAAATCCCGTTAAATGATTGGAAACAGTTGTCGTGTAACTCTTTTGGTGCCAATGTCGCCTGTTGGCACCATTGAAAACAGTGCAGTCCCAGGTCAGATGCCGCCTGGGACTTCACTGTTTTCTGTATTATTTTAGCCCAAGCATACAGGTTTTTAAAAAACAAATGTTTTACTAATATGCCTTTGTTATTTAGTTTAGAATTATATCTAATATGAAATTATTATTGCAGACGACACTTTTAAATTTGGCGCCAAAAGAGTTAAAGGACCTCCTAGGGGTAATTTCTGTGACATTTGGTCAAATTCCATCAAATAAGTCAGGAATAGATGTTGTTTAAAGAATGTGTTCGTTTAAATCTATTTTAACTCTCGAACTGCTTATAAAACACGAGACCAAACCCATTTATACAACTTTAATGAAGGACGCCCTTAGGATAATTCCAATGAAGATCTGTGTTTAGAAGATGTCGTACGGCCCTTTACTCCATGAATATACATGTAAGATATAATGACACCATGATTATTTATTAGCTGACTTTTTATAATGTAAACTTTTCAAGGGAATTTTGACAAAAACTGTAGAATCAGATCTATATCGTGTCAACAGCAATAAGAGCAAATTTTGAGAAATGGGTTAAAAGCCATTTTCTGGTAAATACATGTATTTATGAAAGATATCGTGAATATTTATTACCTGTGTGCTTGTATTGGTGTATATGAACACAGGATAGTTTGGTCATTGCAGAAAAGTTCAGTATAATCAAAACAATATTAATTCCATAACAGAACAGACCCTGATCAGATAGCTGTTTTATGAGTCGTCTGATCTGAGTCTAGCTCTTTTATGAGTCGTCTGATCTGAGTCTTGCTTTGTTTGAAAAGACGCGAAAAGGTGTTTATATAAGGGAAATGGTTAAAGAAAACGTTGATTCACGACGGACACAGGATGATCCGATACAAATTGCCCGCTTTGGCACTTTGTGCCAGGTGAGCTTAGCATAACATAGGACGAATAAATTAAGATGCAAAATACTACTATAAAAAATTTATTCAAAGTTTATAAACATATAGCTTGGTAGTATAAAATGATAGCTATTAACATGGTGTATCATACGATCCAATCATATACCCAAAATTCAAGAGTATTCCAAGATCATTTCAAATTTCTCCAATTAGTGAAAAATTATCAAAAAATAATTTCATTTATTTTTAGGGTTGTGCTTCTTTCAATAAACTGTATCTAAAGCAATGTCTCTACGATGTTTTCATCACTGCAATCTACAGTAAAGCCCCGCTAATGCGGCCATCTAAAAGATGTATACTTCTGGGTGCTAGCTTAATGCAGGACAAAAGTAATGCAGAAAGCTCCTAGAGGAGCTTTCTTTATTACTTTTGTCCTGCATTAAGCAACCACCTGCTCATAAAGAAAGCTATGTTTATTCGTCAAGTGGTCGCATTAGAAGGGCTCTACTCTATTTTCTACATACAGTAGAACATATCTATAACGAGAGCTATATGAATAAACAAAGTGAGTTTTAAAAGCAGGCGTTTGCTTAATAGAGGATAAAAGTAATTCAAAAAGCTCCTAAGTGAGCTTTATGCATTACCTTCGTCTTGTATTAAATTACCACCTGTTTTAATACCGCCAAAATTATCCATCATTTGATCGATCGTTTTAGAGAGGTTTTACTGTATTTCTAAATATAGTCCAGTTAAGAGGTTATAAGGACTGATGAGCCCAGTCACGTTAAGTAGGAACAGTGGAGAATTCAAATGTTATCACATTATGGATTATAACATGTAAAAATAAAACCAGAAAACATGGTTAACATATACACGAGGAAATAGTCTACATGGTCATTTCGAGACCAATATTTGTTTGCATATTGGCATAATTGTTTGTTTGAATGACAATGGTTGGTCCACATGTCCACAAAACAGTTCCCAATGTACCGTTTTACTTCTGGATTCTATTCACGTGCCATGGACTGAGCTTGGGCGCCTCCCAACTCCTGCAATGGAAAAACAGAACGGTATAAATACACTATTCTTAAAGATAAATCACAAACAAATACAAGTAGGTTCGTTGTCTGTAAATTGTGTAGAAAAACACACAAACAAATAAATGTAGAAGTGCCGCCGCCTGTAATTTGTGAATCAGTTATCGAGTTACCCAGCGTCCCATTTGACCCAAACGGCTTGTATATGAACCCCCCCCCCCCCCCAAAAAAAAGGATGACCTTGACCTTTGACCCATGGACCAGGGAGTTGAACGCGACACATCGTCTTTGTGTGGTGAACATTTGTGCCAGGTTATTTTGAAATCCATTCACAGATAAAAAAAAAAAAAAAAGAAAGAAGGGAGACGAAATTTGGGACGGACGGATGATTACTATATGCCCGCCGTTGTGGGGTGGAGGCATACAAAAAAAACCAAAAACTAAAAACATATAGCCATGCATTTCGAAGACCACGAAAAAAAGTTCAGCATGTACAAATGGAAAATGATATTGAAAATAAGGTCAAACACGGAAAGAAGATGATGATGATGATGAAATGATAATAGAGATGATTGGGGATGGATGTGAGTTACAAACTCACAATGATTGAAGTGAGAAAGCCAGGCGATAATAGTGTTGAGGAAGTGTGTGATGATGATTATTAAGGTTGGCGATGGTAATGAGTATGATGAGGTTGATAACAGCTGTGGTGATTATATGGGTTTTATATATCTGGATTCATGCTTATAAAACTTTTTAGTCGAGTCAGAGTTCGTTCTCAAACTTTTGATTTGTCAGATTTGAGTTCTCAAGCTGTTGATTGGTCAGATTTGAGCCTTTGGCTCAAATCTGACCAATCAAAAACTTGAGAACGAACTCAGACTCAACTAAAAGTTTTATAAGCATGGACCCTGGATTGTTTAATCACACTGGGTCAATCTGTTTGTAGTCTTAAATAAAATATGTCAAGCGTTAAACGGTGACAGTATATTTCCCTATAAACAGGACTGTTAATAACAAAGAATTTATGTATTTTAGGCTACTTAACCCATATGCTATTTTTAGATCTAATCTCTTTGAATGATTCTACATAAAAGGGATATTAACAAGAGAAAATGAATTTTTTAGAATGTGTAGTTTTGAAACTATTGCTCCTATGCAGCAGGTGCTCTATTTATCACAATGGTTTAAAAAGGTGACTTTTACAGACTTTTACAAAAAGCGTCAATATGAAGGAATGGGTTAATGCAAGGCGAATGTGACGAGTTTCCGAGGTGATTTACGTACACATATTCAAGGCGTTCCGATTGGTGCTACATATAGTCACAGACAGTGGCCGATAAATTTGTTTTTTGTGTGGTAGCCCACTGGGCTACCAGAATTTTTCTCTACTAGCCCAGTGGCTACCTGAAAAAATTTCAACTAGCCCAGAGATTTTTATGCAATGTCCGGATAGTCAGACTATGCACCCGTGTTTGGCGTACATGCTCATACATGACTCACAGAACTCGGGTAGGGATTGTTAATCAATACGCATTATAGAGCTATCCAGCAGAATTTGCCAAGTCTAAGATTACATCAATCCAAGTTCATTGTTTTGTATTGAACGTCGGGTAATTAGTCCCCCACCGGTTACCGGTTGGGGGACTATAGGTTTGCTCGATTCCGTCTGTCTGTCCGTCTGTCCGTCCGTCTGTCCGTCCGTCTGTCCGTCCGTCTGTCCGTCTGTCACGCTTTTTGTCCGGGCCATATCTCCTACAATGTTATGCCAAATTCATTATAACTTCACACATTGAAGAAGCATGATGAGGGCTAGTGTCATTCACAAGGGTCATAACTCTAGCACCAATATTTTTGGAGTTATTCCCCTTTTACATATTTTTTTGTCCGGACAATAACTCTTTATCTACTGGTTCAATTGATTTGAAACTTCACATATGGAACAATCATGATGAGGGGTAGTGTCATACACAAGGGCCATAACTCTAGCACTAATATTTTTGGAGTTATTCCCCTTTTTCATATTTTCTTGTCAGTCCGTCTGTCACACTTCGTGTCCGGGCAATTTCTCCTACAAAGTTAGGCCAAATTCATTATAAATTCACACATTGAGGAAGCATGATCAGGAGTAGTGTCATGCACAAGGGCCATAATTCTAGCACCAATATTTTTGGAGTTATTCCCCTTTTACATATTTTTTTGTCCGGACAATAACTCTTTATCTACTGGTTCAATTGATTTGAAACTTCACATATGGAACAATCATGATGAGGGGTAGTGTCATGCACAAGGGCCATAACTCTAGCATCTATATTGTTGGAGTTATTCCCCTTTTCATATTTTCTTGTCCAGTTAATAACTCTTTATGTACTGGTTCAATTGATTTGAAACTTCTCATATGGAACAAGCGTGATGAGAAGTAGTGTCATGCACAAGGGCAATAACTCTAGCATCAATATTTTTGGAGTTACTCCCCTTTTTCATATTTTCTTGTCGGGACAATAACTTTTTATTTACTGATTCAATGTATGAAAGTAGGTATTAATACCATTCAGGTGGTCATGTATATACCATGGTCAACCACACCATGGGTGGGTGGGGTGGGGAGAGTGGAGGTTTTTTTCAGTCCGGTGGGGGACTCATGTCTTGCATAGCAATACAACATGCCCTTGTTTTGTATTAAATGTCAATACTGACTGTTCTATTTAACCCATTCTCTCAAACATAAACTGTTTTTCACGCATTTGCAGACCTAGATAAAATGGATCCTGTAGCCGTCAGATCAGGGTCGGCACCGATTGCTTATATTGCCATAGCAAAATGGTCGGTGTGCACATGCCATTTAAAAAATTCAGCCAACAAATATCCGTGATGTCATTGTTTCGTACATGGATATTCACGAATTTAACCCATTGGCTCCCACGATCACATATGGGACGTAGGCAAATAGTGTAGACTCTGATCAGACGCCGCATAATGCGGCGTCTGATCAGAGTCTACACTGTTTGCTGATAGGAATTTCAAAATAAAACAAAACAAAAATGACCAGGCATCCCTTAGATAAGAAAAATTGGACTAATTCAATATATAAACATGGAAGAATCCGCTGGGAGCAAACGGGTTAATGATTACATAGTTTCACCCGACACGTAATATTATATTGCACAATTCAAGGCACGCAGGCCGGTCGTACTCCATTTGTACATGTAGTTGTGATCGGTAGCTGGAACTGAACTGTCTGACACAGTACATGTACATGTATTGCTTTTAGGGAGAATTGCTTAACCCTTTACTCCATGAATACGCCTTTCTATGCCTTTGCAAACAGAGTAGACCCAGATCAGACAGCTGGTATAGGATCCGTCTGATTAGGATCTCCTCTGTTTGCTTATGGAATAATGTAGTTATAGTACATGTTATGTAATGATTTTCGATTTGTGAAATTATGCAACTTGTGTAACTGTGTAATTATGCAACTTCAAACACGGATGACTGCATTAACCCTTCTCTTGCTGAATTTTAAAATACATTTCTCCTCCTTTACCCATTTTCTTTTGTATAATTACATAATTATATATTCACTATGTACACGTATTTCGCTGTGCAATCACTGCTGTGGAGTGCATTGGTTGCACAATCAATTTGTAAATAGTGCAGACCCTGATGAGACAGCTCCTGCAGGAGCTGTCTCATCTGGATCTTCACTATTTACAGGTAGGTATATTGACGTGAATAGCAAGCGAAGGGTTCAAGGTAATACAACATCAGCAAAATGTGGGGGATAAAACCTTATTTCGCATTTTATAGCTTTACGCATGGTTGCTTCAATGTGAAATATTGTTGCATTTGCTTTTCAACAAAATGGAAATGCAAGCAGTATGCGTTCAGATGAAATATCGTCGAGAAACTAAGCGTCTTATAAGTATTAAAACTGTGTGACGCCTTGGGCAGTTTTGTCCTAATCCGAAGTCGGTGAAAAGTTCAACAGCGTGTGACCAGACGTTATATTTTTCAGCAGGTGGAAGTTTAACCCATTACCTCATAGGCTCTTTTTAGACACAACCTCTTTTGGATTAATCTACCGAAAAGGAGCATTAACTAGAGAAAAGGATTTTTTTTTAGATTTTTTGTAGTTTGAAACCATTGTGATAAATAGAGCATTTGCTCCTACAGGAGCAAATGCTCTATTTATCACAATGGTTTCACAAAGTGACTTTTACAGAGTCGTCAATATGAGGGAATTGGTTAAATAACGCAATCCATGAGTGCGTTCATTGATCTTGTAACTTAGTTCAGTAATTTATGACTAAAAAAAAAAAATGAATGTATCTTCTTTAACCTGTGTACTTCTATGAGTTTTCCTACGGCGACATAGCCCATTCCCTCCTTCTTCATTTTCTGAAACCACTGTGAGAAATAGAGCATTTGCTCCATAGGAGCAAATCCTCTACTTAGCACAATGATTTCAAAAGTACATAATTCTAAAAGTTTCCTTTTCTGAACTAAATGCTCCCTTTCGGTAGATTTATTCAAAGAGACTAGGTCTAAAAATAGTCTAAACCAACCTCATCCGGGTACTAGTTTCAGTAGCTGTGGGCAAAATGTTGAAATAGGTCACGTGTATTCCCGGCTGTAAAAGTACACTTTGTTTGCCTTTAATGTTTCCATAGTTACCACATCCAACTTTGATATGATACTTCATTTGTTTGGTCATTTTTTTCTTAACCATTCCTTCATATTAACACATTTTCACGCAATTGCAAACGGAGTAGACACAGATCAGGAGCCGTCTGATCAGGGTCTGCTCTGCTTGTTTATGGAATTGAATAGACCTGATTCTACACCCTCTGGCACAGTCAAAAATGCCTTTGTTAATGACGCTTTAAAATAGTTTGGCTCACTAATGCTAATAAACATTGAACAGGAAAGGGGTTTAACCCTTTCCCTCATATAAACGTGTTTTACGCATTTGCAAACAGAGTAGACCCAGATCAGACGGCTCCTAGAGGAGCCGTCTGATCAGGGTCTGCTGTTTGCTTGTGGAATTTGAAAGATCCGTTTCTTTAGTTTCTAAAATGGGTACAATGTTCCACCTTCCATATTTCATTATAACTATTTTGTCAATGAATATTCAGTAGGTATTAAAATTTGAAATAAACATAGAACAGGGAAAGGGTTTAAGTTTCAGCAGGGTATTTTTCACTGAGTCATTTATTCATGAAGCAAAGGTTTAATCGCTACACGGGTATTTCTGCTTGAGTGAGAATTAAACATTTAAATTGTATCCTCCGGGTACTGAACCAGCAGGCTGTATTGAAGGCCAACCTCATTTCAGGTGTGTAGTCTCGAATTTACCCTTTAGCATGTTAGGTTAATTGTAATCTGCGAGTAATATCGTCTACTTCTGTTCTAAAACTCAGGGATTTCAACCATATTTCGTTTTCCTCTTGCAATGGATGACTTTTTTTTTTTTAAAAAAACCCACAAGAGTATTATGGGGTAGTAGGGCCTAGATATGTTATGTTCCTGATCAAGAACCGAACGCTCTCATGGGTTCGCCAATGACAAACGAGTCACTGTGCACAAGGAAAATATATAGTATCACTTCCACCCTTTACCCGATAAGTAGCCTATTCGCAAACAGAGTAGACCCAGATCAGATACCGTTTGATCAGGGGCTGTTGTTTATTTGTGATATAATAAAGATCTGATTCTACTGTTTCTGCCATAGCCACAATATCTCTGTGTTTTCATATACATGTACCATTATAAAAAATCAGCTCATACATGATGTCAAGATTCCTTTCATAAAATTGTTGTAGACGTTTTGACTATATAATTTGAACAAAGGTAACTTGACAGAACTTACTTAACAAGAACCGTCGTCATTGTTTAAACATATTTGAAATTTCAGCAGATCAAAATATTTAAAACAGTCGACGTTTTAACCCTTTCCTCCATAAATACGCCTTTCTACGCCTCTGTAAAAGTCACTTTATGAAACCATTGTGATAAATAGAGCATTTGCTCATATAGGATCAAATGCTCTATTTATCGCAATGGTTTCAAAACTACACAATTTAAATTAAACTTTTCCTTTTTCTCTAGTAAATGCTCCTTTTCGGTAGACTGATTCAAAGAGGTTGTGTCTAAAAATAGACTATGGAGGAAAGGGTTAAGACACATTGTATTAATCACATCTTCGAGTTGAGACAGGTATTGCAAGCAGCCTCTAAAAATCGATCATGTTGATTCAGTCCGATAAGGTAGGAGATGCAGGAATGCCAGACGTCAGTAGTAACTAAAGCAGTGCATCTCTATAGCGACCATAGCGATTTTAACCCTTTCCCTGTTGAATATTCATGTAAGAAATAATAACATCATGAATATTTATTAGCTGCAATTTTTCTTTATCGCCGCATATGCATATTGGCTATTTTATTATAGGCAGAAACTGAAGTATCAGATCTACAGTAAAACCTCGATTATCCGAACACTAAAATACGTATTATCATCGATCTTTAAGACAGGTGGCAGCTTAATGCATGGTGAAAGTCATTCAGAAAGCTCCTCTATGAGCTTTCTGCATGACTTTCATCATGCATTAAGCAGCCACCTGCCTAAAAGGGTCTAAATTCGTTTATAACAAAAATTCGAATAATCGAGAGTTTGCTGTATATCATTTCATAGGCAAACAGAGAATAGTCTGACCAGACGGTTCCTACAGGAGCCATCTGATCTGGGTCTAATCTGTTTGCAAAGGTCTTGTGTAAGGGAAAGGGTTTATAAACCACGGGACCTAGAAGAGCAGGCAGATGCTAATGGAGCTTTGTGCATACGTTTCTTTCTGCATTAACCTATAATGTGCCCTGGCTGGCATTTGCAAACAGTTTGGATCCAGATGAGACGCAAAATAACTCGGCGTATCTTCAGGGTCTAAGTTTTGTACTCGGTAAATCGTTCATCAAAATCAACAAGCGAACAGAATAGACCTGTAGGGGCTGTCTGATCTAGGTCTACCTGTTTGCAAAGCGTTTACCCTTTCCCTCATGTAAACGTAATTTCATGCGTCTGCAAACAGAGTTCCTTTAGACATTGAAATTTGTAATAAGCTTAGAACAGGGGCTTCTAACACAAACTATTTGATGTAATTTAGTGGCCGTTATAGAGAGGTTTTACTGCATATGTATATACTTAAACATAGTATTAATTTCCATAACCCTTTCCCTGTTCTATATTTATTCCAAATTTCAGTACCTACTGAATATTCATGGACAAAATAGCTCTAATGTGGAATGTGAAACATTTTAGCCATTTTAGAAAGTAAAGAAACAGAACTATCAAATTCCATTTGCAAATAGTACAGATCCTGATCAGACGGTTCCTATAGGAGCCGTCTAATCTGGGTCGACTCTGTTTGCAAATGCGTGAAAAAGCGTGTACATGGAGGAAAGGGTTAAGCGTGGTATTTAATTTCCTTAACTATGAGTGCGGGTAATTAGTGTACTTGTATTTGCAAACAGTGTAGACCCAAGTAAGAGAAACACTATGGACAGATTCCGCACTGTTTGCTGTTGGACGATTTTACTTGGGAAATATAACAGTCCAATGGTTAATTGCATTGTAAGTACACAAATATACATTAAGTGGTTATGTCTTAAAATCAGTTACTTTCGGGTTGGTGCTTGATTCCCGGATGTAGACGCCCATTGACAAATCTGACTTGTCGTCTGCTTCATACCGCTCAATTGCTTTTACAGAAACCAGGATATATTCAGTACTCGAATTCATTTACAGCAACCAGGGTCCATGCTTATAAAACTTTTAGTTGAGTCTGAGTTCGTTCTCAAGTTTTTGATTGGTCAGATTTGAGCCAAGCCAATCAAAAGCTTGAGAACTCAAATCTGACCAATCAAAAGCTTGAGAACGAAACTCAGACTCAACTAAAAGCTTTATAAGCATGGACCCAGGACTTACACACTACTCGTATTCATATGACTGACCCTTATCATCGACTACTCAAAAGTTGATAAGCTGTATATTTTTCATTTAACGCATTTAGACAAACAGTTTGGATCCTGGTGAGACGTCGAGTAAATCTGGATCCAAACAGTTTGCAAATGTGATCAAGCCGCATTTAGCCGGATAAGAGTTGGTCCCTTTCGCGTCTGCAAAATGCGTCGTCTGTTACAACTTTAAGTTGTTCATTTTACTTCCATTTCTGGATCCAAACTATATAATAGTCTATAAGCATAATTTATCAGAGATTCGTCACTGACACCGAAAGGGTTAAATACTTCGAATTCGAAATCAAAAGACAGTAAAGCAGGTGGTAACTTAATGCAGAATGAAAGTAATGCAGAGGGAGCTCATGCAGGTTATCCCAAATGTTTGCAAAATATTCACAAATTGTAGCTAACTAATGCTATGTTACTTATTGTATGAGTAGATTTCCAGCGACCGTGGCGAAGGGTTCCAATCATACAAACGATTTTTCCACGCATTTGCAAACGGAGTAGACCAAGATTAGACGGCACGACTTCTCTTGGAGCCGCCTGATCAGGGTCTATTCAGTTTGCTAAAATATAAATTTTAAAAGATCTGACTATGCAGTTTCTACCACTACAAAAACATCCTGTGTACGTGTGTCAGTTTATAATGTCAGCTGATGAGTATCGATGATGTCAATTTTTCATATATGAATCTTCAATGGGGAAGTGGTTAAGTGTCGAGTGGTCATTGTTGATTTTAACACCACTCCAGGCCGATGTAATTAACACGCTTAGGGCATAACTGTTAACCTTTTACTCCACAAGTGGCAATGTAAGAAATAATGACATTATGAATGTTAGTTGACTTAAGTTTTGTAAGGGCACATGGGCACATACATTTCCGACCATAGTAGAAACTGTAGAAAAATATACATGTACATATATAATGGCATTCCGGTTCCCTACAAGTCGATTCCGGTTCAGAAAGCCGATTCCGGTAAGTCGTGTGACCGGAATCATATCTACATGTTAATTTAATTTATTTCATGAGCAAACAGAGCAGACCCTGACCAGACGACTCAGGACTACTGTTTCCAAAGGCATAGATTAGAAAGGCATGTTTATTGAGTAACTACAATATGCTGGGCGAATTCGTGAAGGCGTTTGCGAACAGTTGGGGTACAGAGGAGACGTCAAATCGTAAAGAAATGTGAGATACCATTGTTTCCATAATATGAAAAGAGGGACCACGAGTATGAATTCAAATATTCATGGAAGAAATAATGACCGTGGGAATATTTATTAGCTAATTCTTAAAACTATTCAAGGAACGTTCTTGCTTTGACAAAAACCGTAGAATCAGATCTACATAATGTCAAAAACAAACAGAGCAAACCCTGATCAGACGGCTCCTGTAGGAGCCGTCTGATCTGGGTCTTCTCGGTTTGCAAATGCGTGAAAATGCGTTTATTATGAGGGAAAGGGTAAAAGAATGTAGATACACCAGTTTTTAGGCCGAGTCCTCGAGATGTGAATAGACTCTCAACATATGAAGGGCCTGGGTGTTTTGAAGGGCACCTGGGTTGCATTGTGGCTTCTGGATAAATCCTTTGTATTGTTAGTCTCATCAGGATCCAATGTTTGAACTGTCTGAGACACAACTGATATTTTGATAACAACGGGAACCCTGACGCTTTTAGCAGATGACATTGTGTAAAATTTAGTTGGTGCCAACAGAGTTAAAAGTTAGTGACAGGTCTAATGGCTTTATGGTACATGTCTGTGACCATAAATAATGCATGACCAAACATTGTTTTGTAATAAATCGATTATTCACTGACTTTGATAGGCTTGAGCAGAGAACTTTTATTGCCGGTGTACATGTTTTATTACTGTTACTACTCTAAGTATACGGTTTTTATAAGACTTGTTATACTAATAAATTAAATACTTAAAACTCGGGTTTGAATACAATAGAACCTGTCTTGAGCGGTCATTCATTTACTGAACATAGAGGTCTTAAAAACAAGTGGTTGCTTAATACATAGGAGCGTTCTGCATTACTTTGACCTGCATTGAGCTACCGCATGCCTAATAGACCCTAATCACATGGCTCTTATATGAGCCGTCTGATCTGGGTCTACTCTGTTTGCAAATGCGTGAAAACGCGTTTGTATGAAGGCAATGGTTAATGTGCTTCTTGTTGCCTGTCTTTACAAGTGTCAATGTACTTCCTGAATTAAATAAGTTTGTAAGAAATAATAACATGGATATTTATTAGCTGATTTTTTATAACACGTCTCTATAACGGCCTAAAACGTCTCTATAACGGCCACTAAATTGTGTTAATTAGTTGGTATTTAGGACAGGTGGCTGCTTAAAGCAATGTGAAAGTAAAACAGAACGCTCCTATAGGAGCGTTGTTTTACTCCCACCTTGCTTTAAGCAGCCACCTGCATTTAACACTAAATACTTGATGTAATCTAGTGGTCTTTATAGAGAGGTTTTACTATACATGTATATACATATACATGTTTGGTATTGGCAAAAACTATGTAGTTTGATCTACCATAATATCAGAAGCAAATAAAGCAGAACCTGATCAGACAGCTCCTGTAGGAGCCGTCTGATCTGGGCATACTCTCTTTGTAAGAACGTGAAAAAAACAACACATTTATATGAAGGAAAGGGTGAAATAGCTACAGCGCACATGATCTAAACTGGTAATACTGGCTGCGGTTAAATTACTGAACAATTAATGTTTTTTTTTGCAAACCGTCCAGACCCAGGTGAATCATTTTACCGCTGTCTCTAAATAGTAAATACGGAAACTATAAACAGGAAGTTGGAATCCGGAGCCGGAAGTGTAGTCATGACGACAATTATTCTACATACATTTGTATTTAGTTTACCAAGTTTTGTTTGAAATCTTCATTCAAGCGTCATTTCAACACTGGTAAAAGTATAAACAGGAAGTTGGAATCAGGATCCGGAAGTGTAGCCATGACGAAAACATCATTATAGTAAGCACCTTATCCTGTTACCAATCAAGACTATGATCAGTATATATGTAAATATGTATATTACTGCCAGACTGGTCTCCCTGGGTGTAAAGTACTTAGATTACTTATATATGAGTAGGGATACACTGAGAATAAGATTTCAACAGAATTATATGCACTTTAAGGTTCAGATAAGATGCGTACATTAAACCCATACCCTCATAGGTTAATTTTAGATACAACATCTTTGAATGTATCTACCGAAAAGGATCATTAACTAGAGAAAAGGATTTTTTTAGAATTTTGTAGTTTGAAACCATTGTGATAAATAGAGCATTTGCTCCTATAGGAGCAAATGCTCTATTTATCACAATGGTTTCACAAAGTGACTTTCACAGAGTTGTCAAAAGTCGTTATCAGGGAATGGGTTAAACCATTTTCAAAAATAACTTCTTTATTTCCCCACCAATTCTTTTGCTGTGACCACTCTTTAAAGAGTGGTCACAACATGGGGTTTGGTGGAGAAATGACGATTTAAGTGAGTGAGTACGCACGTGTTTCTATTGCTTTAAGTGAGTGAGTACGCGCGTGTTTCTATTGCTCCGATAATTACATTTATACATGTATTGTCTTAATCTTTAATTCTCAAAAACTCTACTTTGCGACCACGATCCTTCGAGAATCAGATGATTACAAACTGGTCACAACCAGTAATCTGGTGGAGATATAATGGCTTTAGTATACATGTACGGCTTTATACATTGCTCTGTTTCACTGCTACTGGATGATTACTATAAAGCTTAATTGTATAAACACCACTGATCCCATTAGTTCAATTGGTTTTGCTTTTGTTTGTTATTGATTTTTCTTTTTATATTGTACAGCGTACATGTACTCTCATGTTTCATAAAGAATGACTTGATGCAACAGCTGTTTGTGTTAATAACAAAACTGCGATATCTGCGAAATATACACTAACATATGCCACCATAGGTCAACATAAAGTATGACTATGAATTATAGAACAGTAACACCCTTTGTTAAAGCTTTCTCAGATATTGACACGTCATATTTACCAGTGTCAAACAGTCATCAGAACATTTGATAATGTTACTATTTTTGGAATTCTTACGTAATCACTAAAATATAGTAAAACTTCGATTATTCGAACACTAAAATACGTATTATTATCGATCTTTAAGACAGGTGGCAACTTAATGCATGGTGAAAGTCATGCAGAAAGTTCCTCTAGGAGCTTTCTGCATGACTTTCACCATGCATTAAGCAGCCACCTACCTAAAAGGGTCTAAATTCTTCTATAACGAAAATTCGAATAATCGAAGTTTTACTGTACATGTTACTTGTATATGTACAGTTGAACTTCGATAACTCGAACATGAAGGGACCATACAAATTAGTTCGAGATAACAGAAGTTCGAGTCATCCGATTTCTAATCTGAACAATTTCTCAATGCCACAGCTTAATACAGGTCTAAAGTAATGATGAAAGCTCATATAGGAGCTTTCAGCATTACTTTAGACCTGTATTAAGCTGTGACATGTGTTTCCAGATATCTGTAGCGATACATTTTAGAGCAATTATGTATTGTAAGTTTTGGAAGGACTGAACTTTCTGTTCGTGTTATCCCGAAGTTCGAGTTATCCGAGTTCGAGATATCGAAGTTCAACTGTATTATATTTTTCACACACCCTTATCTTGTTTCTACTCATTAGAATCATCTCGGAGGAGATGTAATGGGTAACAACAATACAGGGTTTGAATGGGTGAAAGGTCAAAACATCTTTGAAACATTCAATTTCCAATTGCCGTCTTCCCTAATTGATATTTTCTTTTTTCAAAGATGTGTCCTTATTTGTCATCGTAGATTCGTGCAAGTATTATTTTTTTTGCAATTAAGATATTCTGTTTCAGGAGGGGTGTCAATTATGTAAGTACACTCGTGTTGACACGTAATGCCAGATAAGGTGCAGCAAAAATAGCAACACCTTCTAAGGTTTCCTCCTTCAATAGTTAGAGCTGGGAAACGTGGCCTTGTGCATGTACCTTAACCTGTTGAGCACAACTTTTGTCATTAGAACATTTCTTTCAAACTGACTTATTACACAAAACATGACCTTAACCCATTATCTCATAGACTATTTTTAGATACAACCTCTTTGAATAAATCTACCGAACAGGAGAATTAACTACAGAAAAGGAAAGTTTTAGAATTTTGTAATTTGAAACCATTGTGATAAATAGAGCATTTGCTCCTATAGGAGCAAATGCTCTATTTATCACAATGGTTTCACAAAGTGACTTTTACAGAGTCGTCAAAAGTCATCAATATGAAGGAACGGGTTAATGTCAAACTACCTCGCATCCTAATAAGACGTGAATTATTCGGCGTCACTCCTGGATGCAAAGTGTTCGCTAGATGACTCAGAGGCCCAGATAAGGTGCATAAATTAAAACATTTTCAAGTATAACTCCTTTATTTTTCCACGAAACCCTATGATGTGACCACTTTTGAATCATCCCTTCGAGACGATTTAAAGAGTGGCCACAACATTGAGTTTGGTAGAGAAATTACGATTTTAGTATAAAATTTGAGTACGGACCTTTATCTGTTGCTTTGAATGATTACAGATACACCCGTGTCAGACTAATATTACATAAGCTATAATTAAGTGTATAAATAACACTGCACATAAATTAGGTCAATCGGCCTTTGTTGCAATGTTGCAACTAGACGACATGATATATGCTATTCTAAAAATAGCACCAGGATAAAGCCACTTTGCATCCATGGATAACCTGTGAGTGAAAAGTCGTGACAAGTTATCTTCTTATCACGATTTAATTGTCCTAATAATTGGTAATCGTTCATTAATAACCCTTTACCCTGCTGTGAAAAAGAAAAAAATATGTTCCCTCAAATTTTGATATATTGTGCTACGTTGACTACTGTCTCTATGGAGCTTTAAGAGAAACTACTAACCGAATGTCGAACAGATTTGATCCTGATCAGACGCTGGGTTATACGGCGTTAATCTGGATCCAAACTGTTCGCAAATGCGAGTCAGGTGCTGGATAGTGGGGTACGAGATAACAGCTAGTGGTAAATTGATTCAACACAACAATGTTATACAGAAAGCTGTCACGTGACCTACCTGTACATATTTTACTGTCATCGTTAACCCATTCCCTCAAAGGCTATATTAGACCCATTACCCCAAAGTTTTATTTAAGACTAAACCTCTTTGAATAAATCTGCCGAAAAGTAGCATTTACTAGCAACAATTCATTAGTTAATTTTAGAATTGTGTAGTTTTGAAACATTGTGATAAATACAATGGTTTCAAAACGTGACTTTTACAGAGGCGTCAAACGGCGTCGATATGAGGGAATGGGTTAAAGACCCTTGTGTTTAATAAGTTACAGAGGCGTCAAACGGCGTCAATATGAGGGAATGGGTTAAAGACCCTTGTGTTTAATAAGTTACAGAGGCGTCAAACGGCGTCAATATGAGGGAATGGGTTAAAGACCCTTGTGTTTAATAAGTAACATTTTCCTCCATAAATATGCCTTTCTACGCATCTGTAAATGTCACTTTTGAAACCATTGTGATTTTTTACTGCAGTATGGCCTCAGAGCATTCACAACTTAGCATTCACAACGTGCTCCTAAGGAGCAAATGCTCTATTTATCCAGAGCTACAGATAACGATGCGTACCCAAATGCTAAAATCGTCATTTCTCCACCAAACCCTATACTGTGACCACTCTTTAGAATCGTCTCTTCGAGACGATTCTAAAAAGTGGTCACAGTATAGGGTTTGGTGGAGAAATAAAGGAATTATTCTTGAAAATGTTTTAATTTACGCATCTTATCTGGAGCTCTGATTTATCACAAATGGTTTCAGAACTATAAAATTCTAAACATTCTCTTTTCTCTAGTTAATGCTCCTTTTCTGTAGATTTATTCAAAGAGGTAGGATCTAAAAACAGCAAAGGGGTAATGGGTTAAACGGTACAGCTACTATGTTGAGCATGCGAGGAAGTTTGATATTTGTGTTTGAGAGCTCTTAATTTGCTGTGAATCGGTACTTGTAGAGTTCCTTTATGTTCAATCTCCCTTGGTGCTACGCGACCTTTTCATGTATATCCTATGCCGCAGTGCCCTAGACCAAGTTCAACTGATATTTACTTTTCAGAAAGGCGTTTTGTGACGTTATGCCTTGTCATAGTCTTGCCTAATTTGTGGCTTCACATCTTGACTTTTGTTTTCGATGAGTTGGCTGAGGTTTGGTTTTACAGCACTGCTACTATGATGTCGGTGTGGGGCATGCAAGGAACATTTCTATGAAGGTCGTGTGTGTATGCGTGAGTGAGCATTTCATTTGTGTCTCTGGTGCTGCTGTACACTTTCGTGTGTCATTTCTAAAATTCCTGTCTGACTAATTGCATGAGTGGTGTTGACAGAGGAGAGGGTCTGGCAGATGTAAAATGATTTGTCTGTAAAAGTTGGAGATATGGCCATATTGACACATGTATACGATATCTATAGTAAACGGGCAGCTGGCTGGTAGGGATGGACATATGGATAGATGGTTGACAATTTAATTATTGTATGGATTATAATTTGGGTTGATGAATGGGTGAATAGGTAGTAATGAATGCAATATTGGAAACAATCCTGAAAAAAAAGAAGAGAGAGGAGAGAGAGAGAGAGAGAGAGAGAGAGAGGGGGGAGAGGGAGAGAGAGAGAGAGTTTTTCATGAATGACATTGTTCGAACACACTTACGTTAGCTTCCTGGATTAACGAACATAAGCCACAGAACCAGTGAAGAACACAGTCACTGAGGAACGAGCCCTGAAAGGAAACAAACAATGACATGATGTACTTGTTCCTTACAATAAACAGTAAATATACAGTGAAACCTGTCTTTTAAAACTCTTGCACCTGAATATTCATGCAAGAGTTAATAATACCATAAATATTAAGAAGATAATTTATACTGGCATGTGAACCTATGTGAACCTATGTAGCAGCAGATCTATATTATTCCATAGGAAAACAGCTTACATCCTGATCAAACAGACTTTACAGAAAAACTTCTGATCTGAGTCTACTCTGTTTGCGAAAAATGTCAGAATAAATGCGTAAAATATACTTTTTTAGAATAGATACTTTTATTTGGCTATGTCAAACTCTATGTTGAGACGGCAACTCATTATTTCATATACCTTTAGAGAAGAACATAAGATCTCAAGATCAGATGGCTCCTTAAGGACCGTCTGATCAGGGTACGCTGTCTTTGCTTACGCAATTATAGAGATCTGGTCCTACAGTTTCTAAGCCAACAAATCCCTATTTAAAAGCTTACATTATAAAAATGAAGTTAATGAATATTTATGTGAAGTGATCAATTCAAGCTTAAACGGTCATTATGGAAAACGTTAAAATCGTCTATTCGACACAATTCTAAAGACTGGTCACATCAAAGGGTTTGGTGGAGAAACGGTTATATGATTTATTATACGCCCCTCATCTCATCTCAGATCCCATTAATGTTCATAACCCTTAGCCTACAACTCCCCCAAAACTTTGGAAGTTAACCTTTTACTCCATGAATATTCATGTAAGAAATAATGACACCATGAATATTAATTAGTTACCGGTATAAGGTTGCAATGACATCTATATTATACAATAAACAAATAGAGCAGACTCTGAGCAGACGGTTCCTACAGGAGCCGTCTGATTTGGGTCAACTCCGCTTGCAATGACGTAGAAGGGCGTGTCTGTGGAGTAAAGGGGTAAAAAGCAATACAAATGTCCAAAGTGTGATGGACTGACAGTCATGTGTAAACCTAAATACCCCCATCCTATGTAATTTGGGGGGTGTTAAGGGGGCTATTGCGCCAAGCCCCCCCCCCCCAAAAAAAAACAAAACAAAAACAAAACAAACCCAACAACAAAAACAAAACAAAACAAAACACACTCCTGGTTCTATCGTTTATGTGTGTATACATCTGGATCGCGTAATTGTGGCTTGTCTAATGCAAACACTTTTACGGGGCCGTAATAGTGATGTAATCCAACCTTTGTGCCTAATCTGATTACCCCCAGGGCTATAAAACGCAGAAATATAGTCCGGCAATCTGTCAATACTAGACGCCCTCAGCGTGAAGTTACGCCAGAGGATCAACCTTTATTGCGCGGAGTAATTTGTTACAAAAAAGATCGAAGCATCTAAAACTTGGATCTTGATGAGAAAATGAGTTTAAATTAATCGACGTTTTATCTGGATTCAAACAACAAACTTGTCAGACAACATTCCTTCATCACTATAATATTTAAGGCAACTCATCTGATAACAAATGATGGAACTTGGTTATCAGCACATCATCCATTTGACTATGTTCAGGAGGGAAAGGGAAACAGGGTTGAAGGTCAGAGCACACCAAATTTAGCTTTATGTGCAAAACTGAAGATAATGGTTTAATCGCCTTTAAAAAGGGTCATTGTTGCATTTGAATTTCGCGTTGCTTTACCCATTCCCTCATATTGACGACTCTGTAAAAGTAACTTTGTGAAACCATTGTGATAAATAGAGCATTTGCTCCTATATGAGCAAATACTCTATTTATCACAATGGTTTCAAACTACAAAATTCTAAAAAATATCCCTTTCTCTAGTTAATGCTCATTTTCGGTAGATTTATTCAAAGAGGTTGTATCTAAAAATAGCCTATGAGGTAATATGTTAATGGTGGTATTATAATGACATTTTAAATTAATTTAACATCGGTTTACGTCTTTAACGCAGTTTTTTGTGTCATCTGACGCCTTTGCATACAGAGCAGGCCTATAGGATGGCGTCTGATTCGGGTCTGCTATGTTTGCTTATGGCATTACAGACTGATTCTATTGTTTCTGTTATGGCCAACATTCCTACGACACAATAAAAACCATCTACATCATCTTACAGGCAAAATGATTAGTTAACCTTTTACACAGGAATGTTTACTATACATGTACAAGAATACGTGACTTCATGAATATTCATAACTTGAGTTTGTTACAACAGTCAATGCTCCTGTAGAAGCCGTATGATCTAGGTCTACTCTGTTTGAAAACGTGCCAAAAGTCTTACAGGAAAGGACTAAAGGTTAATTCTGTATTGTTTCGAAAATAAACAACTCCTGCTGAAGAATTTCGAACAATGGTCGATTAAAAGCCACAAGCAATATCTGACCAACTGTTTTCTTTACTGATTATAGATAATGTCATACGTCTTGCCCCCTGAGGCAATGGAACCGATAGATTGGATCATGAGATAGCTATCAATGTTTAAACCAAGCCCAATGAGGCTGTTAATGTGTCATAAATGAGAACATTCCATCAGTTGAGTTATTCCCCTTGACCCCTTTCAGTCACGAAGTCCGGCATCAAAGCGGAAATTCTGATAGACTTGAGATAACAATTATCGAGGTATTCCGATTGTAAAATATTTTAATTTATTATTGCAACGTATTTTAATTTATTGCATTTTCAAACAGTGCCCAAGGGCCAAACGAGTTGAATTACTCAATATGCCATATTGAGAATTGAATTCAACAAGATGTGTTTGTGAAAAACTACTCTTTGTGAAAAACTATGCCCCGGTAGACCTTTGACCTTGATATATGACCTTGACCTTAACAAGTCACCCCTAAAAATGTTCGCTTCCATAAGTTGCACATGCTGCTGCATGCCAATTTTGAAGTATTGTATGGGCAATGGCGACAATTGTATCGCCAACGTTAAAGGTGGGACCAAACCAACCAACCGACAGACAGAGCAAAAGCAATATGCCTCCCCCACTGCCTGAGATTGGGTCGCGGGCATAAATAAGTAACGTTTATATTAAACCATTTGAATGATGAATGCTCAGGTTGTCCCAGCAGTGCTTTACTGAGTCCAATAAGCATGGAAGGTTTAAATTTGCTGATGCTCCATTTTATCATAATTACATAATTCTAAAGTGTTCCTTTTCTCTAGTAATTTCTCCTTTTCAGTAGATTTATTCAATGAGGTTGGGACTAAAAATAGTATATGTGTTAACCCAGTCCCTGATATTGACGACTTTTGACGACTTTGTAAAAGTCGCTTTATGAAACCATTGAAATAAATAGAGCATTTGCTCCTATAGGAGCAAATGCTCTATTTATCACAATGGTTTCAAACTACAAAATTCTAAAATGTTCCTTTTCACTAGTTAATGCTCCTGTTCGGTAGATTTATTCAAAGGGGTTGTATTTAAAAATAGCATATGACGCAATGGGTTAAAGGCTGCAGATAAGATAAGATTCATATAGATCGAAATCTCTTTCTTAGTCCTTCCCCCACTGATGCTATTCATTTGGGGAAAAAATAAGATGAAATTGGTCCATTTACTCGAAAGCAGCGCATTTTCCCGCCTTTTTCAACAGAGAAGACCCTGATCAGACGACTGCTGTAGAAGCTGTGTGGTCTTGGTTTGCTCTATTTGCTTATAGAACAACACAAACCTGATTTCTAGAGTTTGCAATATGGCCAAAGCTTGCATTTGTTCGTAATGTCATTATAAACCAGTCAATTAACTCGTTCCCTCAGTCTATTTTTAGATCAAATCTCTTCGAAAAATTCTACCAAAGGGGCATTAAATTTTACTAGAGAAAGGGGAAATTTTTAGAAGTGTGTACAGTAAAACCTCTCTATAACGGCCACTAAATTATGTTAATTAGTTGATATTTATGACAGGTGGTTTACTCTATAACGGCCACTAAATAACATCAATTATTTTGTGTTAAAGACAGGTGGCTGCTTAAAGCAAGGTGAAAGTTTTACTTTCACCTTGCTTTAAGCAGCCACCTGTCCAAAATATCAACTAATCAACATAATTTAGTGGCCGTTATAGAGAGGTTTTACTGTAGTTTTGAAACCATTATGATAAATTGAGCATTTGCTCACATGGAGCAAATGCTCTATTTATCACTATAATTTTACAAAGTGACTATTAAAAATCCTCCAATATGCGGGAATGGGTTAGCCCATTCCAGCATATGGTCGCCTTTTGACGCTTATGTAAAGTCACTTTGTGAAACCATTGTGATAAATAGAGCATTTGCTCCATGCTCTATTTATCACAATGGTTTCAAAACTACACAATTCTGAAATTTTCCTTTTCTCTAGTTAATGCTCCTTTCTGGTAGATTTAATGAAAGAAGTTAGGTCTAAAATAGCCTAAGTATAGGTCTAAAAATAGCATAAGTGGGAATGGATTAATATGCATACAGCTTTCACGGTTGGGAGAGTTTGACTACAGGGAATTATGACTAGTAAACGGAACAAAATATACTATTATCTGATCAAAATCAGACAGGTTGCTGCATCATATCAGCGGCCATATAATGGATATAGAAGATATACAACATGTATAAGGGCAGGTGTCTGCGTAACCCATTACCTCATAGGCTATTTTTAGATGCAGCCTCTTTGAATAAATCTACCGAAAAGGAGCATTAACTAGAGAAAGGTTTGTTATTTTTAGAATTTTGTAGTTTGAAACCATTGTGATAAATAGAGCATTTGCTCTTATATGAGCAAATGCTCTATTTATCACAATGATTTAAAAATGTGACAAAATGCGTCGCTAGGAGGGAATGTGTTAATGCAGAACTCATACAATGTAGCTTTCTGCATAGCTTCCGTCCTGTATTCAGTTACCACGTGTCTTAAAGCTCCCAGAATTAGAGCTGTACTTGACATGTTTCATGTAATACAAAATATGCGGACATTAATTTAACCCTTTACCGGATGAATATTTGCAAAAGGCTCAGATAAAACATGTTTAAGAATAACTTATTTATTTCTTCACCAAACCCTATGTCCGATATATACATGTATACATATTTTACAAACTGGGTAGAACCGACCCAAGTCAGATAGCTCCTGTAGGAACTGCCTGGTCATGGTCTGCTCTGCTTGCTTATAAAAATGTAGATCTAATATTTTACTTTCTGCAGCGGTAAACACTTCCGTTTTCCATAAAATGTTAGTATAGTTAATCAGCTAATTAATGTACATGCAGTGAAACTTTCTGACATACATGTATATGAATATTCTTTCCAAAGTGCTAAACCAATGTAAAAGTGCTAACAAATTACAATGCTGTATGATATAAAATCCGTATGCAAAATTACTGTTTCTATAGTATCATAAATATCATGTTAAACTTACATCAATTCCTTTTTGTTCTCGGACTTTGCCTCTAATGGAGGCTCTTGACCAGATTCCTACGGGTCCTAGAATTGACAAGAATCCATACAAACAACAAGACTCCCCAACTTTCTCAGCAGTTTGTCCGGCTGTGAGACATGGTACAAAATATGTGATGATGCACACGCCGCAGTTGCTGAAGCATCCGAACAAACCATTTTGCCATTCACCCATTTTTGTAGATTGTTTTGTTTCCTAGTTCACCGTTAATTGTTAAAATCCTGAATCCAAAACCTGTTGTGCGCTCCCGCTAAATAGTATAAGAGTAAGTACTGACGCTACAGTGACCCAGCCTACGCCCCTCACGCTGATTGGCTGACACGATTGTAACCCGATAAAGGTCTCACAATACCATTACAATTTGCTTTCTATTTATATCTGCAGCAGCAAGCCTGGACGTATAAATATACTTTAAGTCCATTGAATAATTTCGTTGTAAATATAGAAGACTTTCCGTGTATTTGTTGAAAATGTATGTCGTAATTCTTAAGTTTACCTTTGTGGGAGTACCCGCAGGTATGTCGTTTGCATACCTTGCGTGCCGAATGGGCTCCTTGATAAGTGTGTAGCCCATCTTCCCACGTATAGTCTACACACCCTTGAAACGAAACGGGTGTTAGTTTTCAGTATCAGAGGTTTCACATACATGTACATTCCATCTGTGTGAATAACAATTAACCATCATCTTGTCAGATGTTATTGTTACCGTGTCAGTTATTTATTCCGGGTTTTCTCGAGGTATTGTTCTCTAGATTAATGTAAAAACGGAAAACACTTTGTTTATTTTTGTCGTAAAATAAACCCGTACTAGACCTGTTTATCAAGTTTTGTTTATACAGTGTTCATATTTCGAAATAGATGTAGTGAGGTTGTACATTCTTTAGACCTTGAACCGCCACCACTGCAGCAAAAATAGCCCCAGCATTCTTTAGACCTTGAACCAACTGTCCCACACGGATACCGGTATGTTAATCCGAATTTATGTACATGATCCTTTAATCCGTATTCACAACACATGAACAAATGAATGATACATATAGGATCAAAATCTATATTATACCGTAAACAAACAGAGCAGACCCTGATCAGACTGATCCTGTAGGAGCCATCTGACCTGGGTCTACTCTGTTTGCAAAGGCATAGAAATGCGTACTTATTGAATACATGTACACGGAGTTTTATAATGCCTTTATGAATATCAATACATGGAGTTTTATAATGACAAATATGAAAAATGTTTTTATACCATAGCAGAAACAGCGAAATCAAATATGTATATACAGTAAAACCTCTCTATAACGACCACTAAATTGTTTTAATTAGTTGGTTTTTAGGGCAGGTGGCTGCTTAAAGCAAGGTAAAAGTAAAACAGTACGCTCCTATAGGAGCGTGCTGTTTTACTTTCACCTTGCTTTAAGCAGCCACCTGCCTTTAACACAAAATACTCGATGTAATTTTGTGGCCGTTATAGGGAGGTTTTACTGTAATTACAAAAGCACTGTTCAGGCAGCTTTTACAAGAGCAGTTTGTTCTGGGTCTACTCTATTTCCACATACGTTAAAAGGCGTTTCTATCAGAAAATTGGTTACAGTAAAATCTCTCTATAACGGCCACTAAATTACATAAAAAATTGTGTTAAAGCAGGTGGCTGCTTAAAGCAAGGTGAAAGTAAAACAGAACGCTCCCATAGGAGCGTTCTGTTTTACTTTCACCATGCTTTAAGCAGCCCCCTGCCCTAAATACCAACTATTTAACACAATTTAGTGGTCGTTATAGAGAGGTTTTACTGTATGTCTTTTCGAAATGAATCTGGGGTTTTGAGAACAGAAGAACTTAGTGACGTCAGATTTGCGGAAAATTGGTATTGAGGAAGTTCAGTTTTGAAAGATTGCCTGTCACGCCTTTGCAAACCCAGTAGACCCAGACCATTGTCTGTTCTGTTTGCTTTTGAAATAATATAGAATGTGAGTTTTATAGTAGCGCCAAAATGCATCACTAGGGGGTAATGAGTTAATTAAACTGAGACAAATAAATGCAATTTTCAAAAGAATAAACCGCAGCAATGGAACTAAGGGTTGAGACAAAAAATTGAGGTTTCTGATCAGGAAGAGTCGTACATTGTACACCGAAAAGATTTTCTTTCCGCGTTGTCTATATAGTAGGTGATCACTATCTGGATTTCACAATTTGTGCTATGGCAAAAAGAGTTCTGTGTGCATAGGTCATTTACAAAATGTATCAAATTATATTCACGATGTTATCATTGCTCACACAGAGACGATTATGCAAATGCTTTATCAATGTTCCATGCATCGCTTTCCTAATCAAGAAATTTAGCCCGCTGTGGTCAGTCACAATCATTAACCAGTTACCTGGTAGAGACATCAACTAACACATTAGCAAACAGAATAGACCCAGATCAGACGACTCCTTCAAAAGCCGCCTGATCACGATCTGCCCCGTTTGCTATTGAAATTATATTGATCTTATTTCACAGTTTGTGCTGTGGTAAAAAGAGTTTTGGGTGCATAAGTAATTTAAAAAAATGTATGAAATTAATATTCATGGTGTGATCATTCCTTATACAACTATTGATTAGGTAAATGGTTATAAACAGAGCGGATATGCTAGTGGGTTGTCTAGGACTGTTTTATAGCACAGTTATAGTTATTACCTTTCCTCCATGAATATTCATGAAATAATGTCGTGGATATTTATCAGATTAATTATCTGTAACTGCACATGAACACAGGCATTTTCAGTAATGGCAGAAACTGTAGAGTCATATCTGTATAAAATCATAAGCAAACAGAGTAGACCCTGATCTGACGGCTGCTATAGGAGCCGTCTGATCTGGGTCTACTCTGTTTGTAAATAACTCTAGAAAGGCGTATTTATGGGGGAAATTAAATAGCTAGAAGTGCGCACAGATATAAACAACTTAAAGGCTGACCATTATCATACTCACCTCGACCTGATAGCACGCATTTGCAAACAGCTTGGATCCTGATGAGACGCCGAGTAACTCGGCGTCTCGTCAGGATCCAAGCTGTTTGATACTCAGTCAACGCCTTCTCATAGGCGTTTACGAATCAGAAGTAATGAAAAATGCAAAAAAAAATGCAACTGATCAGAGATTTGGGCAGACATTTTTTTTAACACGGTAAAGGTTAACGCTCAACGGGTCAAACAGACCGGCCTAGTCTTAATTATCTCCACATGCTCGTTGTCATGGAAACCTTGACCGGATGTTATCTATTTGATAAGGCTTGAGATTAACTTAGACTAGCCACCTGTCAGATTTCAAAACACACTCCTTCGATTAATCAGCCCTGATACACTGTGATCTCACTCAGAGACGTATACATAGTACATACATGTATATATACATGTCTATGTCTCACTGAGACAAAAGTTGTTTTTTTTTTGTTTTTTTAAAAATACCCTTTTTTAAAATTCACTTAATTGAATTTAGTGTTTATGTTGCAATTCTGAATTCCGTATGGCATGATACTACTATCGATCTGAATATTCGATGTTGTGTCGGCTGAAAGTTGAAGATGAACTCTCACTTGAATATGCAGATCTAGATGACAGTTTGATCAATACTCGAATGCCTAAATTCCCGATTTTTACCGAAAAATACAAATTATATAAATAACCGTAAGGAAATTATGACAGCATCAATAGATTGTTTTTTAGTATTGCACATGATATTTTGGCTATGACAGAAAGCGTAAAACCAGATCTATATTATTCCATACGCAAACAGAGCAGATCCTGATCAGACGGCACCTACAGGAGCCTTCTGATCTGGGTCTACTCTGTTTGCAAAGGCGTTAATGTGTATATGTAATATGTGGAGTAGCCTAATCTGGAGTTCAGGGTTCACAGACAACAGTACCGTCAAAGGGCGACAACCAATAAGTTTCCCACACCCATACCGAACCCTGATTCTTTACCGCGATGTAAGCTGAAGTACTTAATGAATTGAGAAATATATAAACAGAGTAAACCCATATCCGACATATCTTGTAAGACCTGTCTGATCGGGGTCTGTTCCGCTTGCCTAGGCAATAATGTAGATATAATGTATGCCACGATTACTTTCCTGCAGTGCTCACATATAATGTAGAACATACGCCACGATTACTTTCCTGCAGTGCTCACATATAATGTAGAACATATGCCACGATTACTTTCCTGCAGTGCTCACATATAATGTAGAACATACGCCACGATTACTTTCCTGCAGTGCTCACATATAATGTAGAACATATGCCACGATTACTTTCCTGCAGTGCTCACATATAATGTAGAACATACGCCACGATTACTTTCCTGCAGTGCTCACATATAATGTAGAACATACGCCACGATTACTTTCCTGCAGTGCTCACATATAATGTAGAACATACGCCACGATTACTTTCCTGCAGTGCTCACATATAATGTAGAACATACGCCACGATTACTTTCCTGCAGTGCTCACATATAATGTAGAACATACGCCACGATTACTTTCCTGCAGTGCTCACATATAATGTAGAACATACGCCACGATTACTACGATTACTTTCCTGCAGTGCTCACATATAATGTAGAACATATGCCACGATTACTTTCCTGCAGTGCTCACATATAATGTAGAACATATGCCACGATTACTTTCCTGCAGTGCTCACATATAATGTAGAACATACGCCACGATTACTTTCCTGCAGTGCTCACATATAATGTAGAACATACGCCACGATTACTTTCCTGCAGTGCTCACGTATAATGTAGAATATACGCCACGATTACTTTCCTGCAGTGCTCACGTATAATGTAGAACATACGCCACGATTACTTTCCTGCAGTGCTCACGTATAATGTAGAACATACGCCACGATTACTTTCCTGCAGTGCTCACATATAATGTAGAACATACGCCACGATTACTTTCCTGCAGTGCTCACATATAATGTAGAACATATGCTACGATTACTTTCCTGCAGTGCTCACATATAATGTAGAACATACGCCACGATTACTGTGCTCACATATAATGTAGAACATACGCCACGATTACTTTCCTGCAGTGCTCACGTATAATGTAGAACATACGCCACTATTACTTTCCTGCAGTGCTCACGTATAATGTAGAACATACGCCACGATTACTTTCCTGCAGTGCTCACATATAATGTAGAACATACGCCACGATTACTTTCCTGCAGTGCTCACATATAATGTAGAACATACGCCACGATTACTTTCCTGCAGTGCTCACATATAATGTAGAACATACGCCACGATTACTTTCCTGCAGTGCTCACATATAATGTAGAACATACGCCACTATTACTTTTCCTGCAGTGCTCACATATAATGTAGAACATACGCCACGATTACTTTCCTGCAGTGCTCACATATAATGTAGAACATACGCCACGATTACTTTCCTGCAGTGCTCACATATAATGTAGAACATATGACACGATTACTTTCCTGCAGTGCTCACATACCTTTAACCCTTTACCCAATAGCCTGTTTCTAGTTTTGAAGACATATGACCACTTAAAGCAGGTTGAAAGTAAAGCAGAATGCGCCTTAAGGCGCATTCTGCTTTACTTTCAGCCTGCTTTAAGCTACCACCTACTAGGATATAGAAAATATTTATTATGCAATATGTTCATGACTGTATGAATTTGAACTATTTTCTTCAGCGGAGGAATAAATCAAACACGCTAGTTAAAACAATCTGAAACGTATTCATAATAGCAGTATTTCTCACATTCGTATTTCAGAGGTAAAGATTTAACCCTTTCCTCCATACGTACGCCTTTCTACGCCTTTGCAAACAGAGTAGACCCAGAGGAGCCGTCTGATCAGGATCAAAGATGTAAACCGGCGCATATATGGAGCAAAGACTTAGCGTTCACCAGCTTGTTGTCACCTCGTTGCCCAAAGAGTTTCTACCGTTTAAAATTACCATAACCGTTCTCCACTAGACTAGTTTTAGACCCAAACCTACCGAAAAGGAACATTTATTAGAAAAAAATGAAAATGTTAGACGTGTCTAGTTGTGAAACCATTGTGATAAATAGAGCATTTGCTCCTATTTGTCACAATGGTTTCAAAGGGTGACTTTTTCAGAGGCGTCGAAATGCGCCAGTGGGCGAGAATGGGGGTAACCGAAGTCGTTGGCAATGGCTAGTTATGATTTCTCCAACAGAGCGCTGTTTAAATATTTTTGCAAGTAAGCTTATTACAGTCATATATAGGTGCTTATTCAAGTATTAAAACCATTTATTCGTCCATCATACCCATGTTGTTTCTACTCGTTAAATTTCTAAAGAGTTTTTCACAATATAGGGATTTGTGGAGGAACAAAGAGGATTATCTTGGTAACGGCTTAACCCTTTCCCTGTTCTAAGTTCAAATTTCAATACCTACTGAATATTCATTGGCAAAATAGTTATAAAGAAATATGGAAGGTGGAACATTATAGACATTTAAGAAAGCAAAGAAACAGATCTATCAAAATCTATTAGCAAACAGAGTAGACCCTGATCAGACGGCTCCTCTAGGAGCCGTCTGATCTGGGTCTACTCTGTTTGCAAATGCGTGAAAGCACGTTTATATGAGGGAAAGGGTTAATCCTTTACTCTATAGGGGTGCCTTTTGACATCTTTGCAAACAGAGAAGAAAATAATTTGATAAAATGTAAACCTTTAGTCAATGTATGTATATGCACTTTTACGCATTTGCAAACAAAGGAGATCCTGATCAAACGGCTCCTGTAGGAACCGACTGATCAGGGTCTGCTCTGTTTGATTATAGAATATACCGGTATTTGCTCAGGTTCTGGTTGTCATAGCCATGTTTTCACTTGTATTAATCCTGTGCTCAATACATACGCTGTTCTACACCTTTGCAAACAGAGTAGACCCAGATCAGACGGCTCCTGTTGGAGCCGTCTGATCAGGCTCTGCTCTGTTTACTTATGAAATAATATAAATATGATTATACAGTTTATTTCATGGCCAAAATTTCCTGTGTTTATATGTCACAAAACTAATCTATATCATATAATACAACCTCTATATATTCATGATATAATCATTTCTTACATGATTATTCTTGGAGTGAAGGGTCAGCTATCAGTATAAACTAATTAGTTTATTCATGCTCATAATGTGTGGACTCTGCCATGAATATTCATAGAGTAATGAGTCTTCTTATTTTACCCACTCCTCTGTAATTACAGTAAAACCTCTCTATAACGGCCACTAAATTACATTAAGTATTTTGTGTAAAGGCAGGTGACTCCTTAAAGCAAGGTGAAAGTAAAACAGAACGCTCCTATTGGAGCGTTCTGTTTTACTTTCACCTTGCTTTAAGCAGCCACCTGCCCTAAATACCAACTAATTAACACACTTTAGTGGCCGTTATAGAGAGGTTTTACTGTACATCGTTATAGACCTACACCAACAATTCAAGAATGCGATATTAAATTAAGCTTAGTATTATGTAATTACTGGCATACAGTGCAGAACATTTGGAGTTAACCCCTCCCCCCATTCAACTAACCTAACTATTTACGACCTGGCTAACGTTGCACACAACTAAGGATGAAGATGATACACCGAGTATCTCGGCGTTTCATCTGGATCCAAGCTGTTTGACACTCGGTCAATAGTTTCTCAAAAGCTTAATCGAATCGGAAGTAGTCAATCAGAGCTACATCTAAAGATGCGTACTCAAGTACAGAAAAACCTCTCTATAACGGACACTAAATTGTGTTAATTAATTGGTATTTAGGACTGGTGGCTGCTTAAAGCAAGGTGAAAGTAAAATAAAACGCTCCTGTAGGAGCGTTCTGTTTTACTTTCACATTGCTTTAAGCAGCCACTTGCATTTAACACAAAATACTTAATGTAATTTAGTGGCCGTTATAGAAAGGTTTTTCTGTACTTAAATCGTCATTTCTCTATCAAAATCCTATGCTGTGTCCACTCTTGGTGAGTACTCAACTAGTAAAATTGTCATTTCTGCACCAAAACCCTATGTTGTGACCACTCTTTAGAATCGTCTCTTTGAGACGATTCTAAAGAGTGGTCACAGCATATGGCTCGGTGGAGAAATATAGAAGTTATTCTTGAATCTTATCTAGACCTCTTGGAAACATGCAAATAGCGGAGTTTACATTCTCAAAACATTTTCAAGAATATCTCTTTGATTCGTCTCAAAGAGTAGTCACAGCATGAAGTTTGGTGGAGATTTTTTTTTTAAATAAAGAAATAATTCTTGGAAATGTTTTAATTTACGCATCTTATCTCATTCCCTAATATTGACGACTTTTGACGACTCTGTAGAAGTCACTTTTGTAGAAGTCACTTTGTGAAACCATTGTGATAAATAGAGCATTTGCTCCTATAGGAGCAAATGCTCTATTTATCACCAATGGTTTCAAACTACAAAATTCTAAAAGTTTCCTTTTCTCTAGTTAATGCTCCTTTTCGGTAGATTCATTCTCAGAGATTGTATCTAAAAATAGCCTATGGGGTAATTTGTTATCTTGTCAACATTGCACCAGATCGGAATTTGAGCCGACATATTTTTTCCCAGCGGGGAAAGGTTTTATGTAGGTCAGGGCGGAAAGGGTAAATAAACACATGTACGTAACAATACAAACATCTCGTCATTTGATCTGCTTCAGTTGTGGCCCGGCCTTGTTATTGTGATGAGAGCATCGAAACGTTTCAACAACACACCAGGGAGCCAGCTAATTGTACGAAGTTTCCACCTACACGAAGGGGTACATTGGATTTTCTCTTAACCCTTTCCGTGTTATATTTTTTCTCCAAATTCAATACTTACTGAATATTCATGGATGGAAGGTTGAACATTCTATCCGTTTATAAACTAAAGAAATAGAACAAATTTCATTAGCAAACAGAGCATACCCTGATCAGACGGCTCCAACAGGAGCCGTCTGATCTGGGACTTCTCTGTTTGCAAATGCGTGAAAAAAAATATGAAGGAAAGGGTTAAGCGGACATTTCATAAACAAACATATACATACACACTTTGAAAGCAGCTGGATGTTTAATGCAGGACGAAAGTAATGCAGAAAGCTCCTAGGGGAGCTCGTCTTTCATTAAGCTACCATCTGTCTTTAAGACTTGAAATTTGACCTCTTTTGGTGGTTTGTGTGCGTGCGTGTGTGTTTGTAGTGGTGATGGTGTGTGGGTGGTGTGTGTGTGGGGGGGGGGGGTGGAGAGGGTTGTTACTGTACACATCTTAACCCTTATCCTGCTATCAAACTTGTGTCTGCTTAAACTCTGACCCTTTACAGTTTTTGCTTACGCCTAATTCGTTCAAGCTCTTGAGAAATTAACGACTGAGTATCCAACAGCTTGGAGCCCTGTTTGGAGCGCTGAATTATTACGAGCTCTGGATCTGGTTCCTGGTCCAAGCTGTTTGCAAATGCTAGCGATTCCTGTTGTTATACGCAAGATAAGCAATACCGCTTACAGTAAACCCTCTCTATAACGGCCACTAAATTACATCAAGTATTTAGTATTAAAGGCAGGTGGCTGCTTAAAGCAAGGTGAAAGTAAAACAGAACGCTCATATAGGAGCATTCTGTTTTACTTTCACCTTGCTTTAAGCAGCCACCTGCCTTAAATACCAACTAATTAACAGAATTTATTGGCCGTTATAGAGAGGTTCTACTGTAGTTCATTGCACGGCATGTGTGAATTTGTTGGTAATCCGATTCAGACACGTTAAGTAGCTTGGTATCTAACCACGATCAACACTGTTTATCAATTGATACTAATTGTGGAGACCCATGGAAGAAAACTGCGTTGAGAATGGGCATAACTCCAGCAAATTTTAACCCCCTTTCTCCATAAATACGCATTTTAACGCATGATAAAGAGTAGACCCTTTACTCCATAGGTACACGTTTCTACACATTTGCAAACGGAGTAGACCCAGATCAGACGGCTCCTGTAGGAGCCGTCTGATCTGGTTCTTCTCTGTTTGCTTATGATATAATACGGATGTGATTATACAGTTTCTGTCATGGTTAAAAATGCCTGCGTCCATGTGCTATTTTAATATAATTGCTATTCACGATGCCATTATTTCTTAGATGAGTATCCATGGAGTAAATGGTTAAGCCTTTATCTGGCGTGTTACAGAGTAGACTCAGGCCAGACAGCTCCATTATTAGCTTTTAAATTAGGGCCTGCTCTGTTTGCATAACAATTATGAAAAATGCCATGTCTTTGTATGCCATTATAAAAATTAATCGAATTGACATTAATGATGCCGTTATTTCTGATATAAATAGTGTCAGCTGAAGGCTCAATAAATTTTAAAAGCAACATATCAGAGTTTTGGCATACCTTATTTTTTCCAGCACGATAAGGCTTCACCCTTTCCTTCCTATAAACGCCTTTTTACGCATTTGCAAACAGAGTAGATCCAGATCAGACGGACCCTGTATAGAAGCCGTCTGATCAGGGCCTGCTTTGTTTGCTTATGAAATACATGTAATATAAATCTGATTCCCTACGTTATAAAATGAGCTAATAAATATTCATGATAGCTTTATTTCTTGCATGAATATAGAACAGGGATAGGGTTAAGTGTTAAGCATTTAAGAAAACCTTTCGCCTACACAGGTGGAATGTATGCCTAATATTTACAATAAGTCTTATATAGATACCAGTACAAAATGTATCACTTTCCATTGGTCCCTTTTCTCTGTCTAAACAATCCAAGTAGCCAAATTAAAAAATGCATTCTGACAAAATATTTATATGCAGTAAAACCTCTCTATAACAGCCACTAAATTACGTCAAGTATTCTGTGTTAAAGGCAGGTGGATGCTTTAAGCAAGGTGAAAGTAAAACAGGACGCTCCTATTGGAGCGTTCTGTTTTACTTTCACCTTGCTTTAAGCAACCACCTGCCCAAAATACCAACTAATTAACACAATTTAGTGGTCGTTATGGAGAGGTTTTACTGTACAGGGCTACATATGAAGATGCCTACCCAAATACAGTAAAACCTCTCTATACTGGAATTCTAGTAGAGTAGAATTTAGATACTTCTAGGCAGGTGGCTGCTTAATGCAGGACTTTCACCCTGCATTAAGCTGCCACCTGTCTCCAATATCGATATTTATAGAAAATTTAACGTCCGGTTTAGAGAGGTTTTACTGTACTGAAATCGTGATTTCTCCACCAAACCCTATAATACGATCACTCCTTGGAATCGTCTCGAAGAGACAATTCTAAAGAGTGGCCAACAGTATATGGGTTGGTTGAGAAATAAAGGAGCTATTCTTGAAGATATTTAACCCTTTCGCTGCCAATGCCGGATCTGTGATTACCTTTGCAAACAGTTTGGTTCCAGATGAGACGCCGAGTAACTCGGCGTCTCATCAGGATCCAAACTGTTTGTTAATGTTACTATGTTTTTGAAATAAAAATGAAGAAAATAAAAAAAAGAAAATTTGTAGCAGACGACAAAGTTAGCAGACGACAGGGTTTGGCAGCGAAAGGGTTAAATTTACGCATCTTATCTGGACTTCTGTATATATACATGTGCATTGAAGACTCCCAACTTGTGATTTTCATTCTAATCTAAGCGGACTGACCGAAACAGACCATTTCTGTATTCACGTGCATTTGTTCCATGACACATAGAGCATTATATAAATAGGATTTTTTTCCGTTCTTGAATATAACACATAATTTTCAGATAATATGACATAGTGCCCAGTCACAACCCGCTGCGACCAAGGCAGACCTAAGTTCGATTTTGGAGACCGCAAGCAGGCATGCGGTATGCTATCGCTGTATGGCCACAGCATGGTGATTGTGTGTCAGTTCTGTAGAAGGTTAGAATCCCTGTGTTGTTTTTTGTTTCCATCCAACCGCATCAGTATGTGAGAAATCACAAGTATGTCGCTCGGGCGTCGGACGGCCACCTTGCAGTTATATTATACAGCCGAACTTCGATATCTCGAACTTCAAGGGACTATATAAATTAGTTCGAGGTAACGGAAGTTCGAGTTATCCAATTTCTGGTCTGGGCAATTTCTCACGTTCACAGCTTAATGCTGTTCTACAGTAATGCTGAAAAGCTCCTGTAGGAGCTTTCAGCATTACTGTAGACCTGTGTTAAAAAGTAAAATATGCAAATTTCATTGCATAACAGTAATTGATGGATTTTTAAATATTGTGTCATATTTTGTTTAAACTTTTCAATATCTATGGTTATTGAATCGTTTTACACCGTTTGAAAAAAAACAACTTTGAGAACACCTTAGACCCCATTTCATATTATCATTATCCCATAGGACTATGCAGTTGTTAGTCAAACAGCTTAATGAGTAAATGGCTGCCTAATTAGTTTAGATTAAGTGCCAAAAGGCCCAAGCCCAGATTGTTTGTGCAAAATGTTGTTTCACCTGATTAGTTTTGATTACAGTACAAAAGGTACACATGTTTTTGACTTGGAGGGTTTTGTTAGCAATCATCATTCGTGACTGAGAATGTATGTGACTTCCTCCGTAAGTGTTGAATAGCCCATGTGGCATCTCAGTTATTTAATACATTTGTAATAACTCTTCAACCTTACAATCAAGTCAAGGTGGCATGATTATTATTCTACCTTTCAACTGTAAAAACATAATGATAAGGTGACAATTAATTGCACAAACAATGTGAATTCAATATCTTTGAGACACTTTGGAGAATTTCCCTGTTGTTTTATAAACACACTGTCTGTTTTCAAAAAGACAGACAGTTACTATTCGGACCCCGAAGTGTTAAGACCTAAGATACATGTATATATATATTTCTTGTAAGACTGGATACCAGCTTACAGTGAAGTCTGTGGAATCCAGACTGTGAACTTTAACTGTTTGAAGGATTTTTCTTAGCAGTGATTTTAGTGTTGAGAACTGAATTTTGATTGTTATATATTTAAATTGTTTCTGGACTACCGAAACAAATGTTAATTAAACATCATCGAAAACTTTGATTCTTCGTATTGAGTTGCTCTATCCACTTTAGTTGATATTCCCCGAAAACACAGTTTATGACTTAAAAGTTTTATATTTTCTTGTCATAAAACCTGCACAAAGCTGTGAAATATGTTTCTAGATATGCGTAGTGATACATTTTGGAGCAATTCTTTATTGTAAGATTTCGGTAGGACTGAACTTTAAGTTCGAGTTATTCCGATGTTCGAGTTATCCGAGTTCGAGATATCGAAGTTCAACTGTATCTTATACATGACCATCGTATGATACTGTCGAGCAGCCGCAGTTCTACCGTAAATTGACTGTGAGCAGAGGTCCTGATAAGATGCGTGAATAAAAACATTTTCAAGAATAACACTATGTTGTGACCACTTTTTCAGAATCGTCTCTAAGAGACGATTCTAGAAAGAGGTCGCAGCATAGGGGATTGTGGAAAAATGACGAGTTTAGTGCTTGAGTACGCACATTCATTTGTTGTTTAGTACTTGAGTACGCACATTTATCAGTTGCTCTGACTGGGAGGTTCTTATAGTCGTACATGACTCGTGAGAGCACCGCACGGTTGCCGTCTGATAGCCTTATGGGATTCGTAAATAGCTCTTCTTCATTCAGCTCCAGAAGTCATTACGGTCGACGCGCAGTTAACGTGCGAGAGGCTTGATGTCGCCTGCGGGTTCAGCAATACATGTATGTCTTTCTCATGTGCACGGTATTTGTCCGAAAATCGTGCGATTTCACAAATTTGCCTTGTAGCCAACAAATACGGAGCAAATGCTCTATTTATCACAATGGTTTCAAAACTACACAATTCTGAACTTTTCCTTTTCTCTAGTTAATGCTCCTTTTCGGAAGATTTATTCAAAGAGATAGGATCTAAAATAGCCTATGAAGGAATGTGTTAATAGATGATATAATCTAATTACAAACGTCAACATTTAGCTGTGTGGGATTGAGTACTCATTTATTCGGAGTTTGTTAATCCCTTACCTTAACGATACACCTTTTAACGCGTTTGCTAACAGAGTATACCCAGATCAGACGGGTCATATAGGAACAGTCTGATCAAGGTTTGTCCTGCTTGCTTATGGAATTCTACAGTTTCTGTCATGGCCAATTTCCTGTTCATATGCTATTTTAAAATTAAGCTAATTGATAGATATTATTCTCTCCATGCACATTCAAGTGTTAAAGTTTTCACCGGTGACTAAGCGTGCACAACCAATAGAGTTTATGTTGCCCTTTCTATCTATTCAAACACTTTTATTTACTTCGCAAATATGTCGTCACTCCGAAATCTCAAAGTAAATTGTGAAACTCTTTGGTTTATTTTCATTTCAAATGTAAAATTTAGTCCAATATATCATTTCAAATTTATAAAAAATAATTCGTAT
Organism: Azorinus chamasolen; assembly: GCA_963576725.1. Taxonomy (NCBI): domain Eukaryota; kingdom Metazoa; phylum Mollusca; class Bivalvia; order Cardiida; family Solecurtidae; genus Azorinus; species Azorinus chamasolen. Next base: position 18,270,867 of record OY755247.1, on the reverse strand, counting down.
TAAGATCTACATGTATATTTTTTGCAATATAGTTAAATACACATGTTCTCTAGTTACCAACTATCATTAATATGCTGAATTAATGCTGAATATTTATTAGCTGAATTTTGATAACGACATAATAATCAGAGGTCCAGAAAAGATACGTACATTAAGACATTTTCAAGAATAACATCTTTATATATCTACCAAAACCCTATGGTATGACCACTCTTTAGAATTGTCACGAAGAGACGATTCTAAAGAGTGGTAACACTATAGGGTTTGGTGGAGAAATGGCGATTTTAGTATTTGAGTACGTTGTTGCAAACAGAGTAGATCCAGATCAGACGGCTCCTATAGGAGCCGTCTGATCAGGGTCTGCTCTATTTGCTTATTATAAACATTTTGTAATATAGATATGATTCTATGAGCAGTTTCTTCCATGACCAAAAATTCCTGTGTTCATGTGCCATTATAACAATCAATCCAATTTATATGCATGATATAATTACAATGTATATGAATATGCATGGAGTAAATGGTTAAAGCCAGTGAAAATGCTATGTTCGGCGTCTGACCTACTAGTAGGAGTACACGAAAAGCAGTGACGTCATGATGACGTGCACATAATTTCAAAATTTGTTGGCTACACGTTCCCGTACACGTACACGTAAGTCGTTGATTTCTCAACCTCTCTAGTATGTCTTTTGAAAACATTCTACATTCCCCATGTGTTACAACTACCAGTATGAACTGTCTTTGAAACCTTGAAAACAAATATAAATCAGCGTAACCTACCTTAAGTGTCATAAGTATTCATACAGTCAATTAGTATATGAGCCACCATTAAACACATTTCTCAGAGTCAAATTAACAGTGAAAGACCGTTACTATACTTACATCTATTCCCTTCGAATCTCTGACTTTGCCCCTAATTTTGGCCCTGGACCAGATTCCAATAGGTCCTAGAATGGAGAGAAATCCGTAAAGGCAGCACGACTCTCCAACTTTCTCCGCAGTCTGACCAGCAGTCAAGCACGGCAAGAAATAGGTGATGATACAAACACCACAGTTGGTAAAGCAGCTACACAGCCCGTTACTCCACTCCCCCATGGTTCACGTATGGCTTATTTCAAGAATACACTTGATACAAAACAACACACTGAAAGAGAACATTAAAAATGTTTCATAAACACCACCTTCAAGATATCTGGGCCTCGTTAGGGCCTACATATGAAAGATCGTACGACCAAAAGTAACGTAAGCCCTTATGTATGATCGCTACTATTAAATAATCGAAATTATTGCACATTGTAGCAGGCAACAAGCAAATTCGCTGGACTGATATCCCCCGTCAAATAAGCGATGGCCTCTGTTTTTAACTCTTTCGGCGCCAATGTCGCCTGTTGGCACCGTTGAAAACAGTGCAGTCCCAGGTCAGATGCCGCCTTTTCAAGGCGGCATATGACCTGGGACTTCACTTTTTTCTGAACATGTATTATTTTAGCCCAAGCATACAGGTTTTTAAAAACAAACGTTTTACTAATATATCTTTATTATTTAGTTCAGAATTATATTTAATATGAAATTATTACTGCATATCTGTATTTATTAATTAGTATCTTTAGAAAGCTACTGTATTCCAAACAAAGTACTACATCTAGCGTCGGTTCAGCATATCAACGATTAATATAAAATGGCCCGGGAAAGTTTTTTATAAGCAAAATGATCATACATTGAACCCTCATTATACCGGCATTCGTTACAATGGCACCCTCGTTATACCGGCAGTATGCATTGAAACAAAATTACCGTTAAGTCTTTAAAACAACCACTAAATAAATAGGTGCAATGCCAATAAGACAGATGATCACTTAATGCAGAACACAAGAAGTGCAAAAAGCATTAAGCGTTCACCTGTTGGTATTAGTTTAAAACTGGCCATATGGTTCTTTTCATATTTAAACACGTTTTAACGACAACCTCGTTATACCAGCAAACTGTCTGGAAACAAGTACCTCCGTTGTAATGAGGGTTCACTGTAGTTACCGAAAAAGGATGTCAAATGCGCTACCAACGTCAAACCTGATCTATAGCACATAATAACGGCATGCGCCACGTTTCGATTTAAATTCATCTCAAAGTACGACAGCAAAATATCTGAGAAAACTTGCCATAACTCTTATAAAGTTTATCAAATGCAACAAAATTCGGAACCCGATTTCCTCATTGGATATTTATAGACCAATCCTCTTTAAGTAAATCTATTGAAAAGGAGCATTTACTAGAGAAAAGGAAACTTTTGAAGTGTGAAGGTTTGAAGCCCTTGTCTAAATGGTTTTCAAAAAGTGACTTTAACAGAGGTGTCAAAAGGCGTCAATATGAGGTTAACTAAACACAAAGTCATACGGGTCAACTAAACACTAAGGGTTGGTTGGTATCTCCAAGCACGGCAAATTAACAACCTTGACAAAGGACGGGCGTCCTTATTTAAATACCATTTACAAATCAGTGAACAGTGGGTCAAGTGCAACGAGACTTAAATTCAATTTGTGTTATCCAAAAACAAATTCAAGGTACACACGGTTTAGGTAAATGAATTTTTAATAAAAGGTCATAGTTCCTGTCAGTGTAGATCAACTATACGAGCATTACGTCCGAGACACTGCTTTTCTTACATTATTACACCAGACACATAAGTGCTGTATAAGTAGGTCAAATGCAACAAAAGTAACACTCGATATGTAATGCCTCATTGCAAAGTGGTATACCAAGTTTCAAGTGATTGACATAGAATCACCGAGGTGATCCGATTGAAGTGTAGACAAATGTGATGAGCCAGGAATTTACGGCTATCAAACGATCAACCCCGCCTCTTAATGCGAAGATGGACTTTTTGTGTCCCTCTGTTTACAAAGGCCTGAACCATTTCCCTGTTTTTATGTTTATTTCAGATTTCAATACCTACTGGAATTACTGAATATTCATGGACAAAATAGTTGTAATTAGCAGTTCTATTAGTAAACATAGCAGACCGGGATCAGACGGCTCCTATACGAGCCGTATGATCTGGGTCTACTCTATTTGCTGATGTGTGAAAAGGCATTTATATGAAGGAAAGGGTTAAGTAAATAGGGTGTTTTGCATGCGATACAACAAATAATTTCTATGTGCTGGCAGTGAGCAATTTTATATCAGAGGTCCAGATAAATTAAAAAAGAAACATTTTTCAAGTTGCTCTGTATAGGGGTCATTTCACCGAGAAATCTTCCCGGAAGACTGAGCTGCGATTTCAGAGCGTGGCTTGATCGCCGCAGGTCGCACGTAGTCGACAGGTGACCGAGGGTTGGTCGTGCCTTGGTCTCCCGTGGTCGCACATGGTCGGGGATTGGTCTCCCGGAAAAACAGATCGTAGCTCGGTTTTTTGACATGTCAAAAAACCGAGCCTCGACCTAAAAGTCGCACGGAGAGCGTCGAAAGAGCGAGCAAGATCGAGGAAAGAACGCATTGGTCGTGGGACGATCGAAAATAGAGCGGGGATGAGCTAGGCTCAGTCTTCTCGAGCGAGAATTGGTCGCGCGAATGGTCGTGCTGCTCGACCCCTGCTCGATCCCCGCTCGATCCGTGCGATCTATCTTCGCTCTTTTGCGATTAAGCCTCGCTCCGCGAGACCTGTCCCAGACCTTCCCTAGACCCGTACATTCCATATTATTTCCATTGGCGACCTCTGTGCGCTTAGGCTTCAACCAAATAAGATCGACCCTCGCTTAACTTGCGGTTCTATAGATCTTCTGTAGTTAGTATCCATCTTTGCAATTCTAGGCCCCACCCTGGCCAAAAGTACGTCAAACATCTCCGGGGCATACGGAGATAGGTCCGGTAGGTAGCTTCATCTCCCAGCCTCAGTTCTGTTATGAGAGAGGTGTACTGACCATAATGTTCACTCTGGTGTTCACGAGGCTCCTTTTCAGCATGGTTAGCATAACCAGGGAGTCTTGCTGCAATTTCAGGGCATGGTGCTGTACATGTAATACATGTACAAATGTACACTAGCATGATGCAGAGCGATTGGGTCCATGTTATCCCTTCGGAGACTGGTCAAAAACTGATTGTCGGCCAACGATCGCCGGGTATTGTATAACGATCGCAGTGGGTCGCGCGCAAATCCGTGCAACCAAAACCAATGTGCGCGTAGCTCGGGCGAGACTCTGTCGAGAAAAGATCGAGAATTTGTCGTCTTAGCGAGACTAGAACGTTCGAGATCGCATCTAAATCGTATTGATCGAGGGTACATTGCAACTGGTACGTAGCTAGATCGGTCGGGAACGAGTCTTGGTCGGCCGAGGTCGCGCGCTTGCGAAGATAGATCGCCGAGAGATCGAGGCAATGTCGCAGATTAGTCGAACAGAACGAACCTTGGTTGTGTCAAGATCGCTTCAGATCGAGTGAATAGACGTAGGTAGAGCGTATACAGAGCGTGTGTAGAGCGTATAGGACGTATATAGAGCGTACACATCGAAGGTCAAACGAGCTAACATCGAACATAGAGCGTGTACAGAAAATAATGGGGTAGGTCGCACGGTTTTTGCCCGCGACCATGGGAAAACCGAGCTGCGATTAAGGTCGCGCGTGGTCGCGTGCGACTTTTCCAGATCGTACTCGGTGAAATGACCCCATATATGATTGAAATTGAGCTTCTGTCCAGGTATCCGTCTTTCTAAAGATCACATGACCAACTTCTTCAAAAGGAGGATGAGAGTCAAATGAATTATACAGATTTTTTTTTGTAACGAGAGCCCGTCTCTGTCGTTGAATGGACAAAACCCTAAGTTGTTGTTCGTATGTCGAAACATTGGTTTTTTGTAATGCATAAGAGTCTGATCACTTTAACCATATACTCCAAGCATATGCCCTTTAAAAAATAGTTAAGCACCTGGTTATAGTCTACTTTCAGTACGAAGAACCGCTCAGTGGACTACATTAAATTTTACTCCCCTGGTCATTGAGCCATTCGCCTACAATATTGAGCACCGCTAACATATGGCGCGCAATCATGCGGCCGCAGTACCGGCTCGTGGCCCTCGCAGGTACCCATTTTAACCCCTGGGCAGAGAGGAGGTGCGGATGGGAGACACTGGTAAGTGTCTCTGAAATGTTTCGGGAGGGAACGGGATTTGAACCCTGGACCCCTGGATTGGTAGTCACGCGTGTTCCCACTAGACCACCGTCCTTTAACGCCCTGTAGGAGCATTCGCATGGTCTGCTCAGCCTGCTTACCGATCTGGTTTACAGTGTCTTGCTTGGCAAAGAATTATGGTGTTCATAAATCCATCATGACAATCAGCTTCGTGATACAGTAAAACCCCGCTAATGCGACCACTTAATGAATAAACATGGGTGCCTTTATAAGCAGATGGTTGCTTAATGCAGGACAAAAGTAATGCAGAAAGCTCCTCTAGGAGCTTTCTGCATTACTTTTGTCCTGCATTAAGCTACCACCTGCATCTAGCATCCAGTATTATACCTCTTTTAGGTGGTCGCATTAGCGGAACTTTCCTGTAGTTCTTACGAGAATATTCACGATGTTATTGGATTAGAAAGACTCCCATCCTTCTTATAGACAAATGACGTACATCCCCAACGACCTTTACCAAGATGAAACTCCCACTAACTCGGGGTCTGACCATGATCCAAACTGCTTGACACTCAGTCACTTGTTTTACAACAGACAAATGGCAAACGTTTTACAAAACCCATGTTTAAGAAGGCAGAATTAAAGACGAATACAACAATATAAAGGTCTGCTCTGTTTGTTTATGGAATAATATAGTTCGGATTTTTTATTTTCTACTTTCGCAAAAACATCACGTGTTAACTCATTCTCTCCTAGGCTATTTTAGATCCAACCTTTTTTAATTAATCTACCGAAAAGGATCATTAACTACAGAAAAGGAAAATTTTAGAATTTTGTAGTTTGAAACCATTGTGATAAATAGAGCATTTGCTCCTATAGGAGCAAATGCTCTTTTTATCACAATGGTTTCACAATGCCATTAAAATCTAGTTAATATTCATGATGTCATCATTTCTTGCATGAATATTCACGGAGTAAAGGGTTAAAAGATACCAATGTCTGTTAATTAATTTGTCGCGTTAGACGGATTCTGTTGTGATTAAAATAGAAGAAAAATCCAACTTACCCACCAACACTGTCCTCCGACACTTGCAAATGGCAATGAGAGTTTCTAAAAAACTTTCGACGACTCCCTTACCTTGACGACAAGATAAATATTTTTGCCCGTCAATGAATGCTTTGCCAAAATTCGTACAGAAGCACACCAATCAATATTATATTCATATACTTTGGGGTACAAAAAAAAAGTGAAAGAAAAAAGTTAGATTTATCGTTAGCACGCTGTGGTCGAATGATTTACGCTTACCATTGCAAACAGTTTGGATCCAGATGAGACGCCGAGTAACTCGGCGTCTCATCAGGATCCAAGCTGTTCGAATTTAGTTATATGTTTGAAAGAAATACAATATTACTACATGTATTTTGTTTATATGCCAAACAGTCTAAAGTTTGAACAAGTGGACATTTACAAGCATGGTAAGGGTTAACCCTTTACTTTGAACATGCCAATTGAAACTAACCAGCTTTTTATTATGACATTGTGGCCAACGGTATTTTTGACTATAACATAAACTATAGGAGCATATTTATATTATTCCATAAGCAAACAGAGCCAACTCTGACCAAACAGCTCCTGCAGGATATACTCTGTTCGCAACTGCGTAAACAGCGTTGAGGTAAAGGGATAAAAAATGATAAATAAGTACCCCTTGGTGTCATTTTCAATCGCTGGTGTTCAGTGTCATACAATGTCCCGATTGATATGTTTTAATTTGCAGAGCTGGTAGAGCTATTTGATCATGCTAGTTACAGATGCCAATTAGATGTTGCTATTCTGATAGCTAAAATTAAACCATATTTAGATAACACATATGAACAAAGAGACAAGGAAATGAAAAGCATCTTTAAACAGATACCGTGCTTGCAGCAACATAAATATATACATGTAACCCGAATTCTGCCGTGAAATTTCTTTTGCATTAACCTTTATCCGTGGCCTGGCTTGCGTTTGCAAACAGCTTGGATCCAGATGAGACATCGAGTAACTCGGCATTTCATCAAGATCCAAGTTGTTTGACACTCTGTTAGTAGTTTATCAAACGCTTAACCGAATCGGACGTAGTCAAAACATATTCACATTTGGACAGACGCTGTTCACAGCGGATTGAGAATCAAATTTCCTGTCTCCGTTATTGTCAATCATTATTTAACTTGAATGTATTTTTTTTAAGAAATGCTTGATCGAATAACAAACAATATGAATCTAGGCCAGGCGTCGACATTTCAGCTGTCCGATCTTGCACCAGGGTGTGACTATGTGTTAGTAACGTCGCCATCAGCATATGAAGGGTTTAGATCACGAAAGATGTAATTTGATCGCATTCAGTGAACTCAATACCATCTGAATGGATTGCCCATCATTTTATAAATACGCAATGATGCCATTAAAAAATTTAAAGTTTGTGTCGGTAGGTCTTTCATATGGAAATACATCGTAGTAAATCCCCACTCGCCTTAACCCTTTCATCGCCAATGTCGCAAAAATACACCACGACAAATAGTGCAGTCATAGATCAGACGCCACCTTTTCAAGGCGGCGTCTGATCTTGGACTTCACTTTTTGTCCCAATCTTTATTTCTATACATGTGCTTTATTCCTGTGAAATTTGCATTTATTTATCTCATTTCCTTATTTTACCATATGATTTAACAAATTGGATTGCAGACGACAATTAGAAATTTGGCACCCAAAGGGTTAACCTTAAATTCGTATTCGAAACTGCTGTCTGCTGTGTAGTACCAGGCCCTAGTTTAAGTCTGAGTTCATTCTCAACTTCTCAAGCATCTGATTGGTCAGCTTTTAAGTGAATGGTAATACCGTAATTACTGTACGCAAACGGACAGATACACTTAGGAAATCGCATAGCTACAGATTAAGGTGTGCACCCAAATATTAAAATCTAACGCGAACACTTAATTAACCCTTTAGGCGCCAAACTTCTAATTGTCGTCTGCAATAATAAATACAGAATTCAAAAGAATAAAACACTGATCTAGAAATAGAGATTGAGACAAAACACGAAGCCCCTGCATTGGACTACACTATTTATCGTGGTGTATTTTTGCGATATTGGCGGTGAAAGGATTAACTGTCATTTGTGTTTTTAAAAACATGTGGGTGTTTAGCTGGACGAAAGTAATACATAAAGATCATGCAGGAGATTTCTGCACAACTTGCGTCTTGCAATAAGCAACCATGAAGAGTAGATATAGTGTTGCATATATGGCCGTAGTGGAATTTATTTTTTGAAAACAACCCACATGTTGACAATGTAAGATTTTGTTTGTTGATCATGACTATCTGTTGATACAGGTGAATGTTCATTGTCATCGTGAACCTCTTGTTTGGTAAAAGACGTCCATTCAGTTTAGATAACCAGCTAGTTCCAGTTTCCGAAAAGCGTTTTCGAATGTCGTCATCTGAACGTATATAAACATCGGGATCCCTTTAATACAGTCACTTAATTTATGATCAACTGTGTCTTTAAAAGCATGTGAGTGTTTAGTGCGAGACGAAAGTAATGCAGAAACTACTGTTTTAACTTTCTGTATAACTTTGGTCCTGCATTAAGCTACAACATGTTTTTAACCCTTTACTCTATTAATACGCCTTTCTACGCCTTTGCAAAAAGAGTAGACCTAGATCAGACGGCTCCTATAGGAGCCGTCTGATCAGGGTCTGCTCTGTTTGCTTATGATATAATATAGATATGATTCTAAAGTTTCTGCCTTAGCCAAATGGTCCTAAGTCCTTGTGCTAGCATAGCAATTAATCTTATTAATATTCATGATAACATTAAATGATTTCTTTCATTAATATTCATGGATTAAAGGGTCAAGACCATGTAGTGTGTCATTATAGGTGGTCGCTTAAGAAATGTTTAACTGTGTTTATATTAGTTTAAGAAGGCATTCTTCGTCTCCTGTTAACCAATTACTCCATGAATATTCATGCAAGAAATAATGAAGTCATGAATATTGATTAAAATAATTTGCTAAAATAGCACATGGACACAGACATTTTTGCAGAAGTTATAGATTCATATATCTATGTCATGTAAGCAGCAAACAAAGTAGTAAAAAAGTGAAGTACCTACATGTGGTTATAGTCTACTTTCAGTCCGAAGGGCCGCTCAGCTGACTGTACATTAAGAGTAGACGCTGATCAGACTAAAATTGGATTGAAGAAAACCATGAACAAACTTAAATTCAGTAAACCCTCTCTATATATGGCTGCTCTGGGTCTACTCTGTTTGCAAAGGCGTAGAAAGGCGTATTTATGGAGTATAGGGTTAGCTCTTTATCATACTTCTAGATGGTAGAAAATGTTGTCGAGTTCAGTTGTCACAGCTGATTTTATCTTGCATTTCTTTTCATCACCACGACCAGAATATTAAACAGTTTGGATCCCGATGAGACTCTGAGTTAGTCAGCCTCTGATCTGGATCCAAGCTGTTTGCATAGGTAATCACTCATCCAATAACAGCAGACCAAAGGTTAAATGCCCTGTTGACCTTAAGACTCGAGCTGACAATGTTCAAGTATCGAACTCACGTTTGCACAAGGGCTTTAAGTGTTAAGCCTACGTTATATTTATTTTATATTGCAATTAACAAGAGATGTGATAATCTTGATCAAGCCCTGAACGTTTAACCCTTTACAGTAAAACCTCTCTATAATGGCCACTAAATTGTGTTAATTAGTTTGTTTTAGGGTAGGTGTGTGCTTAAAATAAGATAAAAGTAAAACAGAACGCTCCTATAGGAGCGTTCTGTTTTACTTTCACCTTGCTTTAAGCAACCACCTGCCTTTAACGCATAATACTTAAGGTAATTTAGTGGCCGTTATAGAGAGGTTTTACTGTACAGTTCATATAAACGCCTTTTCACGCATTTGCAAACAGAGTAGACCCAGATCAGACGTCTCCTATAGGAGCCTCTGATCAGGATCCGCTCTATTTGCTAATGGAATTTGAAATATCTGTTTCTTTTCAGACGGTATTGAAATTTGGAATATACATAGAACAGGGAAAGGGTTAAACATGCCCGCACTATGATGGGATACCCTTTACTTGGTTGCCATTCGATGAAGCTTCCTAAAGTGTGTTTTTTTCTTCAAAACAATATTGACGTGGTGTTGACCACATTGACACTAATGAGATTCTTAGTTATTCGGATCCTCCGGATCCAAGTTGTTTGTGACCATTTACTGGATGGACATTGGTGTCGGTCAAAGAAGGCCATTGCTTTATTCAGGACAAAGAAGCAGAAACCTTTCTGTATAGCTTTTGTCCTATAAAGCTACCTCCTGATTTTAATCATTTACTCGATAAATACACCTTTCTACGCCTTTGCAAACAGAGTAGACCCAGATCAGACGGCTCCTATATGCGCCGTCTGATCAGGGTCTGTTCCGTTTGCTTATGATATAATATAGATGTGATTCTATAGTTTCTACCACAATTCCTGTTTTCCAGTGTTAGTATACACAGTAAAACCTCTCTATAACGACCAATAAATTACACCAAGTATTTTGTATTAAAGGCAGGTGGCTGCTTAAAGCAAGGTGAAAGTAAAACAGAACGCTCCTATAGGAGCGTTCTGCTTTACTTTCACCTTGCTTTAAGCAACCACCTGCTCTAAATACCAACTAATTAACACAATTTAGTGGTCGTTATAGAGAGGTTTTACTGTACAATTAATCTAATTACTATTCACGATGGCATATATGAATAATCATGGAGTAAAGTGTTACGCTACCTCCTGCTTTTAAGACCAATAATTATAACTGGTCGCTTTAGTTGTGTTTAAACCATTACCTCATGGGCTATTTTTAGAACAGATATTTTATTAAGATTTATTCATAAGTGCATTGTCTAGTTTAGACACAACCTTTTTGAATAAATCTACCGAAAAGGAGCATTAACTACAGAAAAGGATTTTTTTTAGAATTTTGAAGTTTGAAACCATTGTGATAAATAGAGCATTTGCTCCTATAGGAGCAAATGCTCTATTTATCACAGTGGTTTCACAAAGTGACTTTTACAGAGTCGTCAAAAGTCGTCAGTATGAGAGAATGGGTCAACCTACGAACCATGCCATAAGTTTAGAGGGGTTTCTACTGTATAATGCCTGGCGTCCACTACAGCGCCGAAGTCTTGCCGAAGGGTTGCAGAATAAATTCGGTTCGGGAACCACTCGGGATCAACTTTGTATTCGGGGTCATTCGGCATGCATTCCGCAAGTATTCGGGAAGTGGCTTACGAAGCGTTGCGGAACAGAAGCCGAAGTGATGCAGAATCATGCCGAAACCTCGAGAATTACCTCCCGAATGCTTCCCGAACGGTTTCCGATCGTGCGGAAAGGTTGCGGAAAGGTTGCGGAACCGTTGCAGAACATGCTGAAGGGATGCCAAATAGTTGCAGAAATAAGGCCGAATGGTTGCCGAATTGAGAGTCTGGGTATATAATGATGTCGCATTTTTGTGTTTTGGAATGGAAAAGATGTCTCGTTGGAGTGGAAAAGATGCTTACCCCTATATCTAGACTAGATTCGTTCGGATGGAGCGGATGGTTACCCCCGGCTCCCAACACCTAATGGGTAGTGGGTCGGAGTACATGGCACCATTATCATGTAATAAATACTGACAGTTCCTTTACGTCCGGATGAACCTTCTTATGCTTGCTTTATATGAATACCCTTTTTTAAACTGTATGTATTAACTTATCCTCTTCTCCATGCATGGTGTCGTAATATTTCAATATATGTGACTGGGGATTGCTTCAAAACCTCTCATACTGAATTGAGAAAGATTCATTTTCTATGTCAGTTCTTAACGACTATTACTCATGCATGTCTTATTTCCATTTCATATCTTAATTTGCATCTAAAGATAGTTCTAAGGCTTCTATAGTACAAGTATAGACCCACTTACACATATCCATACTATATGCACACAGCCGTATACTGCAAAATAATTAAGTGTGTACATGAGAATTAATGTAAATAAATATTGACATATATCTACTATAGCTATATATGTGTTGCAAAATAACAAACTCTATGGACCCTGTTTGGGTGGGTCAAACACGAATCCCTTTTTCAAAAGCCCCACTCTTTGCAAACGACAAGTACACTCTTTGCAATTATACTACTTGTAAAAGATACACACACATCTATATATTAATATTAATACAAACTCTGTAGACCCTGTTTGGGTGGGGCTCAAATACACTCTTAGCAAGTACTTGGGAAGAGCACACACAAACGTTCGCACACACATACATATACATATAAATGCTTCCCTCTCATGTGTTTTATTTCGTTTTCGTCAAAACAAAAAACATAATACGAGTATAAGGGATTGATTATATACATGCTATTTTAAGTTATTTATAATAGGTAGCAAAAATGAGATGTGTTATATTTTTATAGCTATTCCTGTTCATTATACATGCATTTTATCCATAGGTTGTTAGTAATGGAATGTATTTTGTTAAGAAGCTACTGTTTTAGTCGATAAATAACTTCTAGCTTATGTTAAATAAGATGTTTTGTAACATCCGACTATAAGTAAAGATTCTTGTATATTGTATTTTATATCTCGAAATCCTTTCGTCAATATGACGACCGTTCTTTTACAGATATAAGGTTTGCTGACATCAGCGTCTTCTGAGACTATTCAGGCCCCAGTTTCACGAACATTCTTAAGTAATAACTTAGATAAGCCTGTTACTTAAAAATATACCAGAGCATAAATTTTCATAAATTAGTGTTTATTTTGTAAAACTAAATTGTCATTTTAAGAATACATATTGTATTTGATAATAATTGAGGGTGATCTAAATCAAAAACAGTATTTAAGAATTTGTAACAGGCTTTGGGTTTAATTAGATATTTCATGCATAAACTGTTATTTTCTTCGGGAAGCATTCCGCATCGATTTGGCTTCATTCTGGAACCGCTCGGGGTGGATAGGAGATCCCGAAGCCTTGCAGAATGACCCCGAATCTACCCCGAAGCCATCGCGAAGGGTTGCCGAACGTCCCGAAGGGTTCCAGAAGGTCCCGAAGCCTTCCCGAATAAAAGATTCGGCGTCCAAATTTTAAAACATTTAAAACTTGGATGCCGAATCTTTCGATCCCGATCAGTCCCCGAATCACCCAGAAGGGTTCCCGAAGGGTTCAGGAATGACGCGGAAGTGTTCCCGAACATCCCGAAGGCATGCCGAATCATTCAGAATCTGCGATATCCACATTCGGGAACCCTTCGGGAACCATTCGGCGTCCTAGTGGACGCCTGGTCTAATGCAGAACAACATATAAAGGTGCGTACTTAAAAACTAAAGTCGCCATTTCTCCATCAAACCCTATGCTGTTACCGCTCTTTAGAATCGTCTCGAAGAGACGATTCTAAAAAGTGGTTACAACATAGGGTTTGGTGGAGAAATAAAGAAGTTAGTTCTGAGAATGTTCCAATTTACGCATCTTATCTGGACATTTGGACAGTATGAAAAATGCCACGTCAGTATTTAATATTTCATAAGGGTGTAAAAGTTAGTCAAAATACACACACACAGATCAAAGTAATGCCAGGCTGAATGAATATGAGAACAAACAAACGTGATCGAATATATTTGCTTATATCTATATTGGTATATAAAAGCATTGTCATATTTAGGTCATTCAATATTTGAACATATCAGTATAAAAGAGTATTGACAATAATCTGAATCCATGTTACTTAACAGTTTGCACATACTTAATAGTTTGTACATAAAACTGACCGCGTTGTTCAAACAGGTCAAAATGTAAGTCTTACACGTTTGCATTGTGGCTTTTAGGGTAGGAAGGTATTACAACACCTGATGATACTCGATCATTAATGGACCTTATTTTATCAAGGTCATATGATATTGTTCTCATGTGAGCACATTCATCTGAAAAGAAAGCCGTCCTGGGTCCATGCTTATAAAGCTTTTAGTTGAGTCTGAGTTTCGTTCTCAGGCTTTTGATTGGTCAGATTTGAGTTCTCAAGCTTTTGATTTTGGCTCAAATCTGACCAATCAAAAGCTTGAGAACGATCTCAGACTCAACTAAAAGCTTTATAAGCACGGACCCAGAAGAGAACGTGATTTCATGTTACATGAAAACCCGGTGTAATGACTTATTGTTACTTCCCTAGAATTTACACCTCCAGTCCATTTTCTACGGCTAAAGGAGTACTTATTCGTCAAGGAATATGTACTCCCCTGGCAGAGGACCCATAATATCATGACTCCCCTCACTTAGAATATATACTCCCGTAGAAAAATTACCCCCTTTGAAATTACACCCAAAACACTTTGTTTTGTGGGTACCCTGGATTCAACTTGTTGGTCGATTGCTCGGTCGGTAGGTCAGTTGGTTGGTCGATTAGTTGTTCTTGTGCAGACATACCTTTTGCCTCTGCCAGCTTCGACACTGCAGAGTTATAGCCCCTAGAGAAGGGAACACTTGAGAAAAAGTTTGTGCAGCTAGCTTTTTATACAGTTTAAAGAGATTTGAATGAAACGTCATACACATAGTCACTATCGAGTTTACTTGTATAGGCTATACTTTTGAATGGATCGGAATTGCAGAGGTATGGTCCTTTGCTCCAATATGTATTGTTGCTGACATGTAAATCTGTTCATAATATGGTGTGCGTTGGTCTAGTGGTAACTCGCTTGACTACCAATCCGGATGTCGGAGGTTGAAATCCCGGTCCCTCTCGGAAATTTTTGAGACGATTTTCAGTGTCTCCCGACCGCACCTCTTCTCCACCCAAGGGTTAACAGCTGTGATGGTCACTAGCCGGTATTGCGGCTGCATGATTGCGCCATATGTTAGCAGTGCTCAATATCTCAATGACCAGGGGAATAAATGTACACTCGACGGAGTGGTCCTTCGGACTGAAAGTAGACTATAACTAGGTACTTTTTTATTTAATGTGATTTTTTTAGGGGGGGGCATATTGTTTTTGCCCTATCTGTTTGTCTGTCTGTTTGTCTGTTTGTCCGTTTGTCTGTTTGTCTGTTTGTTTGTCAGCAACTTTAACATTGGTCATAATTTTTGAGCCAGTACAAGTAGAGACTTGATAGTTGGCATGCATATCCTCCAGTTACCTCAAATCGGGGTAGAGTTGTTTTCGTGTTACCGGAAATTATTTCGATATCGCACGCGCTGTTTTGATTCTGACGTCATAAACTTCAGAGCAAGTTGACAACACCCACTCCGCCAAGTTGCCACCAAAAATTCTAAGAATCAAACTTGGAGGGATAAATCACCGCTAATTTTGTGTCTATGGTTGCAAAATGTGGTATTTTATTTAAATCTGTTTGATGCACTATAGCTTTCATACAATTTTCTGGTTAAAAAGTCCATTCAACAGCCCGAGTTACTGCCATCTGTTTGTAAACACAATACTACGCAACATCAGGGTCAGGTGTACCGATTCAATAATTCTGTTTACCATTGCAAAGGAGTTAACTGTGGTGGTTTTCTTATGAGGCCCTAATACAAACTTTGTTGGAAATAAATCACGAATGCTGATGATGTTTATGAATAACATTAGATAGTTTAAATGTAGATCTATAGGTCTATTTTGAATGGTTTTAAATCGTTTTTGAGTAGATTTATTTCTTATTTAGACGTATACTTTTAGGTTTACAACATCCCACCTCCTGCAAAAAAGTACCGCCTTTACTCACCTTCCTCGATGACATCTGCGTCATCAACGGTACGCCTTGAGGGCAATATATCCAAAATTGTTTCAAAATATTGAAACATTGTGAAGATAAAAACAGTTTACAGTGAATGAATAACAGAAATTACATTTTTTCTCTCTATGTGGTGGTTGTTTACTTGTAACCCCACCAGGACCTCGATTTTATTGATTTTTCTGCTGTCCACGAAAATAGGTATACCCGCCTGTGATGACGTCATTTGCTGTACTGGTCGAAATAACAGCGCTTATGCCAAAATTATTGCCACAATTTGTACATTTCTTTAGGGGCTAAACAATGCAATATTTGCTTTGTTTGTTGGCGTGTTTCATTTTTAAATTGTTGTTATCTCGTTATGTTAATCCGCGATTGAATGGTTATCCACACGAAAACTGGTAACTCGAGGGTATGTATCTCATAAAGCCGCAAGTTTTGAAGGGTGACATGTCAAGGTCAAGGTCATCCTTCAAGGTCAGAGGTCAAATATATAGGTCAAATCAACGACTTTAACATTGACCATAACTTTCGGACCAGTAGAGATAGAGACTTGATATTTGGCATGCTTGTGTATCTCATGAAACACATTTTTAGGGGTGACATGTCAAGGTCATTCTTCAGGGTCAAAGGTCAAATTGTCTGTTTCGTTGTCTGTAACTTTAACGCAACTTTAACATTGGTCATAACTTTTGAGCCAGTACAGATAGAGACTTGATATTTGGCATGCATTTGTATCTCATAAAGCCGCACATTTTGAGGGTTGACATGTCAAGGTCATCTTTCAAGGTCATAGGTCAAATATATGGGTCAAATCACCGACTTTAACATTGGTCATAACTTTTGGACCACTAGGGATAGAGCCTTGATATTTGGCATGCTTGTGTATCTCATAAAGCTGCACATTTTGAGGGGTGACATGTTAAGGTCATGGTCATCCTTCAGGGTCAAACGTCAAATTGTCTGTTTCTTTGTAACTTTAACATTGGTCATAACTTTTGAGCCAGTACAGCTAGTGACTTGATATTTGGCATGCATATGTATCTCATAAAGCCGGATATTTTGAGGAGTGACATGTCAAGGTCAAGGACATCTTTCAATGGTCAAATCACTGACTTTAACATTGGCCATAACTTTTAGACCAGTAGAGATAGAGACTTGATATTTGGCATACGTCATAGTCATATAACTCCTATCTTGAAGGAGCTTCACTGGCTACCAGTCCAATTTAGAGTTCAGTTTAAGATACTTGTGTTGACATATAAAGCTTTGCATGACCAGTGTCCTGTATATGTCAGAAATCTTGTACACGTGTACACACCAGCAAGAAACTTGAGATCCAAGAACAATGCCATTACACTCATTGTACCAAGAAACAGTAAAGTCATGTTCGGTGACAGGAGCTTTGCAGCTGCTGCTCCCAGACTCTGGAATGCGCTGCCTGAAGGAATCAGAGACTCTAAATCATTAGACAGTTTTAAAAGGGCATTGAAAACACGCTTCTTCATACAGATACATGGACACTGAGTGTTGGTGTTTTTGTTTTTTTTAATATATAAATTATCAGTTTTATTTCTTAACTGGATAGAGTTTTATTTTTAGATAAATGCGGAGATGCCCATTTTACGTGTAATTATGTCTGTGTACTTTGATTTAAGGCACCTTTAACATTATCATGTTGTAAACTGTAGGTTCTTATAACGTACTTATTTTACTTGTTACTCTTATATCACATTTATGTGTGTGTGTTTTGTTGTGTGGATGTTATTTTTTTATATAATTGTAAAGCACTTTTGAACGTATTATAATGTATGAAAAAAGTGCTATATAAATATGGTATATAATAATAATAATAATAATAATACGGGTGTATCTCATGAAGCTGCACGTTTTAAGGTCATCCTTCAAGGTCAAGGTCATTCTTCTGGGTCAAAGGTCAAATCGTCTGTTTCTTTATTTGTAACTTTAACATTGGTCATAACCTTTGAGCCAGTACAGATAGAGACTTGATATTTGGCATGCATATGTCATCTTTTAGGGTCAAAGGTCACCAACTTCAAATTGGCCATAACGTTTGAACCAATAGAGACTTGATATTTGGTATGCATATGTATTTCATGAAGCTGTACATTTTGAGGGGCAACATGTCAAGGTAAAGGTAATCTTTTAGGGTCAAAGGTCACCGACCTTAACATTGGCCATAACTTTTGAACCTGTAGATACAGACTTGACATTTGGTACGCATGTGTATCTCTTGAAGCTGCACAGTTTGGGGTGACATGTCAAGGTCAAGGTCATCTTTGAGGGTCAAAGGTCACTGACTATAATATTGGCCATAACTTTTGAACCAGTATAGATACAGACTTGATATTTGCTATACATGTGTATCTCATGAAGCCGCACAGTTTGAGGGGAGGGGTGACATGTCAAGGTCAAGGTCATCCTTCATGGTCAAAGGTCACCAACTTTAACATTGGCCATAACTTTTGAACCAGTAGAGATACAGACTTGATATTTGGTATGCATGTATACCCCATGAAACTGCACAGTTTGAGGGGTGGCATGTCAAAATCAAGGTCATCCTTCAGGGTCAAATATCATATCGAGGGGGCATAGTGTTTCACAAACACATCTTGTTTAAATTGGAAATCATTAAGGGTTTGGGGCATTCTCATCATTGACCTCTCTTGGTAACACTTGGCATTCCATCAAAATCTGCGCATGCTCATACTCTAGTCTGCCTCATGTTTAAAGCTTTACAAATTGGTTTGATTTCTAATAGAAATTGCTGAATAAGTGTCCAACAGCTTTAATCCGGATGAGACACCGAATTTACTCTGCTTCTCGATACACAGGCTGTTTGAACATGTAAACCACCAACCAGTATAGCTTAGAAGTTGCCCTGTGGAAAGTAGAAATGACTTCCCTCCTTGGCACTCAGGATATAAAGGATAGCATTATACGACTGGGCTAAGTCAATCGGCGGACAGCTAGAGTAACAGAACCGTTAAAACCTTGGTCTGCATTTACACTTTTGACCAATACAAAAAGCAACCACTGAAAGACCGACAAGCGGACACTGTTTGACTTTAAGAGTAACCAAGTATAGGTTAGACGACACGGTAAAGCGAATGAGAACCATGCTATTTAGTGAAGGGGTCATCATCATTTAACACTTTCGATACCTTGTTTGTTTGAGTTGGGTTTAATGTCCCGCCAACACAGAAAGGTTATACAGAGACGTAGACCTCGGTTTCAAGTCTCATCCGGAAACCCTTGGTAGCGGGGAATCGAACCAACACCCCCCTGGCGTAGTAGTCTAGCGCATTACCACTAGACCATGGGACCGCTCCATATTTTCGATACCAAAGTATTTGTCTGCTAATATTCTGACCTGCTGCACATTTCAGAGTGCGCATTTCTAGAATTTCTATTCATAGCCATTATCAGAGTGTCAAACAAGTTGGGTCCATATAAGACGTCCGGTTACTCAGCGTCTCATCTGATCCAAACTGATTGCAAATATCACTACTTGAAATTCCAGTTCGCTTAAAGGCATCTCAAAGCTCCTTAATAAGTGACCCCACCCCAACACACAGTTTCCAGCTGTGCTGTTTATTGATCGCCGCATGAGCGGCGATCACTAATGGAATGTTCAAAAGTATTTACCCATGTAGGAGGGGTAGCGACAAGTTTTACAAAGTCTATTCAACGTATATCGGTGAGGAGAACCAAATGAATTGGCTCATGAGAGCGTGGCAGAGAATAGTTTCTATCTGCATTATTGATGTAGTGAAATATGTGATGTAAAAACCTTCATACGATGTTTAAAAAGAAATTTATCAAACAAATGTACAATAATAACAATAATTATGACACTTTTTTCGTCGAAGTATCGACATTAAATGCCAAAAACAGTTTTGTAAACATAACTGAAGCCGGGTCAAAGTCGCAGAATTGAAGCCGGGTCAAAACTGTAGTCGTGCACCTGTTTGCGGTGCTCTCGTTCTAAATTATGCCCTTCAGAGATTTTGACATATTACAGTTTTGTTTAATGACCATTGTTTATTGTCCAAAAATGTCGACAAAAGTAATACATACATCAGTATATTTATACACGTGATATACACATGTTAAGTCATGAATAGATTCAAACTCTTTGCTAGTGCCTTTATATGTGAAAGCGATATATCCTAATAGAGAATAATAGGTTAGTGCTGTAGATGGGAAAACGTGCTCGAATTTGAAAAATAAGATCATTTGAATCGACAGTCGATATATTAATTCAAACAGACATGGTTATTATTCTACCGGAGGCTCTACATGGTCAAAATCGAATTCCGTCGTCTCGGTTTCTATTTTTAGATAGGACTAACGTCACTCGTTAATGGAACTGAACAGGCTATATTTAGGTCTATGACCATCACCGCCCTTGTTAGAGTTTATTGATTAAATTATCATGAGAGTGATAAATGTTTTAATGAAGATTTATTGTTTTATTTATTTTTATTTAAAAAAGTCGTTTTATTTTGTTTTATTTAAAAAAGTCGCCAATATAGTAGCATGATAACTTTATATACATCTTCAATTTCCCTTTAAGTATGTCTGGCCTGATAGCGTAGTGGTTACCACGGTCGCCTATCGTGCAGTCAGCCCTGGTTCGATTCTCACCGCTGACGAAAAATTTTTTTCTCTTTTTCCTTTCTATTTTTTTAATGACGGTTTGGGTTTTTACTGGGATAGTTAATGATAATTATCCATATTAAGTGTTTTTTCTTTCAACTTATACGTTATTTTTGGTAAAACAAATTTGTAGAAAAATTAAAAATAGTTCCTGTTGTAAGAAGAAATTCCTACACCTACTATACAAATAAACCTCTACTGTACATATAAACTTAGGTTTATTATGCTACCCCTTTATTACGTCACTAGCGGCTGTAGTGACGGGATAAATTTTTTATCCTCTTACGTTTTGGTATCGTCAATATGCCTCTGAACAAATCAATGACCGCCCTAGATATTTGTGTCAAGTTTCATGTGATACTTCCAACAATGCATATGTCATAATAGTTTTACCAGGTATTTACTTGTTACAGTTTGCAACAGAGTTCTTTATCAGCATGCCATAGTATATATAGGTCTTTGATTTATCCTCATTTTTTTAGCTCACCAGAGCACGACGTGCTCATGCTGAGCTTTTAGGGTCGTTGGATGTCCCTCGTCTGTTGTCCGTTGAGATACCACATTTTGCACTTGATCTCTAAGTAAATTGGTTTGTGTTTTGCCCTGCATGAAATTTAGGTCAATCTCGAATATGGGTCACCTGGGCTCAAAACAAGGTCACTAGGTCAAATCTTAGAAAAATCTTGTTAATGCTCTAGAAGCTACAAATCTTATTGGATCTTACTGAAATTTTATCAGAATGTGTCTCCATGAAATCTACGCCAAGTTCGAATATTGGTCATGTCGGGTCAAAAACTAGGTCACTAGGTCAAATCTTACAAAATCCTAAACACTCTGGAGGCCACATTTTGCACTTGATCTTTAAGTAAATTGGTTTGTGTATTGACCCTGATGAAATCTAGGTCAAGTTCGAATATGAATCGCCTGCAGTCATAAACTAGGCCACTAGGTCAAATCATAGAAAAATCTTGTTCACACTCAAGTGGCTACAAATGTTATCAGATCTTACTGAAATTTTATCAGAATGTTTGTCCACATGCAATCTTGGTCAAGTTCAAATATGGATCATGTCGGGTTCGAAACTAGGTCACTACGTCATTACACTCTAGAGGCTACATATTTCGTTAAGTTTTTAATGAAATGTTGTATTTCAATTGTCTTAACAAAACAGTTCCTTATTAAAAACCTTCCTTGTACACAAATTTCCCGGCGATCCAATGCCTTGCATCAGTATTCGTCTTGTTGATTCCCTGGAGTGCTCGTGCAGTGTCAGCCAGGGTCAGTGGCCATAAGAGATAAATTTATGCAATTATACCTTAATCCCCTGTCAGGCTCTGTGATAGTAGCCCGCCTTGTCAGTTTGTACATTAGATGCCAGAGAGCCATCACCCCAAAATACACAGCATAGGGTTAATGGGTCAACATTCCTTTCGAAATGCCTTTAAGCGGTAAGAAATACAGTTTTCCTCAGATATTTCTTTACTTAAGTTTCATTAAGATGACAAAACATTAAAGAAGACCCGAATGAAACCAGGCCATCAACTTTTTGAAAACTACAGTTTAATCGGAATTATAGAAACACAATTTTCAGTACCACGTTTACAAATACGAAAGATGTATATCTAAAAGTAAAGATATAGATTATGCAGGAGAGACAACATGCACTTTAGCTTTAGACAACCCTGAAACAGCACAAACTAACAAAAGAAGAAACGAGCAAAAGAGGTATAGTCCTTTGTCATAGTATAGCCTTTGAAATGGTTAACTGGTACGTGAAGTTTCATGAGATTAGCTTAAGTATAGAGAAATTACACGGTCAAGTTTTTCTGTTATTTCTATGTCCGTAAAGAGGAAACTATCAAAAATGATCTGAACATATTCAGTAAAACCGAACCTGCAATATTCTCTTTTAGCATTGCTTTCGAAGGATCTCCCACTTTCAGAATATATATACAGAGTAATGATCCTTTATCATATTGTAACCCATATGACAGCAAACAAGTGAGTTAAGTTTCATTAGATTAGATTGAATATTTAAGAAGTTATCGCCAAGGTTACATGTATATTTGTTTGCGAGCTGAGAAGAAGGTAATCGCACATGCTCAGATGTGGAGAATATTCATGCAAGAAAGAGTGACATCGTGAATATTAATTAGAGTAATGGTTATAATAGCATCCAGGCACAGAAATGTTTGGCCATTGCAGAAACTATAGAATCATACCTATATTATAGATATATTTAGAGGCATGCTGTCTTCATACTTAATAGGAAGGTTGTTCATGGCTAGTAGATGACCCCTATTGATTTTCAGGTCCGTCGGTCATAGGTTAAAGTCATCGTGACCTTTAACTAAAAACTCTTGCCCGCTCAATAACTTGATAAGTATTAGGTGTGATGTCTTCGTACTAAGTCGGAAGGTTGGTTATGGCTAGTAGATGATCCCTATTAATTTGAGGCCAGTCGGTCAAAGGTCAAGATCACAGTGACCTTCAATTCAAAATTCTTGTCCGCTCAATGACTTGATAAGTATTAGGCGTGCTGTCTTCATACTTAATAGGAAGGTTGGTCATGGCTAGAAGATGACACCTATTGATTTTCTGGTCCGTCGGTCAAATGTCAAGGTCATGGTGACCTTCAACTCAAAAATTCTGTCCGCTCAATAACTTGATACGTATTATGTGTGCTCTCTTCATACTTAGTAGGAAGGTTGGTCATGGCCAATACATGCACCCTATTGATTCTAAGGTCGGTCATAGGTCAAGGTCACTAGGAACCTTCAACTCAAATTAATATTTTGCATGTTACGACGGCGCATACTTCGGGCGTATAATGCTCCGACACACGGGGCTCTTGTTGTCCTAGTGAGAGACTCAGTCACTGGGGATGTCATGTGGATCCATCAAACCCTATGGTGTGACCACTCTTTAGAATCGTCTCTTAGAGAATGACGATTTTAGCATCTGAGTACGCACATTTATCTGTTGCTCTATATGATTGTTTCATTATCAAAATGACAAAGCCACTTATCTATCAGTGCAAAATAAAATAGTATTACGAAGCAGCTGTGTTTAAGTTGGAGGTTCTCTTCTGAAATAGACATCTGCTTTAACCCATTACCTTATTTTTAGATACACCCTCTTTGAATTAATCTACCGAAAAGGAGCACTAATTAGAGAAAAGACGAGTTCGAGATATCGAAGTTCAACTGTGTATCATTCTTTATTCGAAGTTATCAAAGGTGCGCTATATTGAATTGTTCAACTTTACTATCCAGTAGAGAGCTGATATTTGATGTCCGAATATTTCGAGTAATTAAGAGTAACACACATACTACAATTCAGGTTATATTGACCCAGTAGTTTATAAAATTAGATGTATCCTACATTGTGACAAGGTCGATATTGGATATTGAAATATTTTTTTTATCAATTTACATCAGATTGATATTACGTGTATACATTGAGAACAGCTTAACTGAATCAATGAGTATGATTAATCCTTTCGCTGCCAATGCCGGATCTGTGATTATCTATGCAAACAGTATGGATCCAGATGAGACGCCGAGTAACTCGTCGTCTCATCAGGATCCAAACTGTTTGTTACTGTTACTATGTTTTTGAAACAAAAATGAAGAAAATCAAAAGAATGAAAATTTGTAGCAGACGACAAAGTTAGACGACAGAGTTTGGCAGCGAAAGGGTTAAGAACAGCTTAACTGAATCGTGAGATGGATTAATCCTTTTAATGCTGGAAACTAGAGCACTGTCATTTGCAAACAGTGTAGACCAAGATCAGATGGCTCCTGCAGGAGCCCTCTGCTCATGGTCTGAACTGTTTATCATTAAAATCCTCTCGCACATTTACTCCCCTTTCATATTTTATGGACTCTGCCAATAATTTAGTTAATTCAGCGTTGAAGGGGGTTTACAAATAATAAACTCAGAACTAATCCTGCTATGAATAGGTGTCTGCTCCAACTTCGATCTGTTGCGACCAGAGATTCAGATAAGATGCATACATTAAAACATTTTCAAGAATAACTTCATTATTTCTCAACCAAACCCTTTGTTGTGACCACTCTTTAGAATCGCCTCTAAAGAGTGGCCACAACATAGGGTTTGATTCTAAAGAGTAGTCACAACATAGGGTTTGATTCTAAAGAGTGGTCACAACATAGGGTTTGATTCTAAAGAGTGGTCACAACATAGGGTTTGGTGGAGAAATGACGATTTTAGTATTTGAAAACGCATATTTACTCGTAGCTATGGATGCAGTTTTTGCTATCTTCATTTTCATTCAAGCTTTTGGGATACAATGGCCGAGTGGAAGCAGCTTGGAAACAGTGCATGCCAGGATCAGAGGGTTTTCCTGAGTAAAAATCTGATCTGGATCTACAGTGTTTGCATGTGCAATACCAGTACATTAACTTCCCGAATTCAAAGAATTAACTCTGTCTGATCCTCACGACTCTTAAATGATAAAAAGTCATTTTAAAATGAAACGTAATAAATATTACGCACCGAGGCAAGATGGTTATTCAACTATATACGAATTTGTCGTCTGCAAAACATTGTCGTCTGCTACAATTTTCTCTAAGTTTTCTTCTCGCATTTCTCTTCAGAAATACAGCCAGTGCCGAGCAGGGTTGATCTTGGATGTCCGGAGTTACTCGTCGTCGTTTCATCTGGATCCAAACCATAGGTCTTTAACCCTTACAACGCTGAATTTTCAAATGGACTCTTCCAAAATCCAAACAGGTCAAGCTTATGGTGAATATTTAGGGATTTTTCTAAAGGAAAGTCTAACATGACAAACAGTGCAGACCCTGATGAGAGGGCTCCTCTAGGAGCCCTCTCATCTGGGTCTACAATGTTTGCAAAGGACATTATTGACTCGCGTCCTGCACTATAGGGATTAAGAATTCGCATCTAGCGGTTGTCTATTAATTTAACCCCTTCCGTGCCACAATGACGGGTTTATGGTATCACATGCAAACAGTTTGGATCAAGATAAGACGCCAAGTAACTCGGCGTCTCATCAGGATCCAAACTATTTGACACTCTGTTTACTGTTTTATAAAGAAAATGAAGGAAGTGCACAAACTTACACTAAAAAATAAACGAAACTATGCCCAGCAGACGACAAGGGTTAAGGTACTTCTCAATCATTTACTCTATAAATACACCGTTCAATGCCTTTGCAAACAGAGTATGCCCAGATCAGACAACTCTTGTATGAACTGTCTAATCAGGGTCTGTCCTGATTTCTTATATAATTATAAACATATAGATCCGATTTCTGCGTTCATATGTCATTATAAACTTTTAGCTTACATACATATAATGAATATGTATATGTTACAGTAGAAATTGCGATTTAGGATAAACGTCGGAATCTCTCCTAGTATAAACTCCAATCCTCTTTTAAAATCATTCACAATTATGTGTTGTTTGTCATGTTTTAAATATAGACATGTGAACTTAAAATAATATATTCTTCCAGTTGTAGATTTTCTTTGTAGAGTTAAAGTGTCATATCTGAAAAACTAATAATTTAAATTCTTCCAGTAGAATTGTACATTTTCATGATAAAATTACAGTTTGTCATTGGACAGACTGTGATTGGAATATGTACTAGTAGAATCGTCGATTGTCCTTACGATGTCTGATCCTCACGACTCGGAGTCTGTCCTAGAAGAGATTGCGATCGCAAGTTCAGAGTAAGCCTCGTCATATTTGCGCAAAAATTGTTTACAGTAAAACCACTATAAACCAGAATTCTAGAAGAGCAGAAATTTAGATACTTTAAGGCAGGTGGATGCTTAATGCAGGGTGAAAGTCGTATAGAAAGCTCCTCTGGGAACTTTCTGCATGACTTTCACCCTGCATTAAGCAGCCACCTGTCTCCAAAAACGATATTTATACTAAGTTGACCTCCGGTTTAGAGGGATTTTATAGTAACCCTTTACTCTATATATACTGCAACCCTGTACCAGATAGAGATGCTCTTTTCAAGCATTTGCAAACAGAGTAGATCTGGATCAGACAACTGCTATAAGCTCCTGCTTTGTTTATCTATGAAAATTTAATTATATAGATATGATTCTACTGTGTCTTGCGTGATTAAGTCCTAATATCATTATTAATGATTAACCCATTCGCTCCCAGTGGATTCTTCCATGTTTATATATTGGATTAGTCCATTTTTTATCTAAGGAGTGCCTGATCAAAACGTTCAATTTCGTTTTGTTTGATATTGAATTTCCTATCAGCAAACGGTGTAGACTCTGATCAGATGCCGCATTATGCGGCGTCTGATCAGAGTCTACACTGTTTGCCTAAGCCCCACATGTGGGATCGTGGGATCAAATTGGTTAAAATTCAAAATTTTAAATTCCGGATGTCATTATTTCTTATTTAAATCTTAGCTATTTAAGCAATGTTTTCTATTAGCACATGCCCACATATGTGAATAATACACAAAATACTTTGGTTCAATTAGGTATAACGTATACAGACCAATCTCATTTTAATTTGAAAGTGTGATCCTGAAAGAATTATTTTGCCGATGTAAGCTTTGGAAAATATATAATGAATAGAATCATGAATACCTTGGTTAGAGGATTCCAAATGAATCCTATGATTTGAATCTACCCTGTCTGCATACATTATCAAACAACAGCAATATAAAACCTAGCTAAAATGAAACACTTCTTTATAACGTGACAAATCAAAATCAGCACCCTGGTGTTACTATAAGTGCAGCTTAAGGCATGTTCTCCTATGAACTGAATAGCGGCAATATTCCATAATTCAGTATACAGTAAAACCTCTCTATAACGGCCAATAAATTGTTTTAATTATTTGGCATTTAGGGCAGGTGGCTGCTTAAAGCAAAGTGAAAGTAAAGCAGAACGCGTTCCTATAGGAGCGTTCTGTTTTACTTTCATCTTACTTTAAACAGCCACCCGCCTTCAACACAAAATACTTAATGTAATTTAGTGGCCGTTATAGAGAGGTTTTACTGTAATATTTAAATAAAACAAATACCATATTTTTATATAATTAAGCTGCACCATGAATAAATGGTATTGTAACTGCTATTGAAATAATTACAATCAGTTCACTATCGAATTCTATTTACTTAATTTAAAATTGAATTTTCTTCAACATAATCCCCGTGTTAAACAGGTTGCTGTGATACAGCTATATCAACACTTGATAGTTCCATTCTAAGCTTGATATAAAATGCTAAGTCAGCATAATTCTCTAATGCACTATATCAAACATAGACACTTTCGGTAAACAACTAATTATTTAATTTAGAATTTAAGTTTTCATATAACAAATAGTACTGAACATGTGTACTATTACTTACTCATGTCTATAAATGATAATAATGGTAAAACTAATAATACATTACTTATGGATGTGTATCTGAGACTGAGAATTGTTTGGATCCTGATGAAGAATTCAGTACCTGTTATAGGCTTATCAAGGGTAGTATCTGTAATAGTATGACAGTATAATTTCAGATATTTGTTACTTTAGAAACCTTAATATTTTACCCATAATATTCCTTTTAATGGTTTTGCAAACAAAGTAGACCCAGATCAGACATATCCTCCAGGAATCGTCTGATCAGGATCTGCCTAGATTGCTTATGATATATTATAGATCTGATTCCTCAGTTTGTGCCATGCTCAGATAAGTTATTATCACAAATCACATCCTGCTGGTCAAAAAGAGATCGCCCACGTAGATTGTAGTTAACCGTATGTTTGCATTAATTCCCAGAGTTACAGATAAAGGTGCGTACCCAAATACTAAAATCTCCATTTCTCCACCAAACTCTATACTGTGACCACTCTTTAGAATCGTCTCCTCGAGAAGATTCTAAAGAGTGGTCATAGTATAGAGTCTGGTGGAGATATAAAGGAGCTATTGTTGGAAATGTTAAATTTGCGTATCTTCTGATGTCTGAAATTCTACTTCCTCGATGTTGTGTGTTTGCTATGTACAGGGTATGATACCTAAACCCCCCCCCCCCAAAAAAAAAAACCAAACAAACCCCAGGCGATCACGTGGCCTGGAATCTCACTTTCATTGGACCGTATCAGGGCCCAACTTAGCTGAGGAAGCAGTGATCAATAACAGGAATAACCACCAACATATTGACTCTTTCCCTCCTAGACTATTTTAGATAAATTTGCCTAAAAGGAACATTTATTAGAGAAAACGATTGTTTTAGGAGTGTGTAGTTTTGAAACCATTGTGATAAATAAAGCATTTGCTCCTAAATGCTCTATTTATCACAATGGTTTCAAATGTGACCAAAATGCCTCACCGGGGGGGGGGGGTGTTAATGCTTCACTCCATATACACCTTTTAACGAATTTGCAAACATAGCAGACCCATATCAGATGGGTGATCAGAGTCTGCTCTATTTGCTTTTAGAATAATAAAAGATCTGATTCTACAGTTTGTGTGCCATGGTCAAAACAGGGCGTGTTTGATCTGGGACTACACTATTTGCCTAAGTTTTGGAATGGCCATGCAAGTTACTTAGTTGATCTTGACAGTCAATGTCCTGATTAAAACAAAAATTGTAGTCAGAAAGCTTTCTGTGTTATTTTTGGTCAGCATTTAGCTACCACATAACTTAACTCATTCCCTCATAGGCTATTTTAGATACAACCTCTTTGAATAAATCTACCGGAAGGGAGCATTAACTAGACAAAGGGGAAAACAGAGAAAATAGAATTTTGAAGTATGAAACCATTGTGATAAATAGAGCATTTGCTCCTATAGGTGCAAATGCTCTATTTATCACAATGGTTTCACAAAGTGACTTTTACAGAATCGTCAAAAGTCGTCAAGATGAGGGAAAGGGTTAACCTTAAACTCATAAGAAAAATGACTTATGCATTATTAATTAACGAATATCAGCTATAGCGAAATGGATTGAAATGTAACCAATGGAAATACTAACCAGAATAAATCTGCAAGAAGAGACGAATAGCAAGCAATACATCTATCAATCTATGTCTTGGCCTCACCAATAACGTCTTTACGTCTGGTAAATTTTGTTCGACTTAATTATTCTTTTCGCAGGCTACTTTACTATGTACAGTTGAACTTCGATATCTCGAACTCGGATAACTCGAACGTATGGATAACTCAAACAAATAGTTTAGTCCTTCCAAAACTTACATAACAGAATTGCTCTTAAATGTATCGCTGCAGATATCTAGAAACGCACAAGACAGCTTAATACAAGTCCAAAGTAATGCTGAAAACTCCTTTAGGAGTTTTCATCATTACTTTAGACCTGTATTTAGCTTAGGCCTTGAGAAATCGTTCAGATTAGAAATCGGATGACTCGAACTCCTGTTATCTCGATCTAATTTGTACGACCCCTTTAAGTTCGAGTTATCGAAGTTCAACTGTACTTTTAAAAATCTACGCCCCTTCCTTATATGAAATCCTAGATCCGCAACTGCAAACTGTACAGTAAGATTCAATGTGAACCACGAAAATCTCCTGAGTCGGTGGTAACGGGCCTGCACTGTTTATTAAAAATGGATAATTTCACAGTTACGGTCTTTAAAGTGACCCTTAACTATTTACTTCATGAATATTTATATAAGAAAGAATGACATCGTGAGTGTCTTTTTAGCTCACCTGAGCAAAAGGATCAAAGTGAGCTATTGTGACCGCCTGTCGTCCGCCGTCCGTCTGTCCGTCTGTCTGTCCGTCCGTCTGTCCGTCTGTCTGTCCGTTCACTATTATTTCAAATGACTTCTTCTCCTAAACCAAATTTCACAGAAATGTACCTTAGGATGTCCTCTATCAGATTTAAATCATGACCCTCGCCCCACTACATGGCCCCGTCCCACTATTTCTAAAGCTTTTTTTTAATCTTTAAAAATCTTCCTCTCTGAAACCACAATTTCTAGAGCTTTGGTATTTGGTATACAGCATCATCTAATGGTCCTTTACCAGGTTTGTTGAAATGATGACCCCGGACCAAAAATGACCCTGTCCTGGGGCTTGTAATTTTCATTACTTATATAGGGAAATCTTTAAAATATCCTTGTTTGAAACCACATAATCTAAAGCTAAGATAGTTGGAATGAAGCATCACCTAATATACCACTACCAAGACTGTTCAAATAATGACCCCTGGGCCAAAAATGGTCTCACCCTGGGGATTTAGACTTCTTAGCATCAGAAACTACAGTAAAAAAGTTTTCCCCTTAACGATTTCCTCACAGTTATTTCCCTTGTCTCATCAGCATAGCCTATTAGCCATACGGGACACAGAGAGATAACTGCATTGGAGTTCTAATACCTCCTGAATAGTTATTCTATTTATAACAATTTATAATAAAATATGGAAGGTGGATCAGTGTAGCTGTTTTAGAAGACATAGAAACAGATCTATCAAATTATATTAGCAAACAGCAGACTCTGGTCCTATAGGAGCCACCTTATCTGGGTCTACTCTGTTTGCAGATGCGTGAAAACACGTTTATATGAGGGAAATTAAGGGTTAAATAGACTTCGTCACATCAGAAACTACAGTTAAAAGGTAACAGGGTACTGGGCAGTAAAATCTCTCCAGGTCAATGCATGACTCTTAACTCTTTGCACACTAGTGGTGAAATTATGGTTACCTATGCAAACAGTTTGGATCCAGATGAGAGGCCGCATAATGCGGCGTCTCATCAGGATGCAAACTGTTTGTCATCTTAAACATATTTTTGCAAAAAAATGAAAGTAATTTATTTTAAGAATCGAAGCAAATGACAATAACTTTTTGTTGCAGATGAAAAATTAAAGGCATTTTTAAAGGAATGTTGACCCATTAACCCCCATAGTGTGTAGTATGAGTGATTTGTGGTGCTACACAAGGAATTTCACAGCTAGATGTTATAATAGGTCTTTGCACAATGTTATGTTTATTTCTGCAGTTAATTTATGTGATTGGAAAAAATATTTAGTTTCATTATGATCATTTATTTTAATAAATTTTATTAATGAGTCTTCATAAATTGTATTTAGTTGAAATTTAGGTGTTTAATAAAGTATTTTTTACTTGCTACTAATTGTATTTATTTTAATTTGATTTTTAAAACAAATAATGTCAATAGTCAAATTTTTTGTCAATCAATAATTAATGTTTCTCAAAAAATGAGTAACTCTTCTCAATTTCAATCGTTAGACAACTTAATTGATTTATCATCAGGTATTCAGACCTAGAGCTAGAATTATTTCTAAACACATATTAACCGATTACCTGTTTGCTTTCACAAAAATTGATCTGGGTCTACTCTGTTTGCTTATGCGTAAAAACATGTTATTTCTATAAAGAGAAGTTTTAGCTTTGATAAAAACTGTAAAATCAAATCTATATCTTGTCAAATGCAAACAGGGCAGACCCTGATCAGACAGCTTCTATAGGAGCCGTCTGATCTGGGTCTAATCTGATTTTTAATGCGTAAAACTAACTATATCTGTGAAGAGAAGTTTTTGCTTTAACAAAAACTGTAGAATCAGATCTACATTATGTCAAAAGAAACAGAGCAGACCCTGATCAGACAGCTTCCGTAGGAGTCGTCTGATCTGGGTCTACTCTGTTTGCTAATGCGTAAAAACAGGTTTATATGAGGGAAAGGGTTAAACGATTTTTAAATATATTTTATTGGCCAGTTCACACTAAAACTGGAATTATGTACTGCCTAGCACTTTATTTGCCTATATACCTGGATCAAGGTATAATTGCAAAGCTTTATTGACGTCATTTGAATTTCTCAAAGACCAGTTTTAGGCATTTTGACCTAAGGCAAAATTGGCACAAGTTGTAAACCGTTAAGATCTTGGTCAACCAGTCACTTGGTATTAGATCTGAAACCAGTTCAGGTTTATTCAGCAGTGAAAGGGTGAAAGCAGTGCACTAAGTTTCTATCATCTGCTAGAAATGTTGTCCACTGAAAAATTAAAATTGTCAATATATTACTGTAACTCAGGTGAGCGATATAGGGCCAATGGCCCTCTTGTTTCATCATTAATGACATTGGTAAACAGGAACATTTGCCAATGGCATGTGTGCACGGGAATGGTTGCCAATGATAGAAACTGTGGAATCAGATCTGTATGATTTCATGAACAAACAGAGCAGACCTATATGTTCCAACATCAATCAGGTAAGCCCAACTCTGTTTCATTAAAATCGATGGCAGCTTAATACGGGGCCACAGTTACGAACATTTTTTCTGCTTTTTTCTTCACGAATGAACCGCCTGTTTAAATACACTAATATGCACGAATATATCGCCAGAGATAGAGAGAGAGAGAGAGAGAGAGAGAGAGAGAGAGAGAGAGAGAGAGAGGAGCAATCGAGCGAGCGAGAGAGAGAGAGAGAGAGAGAGAGAGAGAATTTCATCTGAACAATTGCTACGGGTGTCTAACAGTGTAGATACTAATCAGACGACGCTCCTATGACATGGCAACTCGTTTTGTTATACTTTCAACGAATACGGCTTACAGTACAAGTGAATCAACTCTTACAAAAAATTTCGTTTGGTACTATATGAGTAGTCTCCCTTTGTCATATATCAATTTTTAGCCCTTTACTTGGTAGAGACGTCTTTTCTTATATTTGCAAACAAAGTTGATCCAGAATAAACGGCCCCTAGAACCGTCTGGTTAGGATATGCTTTGTTTAAAAAGGCATTTACATGTATATAAAATAACCTGTTTTCGCAAAAGAATCATCTTCAACAGAAAATATAATTTTCATGGAAACAATAAGTCTCCTATTAGTCACACATTTCACCATGATGAGCCTCCTAGCTTATCTTATCGAGAAATTCTCGAGCATAACCTTCACGACTACAGATTATGTATTGAAATTCCGAGATCAATTGCTGAAACTCTAAAAAAAATAATTTTGGAACATGGATCCATCGTTTTTCACCAGGAACTTAATCGGAACATTTCAACTATTCTAGGCCAACAAAATTAGCTAATAAGCAACGATTTTCAGAAATAATAGTGAGTAAGTCAGTCACAGTTGATGATGGCATCGAGAAAGCGGCTTGAATTTGCTTGAAGGCTGGTAAGTAGATTCGGTATAGGTAGACGTTTGGTTTAATCTATAAATCTTAATTTAAAATCGATTTATGGAAAGTTTCAAAATCTTAAACTAAATTGTGATTGCAAACAGCAGTACATTTCGTCCAAATGGTCTAATGCGAGGACGTCTTGTCATTTATTGACAGAAGGTCTGGGTTCGAGTCCCAGTTTGGATTTCATTTTGTACTGCTTTTATTTCATTTTCATCAAATGTATTCCCTGTAAAACTATTTTGAAAAATATAACAAAACATTGCAAAACGACCCCATAAAAGAAGACCATTATTGGTTTTAAAACATTTAACTGCTTAGTTGCAAGTTAAAATCCCCAGGGGCTGGGGGACAAGTAGTACGGTAACAGTGAAATAATTATCAAATTGATAATTTCACTGTTCAAAACAGTGAGTTTATCAAGTGATTATCCACTGTTATATCCTGGTAAACCACAGAATAGCATAAAATAAATGTTTGGTTGCATGGTTGCAATTGGGAGGATTTTTAGTGTGCAGGCACCTGCGTACCCTCCTAATGTATGTATAGCTAGTGAATATTTTAAACCTTTTAACTCACTCATTCACTCATATCTGAAGTCAGAATTGAGTTATCGCATGAGCTATACAAGTTACTGATGTTTAATGGACGAAATATGACACTTGAAAGATATCTTTATTCAGAAGCCTCCATCTAACTGCATTCCTGAGCTTAGGGTCGGACGCACAGGCTATTTTTTTTATTTGTAAAGTTCAAGAATATGTTAAAGCTTTTAATATGTTAAAGTTCTAATCTTGCACTTTACAAATAAAGAAAATAGCCTGTGCGTTCGTCTGTATGCTCAGGAATGCGGCTAAATGGAGGCTCCTGAATAAAGATATCCCCCTTGATTTTAACTTACACTAAGCAGTCAAATGTTTAGAAAACCAATAATGGTCTTCATTTATGGGGTCGTTTAGCAATGTTTTGTTATATTTTTCAAAATAGTTTCAAAGGGAATACGTTTGACCGAATAGCATGAAATAAATGTGGTTGCATGGTTGCAATTGGGAGGATTTTTAGTGTGCAGGCACCTGCGTACCCTCCTAATGTATGTATAGCTAATGAATATTTTAAAGCTTTCAATATATAAAAGGTCTAATCTGGCACTTTACAAATAAAGAAAATAGCCTATGCGTCCGTCTGTATGCTCAGGAATGCAGTTAAAGGGAGGCTCCTGAATAAAGATATTTTTCGAGGGTCATTTTTCGTCCATTGATCATCAATACCTTCTATATCTGATGCGTTAAGTCAATTCTGACTTCAGATCTGCACTCAGCATACCGAAATACAGAAAGTATGTGAATTTGAACAAAATCGGAGACAACAACTTTTTTTCCGGGGATTTTTTTTGTAAAAAGCCCCTGAACTAATCCCATTAATAATCAATAACTGTTTTATCTAATGTGATAGTTCATTTTTTACTTCAGATCTGCACTCAGCATACCGAAATACATAAAATATGTGAATTTGAACAAATTCAGAGACGAAAAGTTTGTTTTTTTAAAAACCCGCAAAATTTACATTTTTAGTCCATTAATCAATTATAACTTTTTTTTATCTGATATCATAACTCAATTCTGACTTCAGATCTGCACTCAGCATACCAAAATACATAAAATATGTGAATTTAAACAAAATCGGAGACAAAAAGTTTTTTTCCAGAAAAAAAACCCTGAACTAATCCCTTAGCGTTTTTTTTGCGGAAAAAACTTTTTGTCTCCGATTTTGTTCAAATTCACATATTTTATGTATTTTGGTATGCTGAGTGCAGATCTGAAGTCAGAAATGGGTTATCACATGATATCAAAAAGTTATTGATGACTTTAGAATTGGGTTAGTTCAGCGGCTTTTTCCAAAAAAAAAATTGTCTCCGATTTTGTTCAAATTCACATATTTTATGTATTTTGGTATGCTGAGTGCAGATCTGGAATCAGAATTGAGTTATCACATCGGGAAAAAAAGTTATCAATGAATATTTGACGAAAAATGTACCCTCTGTGGGGTTTTCCGAATATATATTTTTTCTGTTCTCGATTTTGTTCAAATTCACATATTTTATGTATTTCGGTATGCTGAGTACAGATCTGAAATCAGAATTGAGTTATCACATCGGGAAAAAAAGTTATCAATGAATATTTGACGAAAAATTTACCCTCTGTGGGGTTTTCCGAATATATATTTTTTCGTCTCCGATTTTGTTCAAATTCACATATTTTATGTATTTCGGTATGCTGAGTACAGATCTGAAGTCAGAATTGAGTTATCACATCAGACAAAAAAGTAATCAATGAACAATGGCCGAAAAATGTACCCTCTGTGGGGTTTTCCGAATATATATTTTTTTGTCTCAGATTTGTTCAAATTCACATATTTTATGTATTTCGGTATGCTGAGTACATATCTGAAGTCAGAATTGAGTTATCGCATGAGCTATACAAGTTATTGGTGTTTAATGGACGAAAGATGACACTTGAAAAATATCTTTATTCAGAAGCCTCCCTCTAACTGCATTCCTGAGTATAGGGTCGGACGCACAGGCTATTTTCTTTATTTGTAAAGTTCAAGAATATGTTAAGCTTTTAATATGTTAAAGTTCTAATCTTGCACTTTACAAATAAAGAAAATAGCCTGTGCGTTCGTCTGAATGCTCAGGAATGCAGTTAAATGAAGGCTCCTGAATAAAGATATACCCCTTGATTTTAACTTACACTAAGCAGTCAAATGTTTAGAAAACCAATAATGGTCTTCATTTATGGGGTCGTTTAACAATGTTTTGTTATATTTTTCAAAATAGTTTCAAAGGGAATACGTTTGACCGAATAGCATGAAATAAATGTGGTTGCATGGTTGCAATTGGGAGGATTTTTAGTGTGTAGGCACCTGCGTACCCTCCTAATGTATGTATAGCTAATGAATATTCTAAAGCTTTTAATAAGTTAAAGGTCTAATCTGGCACTTTACAAATAAAGAAAATAGCCTATGCGTCCGTCTGTATGCTCAGGAATGCAGTTAAAGGGAGGCTCCTGAATAAAGATATTTTTCGAGGGTCATTTTTCGTCCATTGATCATCAATACCTTCTATATCTGATGCGTTAAATCAATTCTGACTTCAGATCTGCACTCAGCATACCGAAATACAGAAAATATGTGAATTTGAACAAAATCGGAGACAACAACTTTTTTCCGGGGATTTTTTTTTGGAAAAAGCCCCTGAACTAATCCCATTAATAATCAATAACTGTTTTATCTGATGTGATAATTCATTTCTGACTTCAGATCTGCACTCAGCATACCGAAATACATAAAATATGTGAATTTGAACAAATTCAGAGACGAAAAGTTTTTGTTTTTTAAAACCCCGCAAAATTTACATTTTTAGTCCATTAATCAATTATAACTTTTTTATCTGATACGATAACTCAATTCTGACTTCAGATCTGTACTCAGCATACCAAAATACATAAAATATGTGAATTTGAACAAAATCGGAGACAAAAGGTTTTTTTCCAGAAAAAAACCCCTGAATAACCCCTTAGCGTTTTTTTTGCGGAAAAAACGTTTTGTCTCCGATTTTGTTCAAATTCACATATTCTATGTATTTTGGTATGCTGAGTGCAGATCTGAAGTCAGAAATGGGTTATCACATGAGATAAAAAAGTTATTGATGATTTTAAAATTGGGTTAGTTCAGCGGCTTTTTCCAAAAAAAATAATTGTCTCCGATTTTGTTCAAATTCACATATTTTATGTATTTTGGTATGCTGAGTGCAGATCTGAAGTCAGAAATGGGTTATCACATGAGATAAAAAAAGTTATTGATGATTTTAAAATTGGGTTAGTTCAGCGGCTTTTTCCAAAAACAATAATTGTCTCCGATTTTGTTCAAATTCACATATTTTATGTATTTCGGTATGCTGAGTGCAGATCTGAAATCAGATTTGAGTTATCGCACCAGACAAAAAAGTTATCAATGAATAATTGACGAAAAATTTACCCTCTGTGGGTTTTTCCAAAGAATTTTTTTGTCTCCGATTTTGTTCAAATTCACATATTTTGTGTATTTCCGTATGCTGAGCACAGATCTGAAGTCAGAATTGAGTTATCACATCAGACAAAAAAAATTATCGATGAATAATGGCCGAAAAATGTACCCTCTGTGGGTTTTTCCGAATATTTTTTTTTGTCTCTGATTTTGTTCAAATTCACATATTTTATGTATTTCGGTATGCTGCGTACATATCTGAAGTCAGAATTGAGTTATCGCATGAGCTATACAAGTTATTGATGTTTAATGGACTAAAAATGACACTTGAAAAATATCTTTATTCAGAAGCCTCCCTTTAACTGCATTCCTGAGTATAGGGTCGGACGCACAGGCTATTTTCTTTATTTGTAAAGTTCAAGAATATGTTAAAGCTTTTAATATGTTAAAGTTCTAATCTTGCACTTTACAAATAAAGAAAATAGCCTGTGCGTTCGTCTGTATGCTCAGGAATGCAGTTAAATGAAGGCTCCTGAATAAAGATATACCCCTTGATTTTAACTTACACTAAGCAGTCAAATGTTTAGAAAACCAATAATGGTCTTCATTTATGGGGTCGTTTAGCAATGTTTTGTTATATTTTTCAAAATAGTTTCAAAGGGAATACGTTTGACCGAATAGCATGAAATAAATGTGGTTGCATTCGGGAGGATTTTTAGTGTGCAGGCACCTGCGTACCCTCCTAATGTATGTATAGCTAATGAATATTTTAAAGCTTTTAATATGTTAAAGGTCTAATCTGGCACTTTTCAAATAAAGAAAATAGCCTGTGCGTTCGTCTGTATGCTCGGGAATGCAGTTAAATGAAGGCTCCTGAATAAAAATATCCCCCTTGATTTTTTGGAATGTCATCATAGTGCACCTGGGGTGCCTATTGGGGTGCACCGAAGGTGTCCCGGTGCACGCGAGGTGCACCCCTCGGACACTCCGCGTTCCTGAAGAATGTCCCTTTGGTTGGGTAGACCCCCGGGGGTCAACAAAGTTCACCCCGAAAGCACTGGAATGTCATCATAGTGCACCAGGGCCCACATTGGGTTGCAGCGAGGATGCAGGATGCACCCCTCGGACACCCCGCGTTCTTGAAGACTGCCCCTTTGGCTGGGTAGACCCCCTGGGGTCAACAAAGTTCACCCCGAATGCACCAGAATGTCATCATAGTGCAAGCGGGCGCACATTAGGGTGTACCGAGGGTGTACCGGTGCACATGGGGTGCACCCTTCGGACACCCCACGTTCCTGAAGACTGCCCCTTTGGTTGGGTAGATCCCCCAGGGGTCAACAAAGTACACCCCGAATGCACCGGAAATTCATCATAGTGCACCGGGCCCACATTGGGATGCAGCGAGGGAGTCCCCGTGCGCGCGGGGTGCACCCCTCGGACACCATGCGTTCCTGAAGACTGCCCCTTTGGCTGTGTAGCCCCCCGGGCTCAACAAAGTTCACCCTGAATGCACCAGAAGGTCATCATAGTGCATGGGGGCGCACATTGGGATGCACCGAGGCCCACATTGGGTTATAGCGAGGATGTTCCGGTGCACGTGGGGTGCACCCCTCGGACACCCCGCTTTCCTGAAGACTGCCCCTTTGGCTGGGTAGACCCCCCTGGGTCAACACAGTTTCCCCGGATGCACTGGAATGTCATCATAGTGCAAAGTGGGCACAAATTGGAGTGCATCGAGGGTGACCTTGTGCGCGCGGGGTGCACCCCTCGGACATCCAGTGTTCCTGAAGACTGCTCCTTTGGTTGGGTAGAACCCGCTGGGGTCAACAAAGTTCGACCCGATTGCACCGAGAAGTCATCATAGTGCTTTGGGGCGCACATTGGGGTGCACTGAGGGTGTCCCAGTAAGCGGGGGGTGCACCCCTCGGACACCCCGTGTTCCTGAAGACTTCTCCTTTGGCTGGGTAGACCCCCGGGGTCAACAAAGTTTACCCCGAATGCACCGGGATGTCATCATAGTGCATGACGGCGCATATTGGGGTGCACCAAGGGTTTCCCAGTGCGAGCAGGTGCACCCCTCAGACACCCCGCTTTCCTGAAGACTGCCCCTTTGGCTGGGTAGATCCCCGAGGTCAACAAAGTTTACCCTGAATGCACCGGAATGTCATCACAGTGCACCGGGGCGCACATTGGGATGCACCGAGGGTTTCCCGGTGCGTGCGGTGTGCACCCCTCGTACACCCCTCTTTCCTGAAGACTGCCCCTTCGGTTGGGTAGACCCCCGGGTGTTAACAAAGGACATCCCGAATGCACGGGAATGTCATCATAGTGCACAGGGGCCCACATTGGGTTGCAGCGAGGGTGTCCCGGTGCGTGCGGGGTGCACACCTCGGACACCCCGCTCTCCTGAAGACTGCCCCTTTAGCTTGGTAGAGCCCCCCGGGGTCAACAAAGTTCACCCGGAATGCACCGGAATGTCATCATAGTGCATGGGGGCGCACATTTGGGTGCACCAAGGGTGTCCTGGTGTGCACCAAGGGTGTCCTGGTGTGCACGGGATGTACCCCTCGGACACCCCGCGTTTCTGTAGACTGCCCCTTTGGTTGGGTAGACCCCCGGGGGTCAACAAAGTTTCCCAGAATGCACTGGAAAAGTTTTTTTCCAGAAAAAACCCTGAACTAATCCCTTAGCGTTTGTTTTGCGGAAAAAACTTTTTGTCTCCGATTTTGTTCAAATTCACATATGTTATGTATTTTGGTATGCTGAGTGCAGATCTGAAGTCAGAAATGGGTTATCACATGATATCAAAAAGTTATTGATGACTTTAGAATTGGGTTAGTTCAGCGGCTTTTTCCAAAAAAAAAAAATGTCTCCGATTTTGTTCAAATTCACATATTTTATGTATTTTGGTATGCTGAGTGCAGATCTGGAATCAGAATTGAGTTATCACATCGGGAAAAAAAGTTATCAATGAATATTTGACGAAAAATGTACCCTCTGTGGGGTTTTCCGAATATATATTTTTTCTGTTCTCGATTTTGTTCAAATTCACATATTTTATGTATTTCGGTATGCTGAGTACAGATCTGAAATCAGAATTGAGTTATCACATCGGGAAAAAAAGTTATCAATGAATATTTGACGAAAAATTTACCCTCTGTGGGGTTTTCCGAATATATATTTTTTCGTCTCCGATTTTGTTCAAATTCACATATTTTATGTATTTCGGTATGCTGAGTACAGATCTGAAGTCAGAATTGAGTTATCACATCAGACAAAAAAGTAATCAATGAACAATGGCCGAAAAATGTACCCTCTGTGGGGTTTTCCGAATATATATTTTTTTGTCTCAGATTTGTTCAGATTCACATATTTTATGTATTTCGGTATGCTGAGTACATATCTGAAGTCAGAATTGAGTTATCGCATGAGCTATACAAGTTATTGGTGTTTAATGGACGAAAAATGACACTTGAAAAATATCTTTATTCAGAAGCCTCCCTCTAACTGCATTCCTGAGTATAGGGTCGGACGCACAGGCTATTTTCTTTATTTGTAAAGTTCAAGAATATGTTAAAGCTTTTAATATGTTAAAGTTCTAATCTTGCACTTTACAAATAAAGAAAATAGCCTGTGCGTTCGTCTGTATGCTCAGGAATGCAGTTAAATGAAGGCTCCTGAATAAAGATATACCCCTTGATTTTAACTTACACTAAGCAGTCAAATGTTTAGAAAACCAATAATGGTCTTCATTTATGGGGTCGTTTAGCAATGTTTTGTTATATTTTTCAAAATAGTTTCAAAGGGAATACGTTTGACCGAATAGCATGAAATAAATGTGGTTGCATGGTTGCAATTGGGAGGATTTTTAGTGTGCAGGCACCTGCGTACCCTCCTAATGTATGTATAGCTAATGAATATTTTAAAGCTTTCAATATGTAAAAGGTCTAATCTGGCACTTTACAAATAAAGAAAATAGCCTATGCGTCCGTCTGTATGCTCAGGAATGCAGTTAAAGGGAGGCTCCTGAATAAAGATATTTTTCGAGGGTCATTTTTCGTCCATTGATCATCAATACCTTCTATATCTGATGCGTTAAGTCAATTCTGACTTCAGATCTGCACTCAGCATACCGAAATACAGAAAGTATGTGAATTTGAACAAAATCGGAGACAACAACTTTTTTTCCGGGGATTTTTTTTGTAAAAAGCCCCTGAACTAATCCCATTAATAATCAATAACTGTTTTATCTAATGTGATAGTTCATTTTTTACTTCAGATCTGCACTCAGCATACCGAAATACATAAAATATGTGAATTTGAACAAATTCAGAGACGAAAAGTTTGTTTTTTTAAAAACCCGCAAAATTTACATTTTTAGTCCATTAATCAATTATAACTTTTTTTTATCTGATATCATAACTCAATTCTGACTTCAGATCTGCACTCAGCATACCAAAATACATAAAATATGTGAATTTAAACAAAATCGGAGACAAAAAGTTTTTTTCCAGAAAAAAAACCCTGAACTAATCCCTTAGCGTTTTTTTTGCGGAAAAAACT
Source organism: Azorinus chamasolen (assembly GCA_963576725.1). Taxonomy (NCBI): domain Eukaryota; kingdom Metazoa; phylum Mollusca; class Bivalvia; order Cardiida; family Solecurtidae; genus Azorinus; species Azorinus chamasolen. The sequence continues at coordinate 18,228,555 of OY755247.1, read as the reverse complement.
TTTTGTCTCCGATTTTGTTCAAATTCACATATTTTATGTATTTTGGTATGCTGAGTGCAGATCTGAAGTCAGAAATGGGTTATCACATGATATCAAAAAGTTATTGATGACTTTAGAATTGGGTTAGTTCAGCGGCTTTTTCCAAAAAAAGTTCAAGAATATGTTAAGCTTTTAATATGTTAAAGTTCTAATCTTGCACTTTACAAATAAAGAAAATAGCCTGTGCGTTCGTCTGAATGCTCAGGAATGCAGTTAAATGAAGGCTCCTGAATAAAGATATACCCCTTGATTTTAACTTACACTAAGCAGTCAAATGTTTAGGAAACCAATAATGGTCTTCATTTATGGGGTCGTTTAGCAATGTTTTGTTATATTTTTCAAAATAGTTTCAAAGGGAATACGTTTGACCTAATAGCATGAAATAAATGTGGTTGCATTCAGGAGGATTTTTAGTGTGCAGGCACCTGCGTACCCTCCTAATGTATGTATAGCTAATGAATATTTTAAAGCTTTTAATATGTTAAAGGTCTAATCTGGCACTTTTCAAATAAAGAAAATAGCCTATGCGTTCGTCTGTATGCTCGGGAATGCAGTTAAATGAAGGCTCCTGAATAAAAATATCCCCCTTGATTTTTTGGAATGTCATCATAGTGCACCTGGGGTGCCTATTGGGGTGCACCGAAGGTGTCCCGGTGCACGCGAGGTGCACCCCTCGGACACTCCGCGTTCCTGAAGAATGTCCCTTTGGTTGGGTAGACCCCCGGGGGTCAACAAAGTTCACCCCGAAAGCACTGGAATGTCATCATAGTGCACCAGGGCCCACATTGGGTTGCAGCGAGGATGCAGGATGCACCCCTCGGACACCCCGCGTTCTTGAAGACTGCCCCTTTGGCTGGGTAGACCCCCTGGGGTCAACAAAGTTCACCCCGAATGCACCAGAATGTCATCATAGTGCAAGCGGGCGCACATTAGGGTGCACCGAGGGTGTACCGGTGCACATGGGGTGCACCCTTCGGACACCCAACGTTCCTGAAGACTGCCCCTTTGGTTGGGTAGATCCCCCAGGGGTCAACAAAGTACACCCCGAATGCACCGGAAATTCATCATAGTGCACCGGGGCCCACATTGGGATGCAGCGAGGGAGTCCCCGTGCGCGCGGGGTGCACCCCTCGGACACCATGCGTTCCTGAAGACTGCCCCCTTTGGCTGTGTAGCCCCCCGGGCTCAACAAAGTTCACCCTGAATGCACCAGAAGGTCATCATAGTGCATGGGGGCGCACATTGGGATGCACCGAGGCCCACATTGGGTTATAGCGAGGATGTTCCGGTGCACGTGGGGTGCACCCCTCGGACACCCCGCTTTCCTGAAGACTGCCCCTTTGGCTGGGTAGACCCCCCTGGGTCAACACAGTTTCCCCGGATGCACTGGAATGTCATCATAGTGCAAAGTGGGCACAAATTGGAGTGCATCGAGGGTGACCTTGTGCGCGCGGGGTGCACCCCTCGGACATCCAGTGTTCCTGAAGACTGCTCCTTTGGTTGGGTAGAACCCGCTGGGGTCAACAAAGTTCGACCCGATTGCACCGAGAAGTCATCATAGTGCTTTGGGGCGCACATTGGGGTGCACTGAGGGTGTCCCAGTAAGCGGGGGGTGCACCCCTCGGACACCCCGTGTTCCTGAAGACTTCTCCTTTGGCTGGGTAGACCCCCGGGGTCAACAAAGTTTACCCCGAATGCACCGGAATGTCATCATAGTGCATGACGGCGCATATTGGGGTGCACCAAGGGTTTCCCAGTGCGAGCAGGTGCACCCCTCAGACACCCCGCTTTCCTGAAGACTGCCCCTTTGGCTGGGTAGATCCCCGAGGTCAACAAAGTTTACCCTGAATGCACCGGAATGTCATCACAGTGCACCGGGGCGCACATTGGGATGCACCGAGGGTTTCCCGGTGCGTGCGGTGTGCACCCCTCGTACACCCCTCTTTCCTGAAGACTGCCCCTTTGGTTGGGTAGACCCCCGGGTGTTAACAAAGGACATCCCGAATGCACGGGAATGTCATCATAGTGCACAGGGGCCCACATTGGGTTGCAGCGAGGGTGTCCCGGTGCGTGCGGGGTGCACACCTCGGACACCCCGCTCTCCTGAAGACTGCCCCTTTAGCTTGGTAGAGCCCCCGGGGTCAACAAAGTTCACCCGGAATGCACCGGAATGTCATCATAGTGCATGGGGGCGCACATTTGGGTGCACCAAGGGTGTCCTGGTGTGCACCAAGGGTGTCCTGGTGTGCACGGGATGCACCCCTCGGACACCCCGCGTTTCTGTAGACTGCCCCTTTGGTTGGGTAGACCCCCGGAGGTCAACAAAGTTTCCCCGAATGCACTGGAATGCCATCATAGTGTTAAGTGGGCACAAATTGGAGTTCACCGAGAGTGACCTGTTGCGGGCGGGGTTCACCCCTCGGACATCCAGCGTTCCTGAAGACTGCTCATTTGGTTTGGTAGAACCCGGGGGGTCAACAAAGTTCGCCCCGATTGCACCAGAATGTCATCAAAGTGCATGGGGGCGCACATTGGGTTGCACCGAGGGTGTCCCAGTGAGAGAGGGGTGCACCCCTCGGACACACCGCATTCCTGAAGACTGTCCCTTGTCTGGGTAGACGCCCCCGGGTCAACAAAGTTCACCCCGAATGCACCGGAATGTCATCATAGTGCACGGGGGCGCACATTGGAGTGTACCGAGGGTGTCCCGGTGTATGCGGGGTGCACCCCTCAGACACCCCGCTTTCCTGAAGACTGCCCCTTTGGCTGGGTAGACCCACCGGGGGTTAAAAATGTTCACCCCGAATGCTCCAGAATATCATCATAGTGCACCAGGGCGCACATTGGGATGCACAGAGTGTGTCCTGGTGCGCGCAGGATGCAGCCCTCGGACACCGTGCATTCCTGAAGACTGCCCCTTTGGTTGGGTAGACCCCCATGGGGTCAACAAAGTTCACCCCGAATGCACCAACATGTTATCATAGTACATGCGGGCGCACATTGGGGTGCACTATGGGTGTCCCGGTGCGCGCGGGGTGCACCCTTCGGACACCCTGCGTTCCTGAAAACTGCCCCTTTGGTTGGATAGACCCCCAGGGGTCAACAAAGTTTACCCCAAATGCACCGGAATGTTATCATAGTGCACCGGGACCCACATTGGGTTGCAGCGAGGGTGTCCCGATGCGCGCGGGGTGCACAACTCGTACACCCCGCGTTCCTGAAGACTGCCCCTTTGGTTGGGTAGACCCCCCAGGGGTCAACAAAATACACCCCGAATGCACCGGAAGTTCATCATATTGCATGGGGGCCCACATTGGGATGCAGCGAGGGAGTCCTCGTGCGCGCGGGGTGCACCCCTCGGACACCACACGTGACTGAGGACTGCCTCTTTGGCTGGGTAGCCCCTCAGGCTCAACACAGTTTACCCCGAGTGCACCGGAATGTCATCATAGTGCACTGGGCCGCACATTGGGGTGCACTGAGGGTGTCCCGGTGCCTTCGGGGTGCACCCCTCAGACACCCTTTGGGTGGGTAGACCCCCCCAGGGGTCAACAAAGTTTACCCCGATTGCACTGGAATGTCATCATAGTGCACCGGGGCCCACATTGGGTTACAGCGAGCGTGTTCCGGTGCGCGCGTGGTGGACCCCTGGGACACACCGCTTTCCTGAAGACTGCCCCTTTGGCTGGGTAGACCCCCGGGGGTCAACAAAGTTTCCCCGAATGCACCGGAATGTCATCATAGTGCAAAGTGGGCAGAAATTGGAGTGCATCGAGGGTGACCTTGTGCGGGCGGGGTTCACCCCTCGGATATCCAGCGTTCCTGAAGACTGCTCATTTGGTTGGGTAGAACCCCCGGGGGTCAACAAAGTATGTCCCGATTGCACCAGAATGTCATCAAAGTGCATGGGGGCGCACATTGGGTTGCACCGAGGGTGTCCCAGTGAGAGAGGGGTGCACCCCTCGGACACACCGCATTCCTGAAGACTGCCCCTTTGGCTGGGTAGAACCCCCGGGGGTCAACAAAGTTCGCCCCAATTGCACCGGAATGTCATCATATTGCATGACGGTGCATATTGGGGTGCACTGAGGGTGTCCCAGTGGGAGCGGATGCACCCCTCATACACCCCGCTTTCCTGAAGACTGCCCCTTTGGCTGGGTAGACCCCCGGGGGTCAGCAAAGTTCACCCGAATGTAACGGAATGTCATCATAGTGCACCGGGGCGCACATTGAGATGCACCGAGGGTGTCCCGGTGCATGCGGGGTGCACCACTCGTACACCCCTCTTTCCTGAAGACTGCCCCTTTGGTTGGGTAGACCCCCCGGGGGTTAACAAAGGACACCCCGAATGCACCGTAATGTCAACATAGTGCACAGGGGGGCACATTGGGTTGCAGCGAGGGTGTCTAGGTGCGTGCGAGGTGCACACCTCGGACTCGCAACTTTCCTGAAGACTGCCCCTTTAGCTTGGTAGACCCCCCCGGGGGTAAAAAAAGTTCACCCGGAATGCACCGGAATGTCATCATAGTGCATGGGGGCGCACATTGGGGTGCACCAAGGGTGTCCTGGTGCGCACGGGATGCACCCCTCGGACACCCCGCATTTCTTTAGACTGCCCCTTTGGTTGGGTAGACCCCCGGGGGTCAACAAATCTTCCCCGAAGGCACTGGAATGCCATCATAGTGTAAAGTGGGCACAAATTTTAGTGCACCTAGGGGTGCACTGAGGGTGTCCCAGTGCGAGCTGGTGCACCCCTCAGACACCCCGCTTTCCTGAAGACTGCCCCTTTGGTTGGGTAGAGCCCCGGGGGTAAACAAAGTTCACCCCGAATGTAACGGAATGTCATCATAGAGGGTGTCCTGTTGCGTGCGGTGTGCACCCTTGTACAACCCGCTTTCCTGAAGACTGTCCCTTTGGTTGGGTAGACCCCGCGGGGGTCAACAAAGTACACCCCGAATGCACCGGCGTGTCATCATAGTGCACAGGGGCCCACATTGGGTTGCAGCGAGGGTGTCCCGGTGCGTGCGGGGTGCACACCTCGGACACCCCGCTTTCCTGAAGACTGCCCCTTTAGAAACAAAGTTCAACTGAAATGCACCGGAATGTGATCATAGTGCATGGGGTGCACATTGGGGTGCACCAAGGGTGTCCTGGTGCGCACGGGGTGCACCCCTCGGACACCCCGCGTTTCTGTAGACTGCCCCTTTGGTTAGGTAGACCCCCAGGGGTCAACAAAGTTTACCCCGAATGCACCAGAATGTCATCATAGTGCAACGGGACCCACATTTGGTTGCAGTGAGGGTGTCCCAGTGCACGCGGGGTGCACCCCTCTGACACCCCGCGTTCCTGAAGACTGCCCCTTTGGCTTGGTAGATCCCCCGGGGGTCAACAAAGTTCACCCCAATGCACTGGAATGTCATCATAGTGCACAGTGTGCACACATTGGGGGCACCGAGGGTGTCCTGGTGCGCGCAGGGTGCACCCTTCGGACATCCAGTGTTCCTGAAGACTGCTCTTTGGTTGGGTAGAATCCCCGGGGGTCAACAAAGTTCACCCCAAATGCACCGGAATGTCATCATAGCGCTTGGGGCGCACATTAGGGTGCACTGAGGGTGTAACAGTGCATGCGGGGTGCAACCTCAGTTCAACCCGAATGCAACGGAATGTCATCATAGTGCACCAGGGCCCACATTGGGTTGCAGCGAGGGTGTCCCGGTGCGTGCGAGGTGCACACCTCGGACACCCCGCTTTCCTGAAGACTGCCCCTTTAGCTTGGTAGACCCCCCGGGGGTCAACAAAGTTCACCCGGAATGCACCGGAATGTCATCATAGTGCATGTGGCGCACATTGGGGTGCACCAAGGGTGTCCTGGTGCGCACATGTGCACCCCTCGGACACGCCGCGTTCCTGTAGACTGCCCCTTTGGTTGGGTAGACCCCCAGGGGTCAACAAAGTTTACCCCGAATGCACCAGAATGTCATCATAGTGCACAGGGACCCACATTTGGTTGCAGTGAGGATGCAGCCCTCGGACACCGTGCATTCCTGAAGACTGCCCCTTTGGTTGGGTAGACCCCCATGGGGTCAACAAAGTTCACCCCGAATGCACCAACATGTTATCATAGTGCATGCGGGCGCACATTGGGGTGCACCGTGGGAGTCCCGGTGCGTGCGGGGTGTACTCCTCAGACACCCCGCTTTCCAGAAGACTGCTCCTTTGGTTGGGTAGATCCCAAGGGGGTCAACAAACTTCACCCCGAATGCACTAGAATGTCATCATAGTGCACCGGGCCCCACATTGGGGTGCACCGTGGGTGTTCCGGTGTGAGCGTGGTGCACCCCTCGCGTTCTTGAAGACTGTTCCATTGGTTGGTTAGACCCCCCTGGGGTCGACAAAGTTCACCCCGAATGCACCGGAATGTCATCAGAGTGCACCGGGTCCACATCTTGTTGCAGCGAGGGTGTCCCGGTGCGCGGGGGTGCGTCCCTCGGACACCCTGCGTTCCTGAAGACTGTCCCTTTGGCTGGGGAGACCCCCCGGGGTCAACAAAGTTCACCCCGAATGCACCATAATGTCATCATAGTGCAAGGGGAGCACATTGGGGTGCACTGAGGGTGTCCCGGTGCGTGCGGGTTGCACTCCTCAGACACCCCGCTTTCCTGAATACTGCCCTCTTTGGCTGGGTAGACCCCCCAGGGGTTAAGAAAGCTCACCCGAATGCACAGGAATGTCATCATAGTGCACTGGGGCCCAAATTGGGTTGCAGCGAGGGTGTCCCGGTGCGTGCGGGGTGCACACCTCGGACACCCCGCTTTCCTGAAGACTGTCCCTTCAACTTAGTAGACCCCGGGGGTCAACAAAGTTCATCCCGAATGCACCGGAATGTCATCATAGTGCATGGGGGCGCACATTGGGGTGCACCAAGGGTGTCCTGGTGTGCACGGGTTGCACCCCTCGGACACCCCGCGTTCTTTTTGACTGCCCCTTTGGATGGGTAGGCCCCCAGGGGTCAACAAAGTTTACCCCGAATGCACCAGAATGTTATCATAGTGCACAATGGGCACACATTGGGGTGCACCGAGGGTGTCCTGGTGCGCGCGGGGTGCACCCTTCGGTCATCCAGCGTTCCTTAAGACTGCTTCTTTGGTTGGTTAGGACCCCCGTGGGTCAACAAAGTTCACCCTAAATGCACCGGAATGTCATCATAGTGCTTGGGGGCGCACATTAGGGTGCACTGAGGGTGTCCCAGTGCATGGGGGGTGCACCCTCAGACACCCCTCTTCACTAAAGACTGCCCCTTTGGCTGGGTAGACCCCCTGTGGGTCAACAAAGTTTACCCCGAATGCACCGGAATGTCATCATAGTGCACAGGGACCCACATTTGGTTGCAGTGAGGGTGTCCTAGTGCGCGCGGGGTGCACCCCTCGGACACCCTGTGTTCCTGAAGACTGCCCCTTTGGCTGGGTAGACCCCCGGGGTCAACAACATTCACCCGAATGAACCAGAATGTCATCATAGTGCATGGGGCAGACATTGGGGTGCACCAAGGGTGTCCCAGTGCGAGCGGGGTGCACCCCTCCTACACCCCGCGTTCCAGAAGACTGCCCCTTTGGTTGGGTAGACTCCCCGGGGGTCAACAAAGTACACCCGAATGCACCGGAATGTCATCATAGTGCACCGGGGCACACATTCGGTTGCAGCGAGGGAGTACCGGTGCGCGCAGGGTGCACCCCTCGGACACCCCGCGTTCCTGAAGGCTGCCCCTTTGGCTGGGTAGACCCCCCTGGGGTCAACAAAGTTTACCCCGAATGCAATGGAATGTCATCATAGTGCACGGGGGTGCACATTGGGGTGCACCGAGGGTGTCCCGGTGCATGCGGGGTGCACTCCTCAGACACCCCGCTTTCCAGAAGACTGCTACTTTGGTTGGGTAGATCCCAAGAGGGTCAACAAACTTCACCCCGAATGCACTAGAATGTCATCATAGTGCACCGGGGCCCACATTGGGGTGCACCGAGGGTGTTCCGGTGTGAGCGTGGTGCACCCCTCGGACACCTCGCGTTCTTGAAGACTGCTCCATTGGTTGGTTAGACCCCCCTGGGGTCGACAAAGTTCACCCCGAATGCACCGCAATGTCATCAGAGTGCACCGGGTCCACATCTTGTTGCAGCGAGGGTGTCCCGTTGCGCGGGGGTGCGTCCCTCGGACACCCTGCGTTCCTGAAGACTGTCCCTTTGGCTGGGGAGACCCCCGGGGTCAACAAAAATCACCCCGAATGCACCATAATGTCATTATAGTGCAAGGGGCGCACATTGGGGTGCACTGAGGGTGTCCCGGTGCGTGCGGGTTGCACCTCTCAGACACCCCGCTTTCCTGAAGACTGTCCCTTTGGCTGGATAGACTCCCCAGGGGTTAAGAAAGCTCACCCGAATGCACAGGAATGTCATCACAGTGCACTGGGGCCCAAATTGGGTTGCAGCGAGGGTGTCCCGGTGCGTGCGGGGTGCACACCTCGGACACCCCGCTTTCCTGAAGACTGTCCCTTTAACTTGGTAGACCCCGGGGGTCAACAAAGTTCATCCCGAATGCACCGGAATGTCATCATAGTGCATGGGGGCGCACATTGGGGTGCACCAAGGGTGTCCTGGTGTGCACCCCTCGGACACCCCGCGTTCCTTTTGACTGCCCCTTTGGATGGGTAGGCCCCCAGGGGTCAACAAAGTTTACCCCGAATGCACCAGAATGTTATCATAGTGCACAATGGGCACACATTGGGGTGCACCGAGGGTGTCCTGGTGCGCGCGGGGTGCACCCCTCGGACATCCAGCGTTCCTGAAGAATGCTTCTTTGGTTGGTTAGGACCCCCGGGGGTCAACAAAGTTCACCCTAAATGCACCGGAATGTCATCATAGTGCTTGGGGGCGCACATTAGGGTGCACTGAGGGTGTCCCAGTGCATGCGGGGTGCACACCTCAGACACCCCTTTTCACTAAAGACTGCCCCTTTGGCTGTGTAGACCCCCCGGGGGTCAACAAAGTTCACCCTAAATGCACCGGAATGTCATCATATTGCTTGGGGGCGCACATTAGGGTGCACTGAGGGTGTCCCAGTGCATGCGGGGTGCACCCTCAGACACCCCACTTTACTAAAGACTGCCCCTTTGGCTGGGTAGACCCCCGGGGGTCAACAAAGTTCAACCAGAATGCAACAGAATGTCATCATAGTGCACCAGGACCCACATTGGGTTGCAGCGAGGGTGTCCCGGTGCGCGCTGGGTGCACCCCTCGGACACCCCGTGTTCCTGAAGACTGCCCCTTTGGCTGGGTAGACCCCCCGGGGTCAACACACTTCACCCCAATGCACCGGAATGTCATCATAGTGCAAGGGGGCGCACATTGGGTGCACCGAGGGTGTCCCAGTGCGTGCGGGGTGCACCCCTCAGACACCCAGCTTTCCTGAAGACTGCCCCTTTGGCTTGGTAGACCCCCCGGGGGTTAAGAAAGCTAATCCGAATGCACCGGAATGACCTCATGGTGCACCGGGCCCAAATGGGGTTGCAGCGAGGATGTCCCGGTGCGCGCGGGGTGCACCACTCGGACACCCCGTGTTCCTGAAGACTGCACCTTTGGCTGGGTAGACCCCCCGGGGTCAACAAAATTCACCCGAATGCACCAGAATGTCATCATGGTGCATGGGGGCGCACATTGGGGTGCACCGAGGGTGTCCCAGTGCGAGCGAGGTGCACCCCTCGTACACCCCGCGTTCCTGAAGGCTGCCCCTTTGGTTGGGTAGACCCCCCAGGGTTAACAAAGTTTACTCCGAATGCACTGGAATGTCATCATAGTGCACGGGGGCGCACATTGGGGTGCACCGAGGGTGTCCCGGTGCATGCGGGGTGCACTCCTCAGACACCCCGCTTTCCAGAAGACTGCTCCTTTGGTTGGGTAGATCCCAAGGGGGTCAACAAACTTCACCCCGAATGCACCAGAATGTCATCATAGTGCATCGGGCCCACATTGGGGTGCACCGAGGGTGTTCCGGTATGAGTGTGATGCACCCCTCGGACACCTCGCGTTCTTGAAGACTGCTCCATTGGTTGGTTAGACCCCCCTGGGGTCGACAAAGTTCACCCCGAATGCACCGGAATGTCATCAGAGAGCACCGAGCCCACATTGGGTTGCAGTGAGGGTGTCCCGGTGCGCGCGGGGTGCACCCCTCGGACACCCTGCGTTCCTGAAGACTGTCCCTTTGGCAGGGAAGACCCCCCGGGGTCAAAAAAGCTCACCCCGAATGCATCGGAATGTCATCATAGTGCAAGGGGCGCACATTGGGGTGCACCGAGGGTGTCCCAGTGCGTGCGGGGTGCACCCCTCAGACACCCCGCTTTCCTGAAGACTGCCCTTTTGGATGGGAAGACCCCCCTGGGGTTAAGAAAGCTCACCCGAATGTACAGGAATATCATCATAGTGCACAGGGGCCCAAATTGGGTTGCAGCAAGGGTGTCCCGGTGCATGCGGGGTGCACACTTCGGACACCCCGCTTTCCTGAAGACTGCCCCTTTAGCTTGGTAGACCCCCGGGGGTCAACAAAGTTCACCACCCGCAATGCACCGGAATGTCATCATACTGCATGGGGGCGCACATTTGGTTGCAGAGAGGGTGTCCTAGTGCGTGCGGGGTGCACACCTCGGACACTCCGCTTTCCTGAAGACTGCCCCTTTAGCTTGGTGGACCCCCAGGGGGTCAACAAAGTTCACCCGCAATGCACCGGAATGTCATCATATTGCATGGGGGCACACATTGGGGTGCACCAAGGGTGTCCTGGTGCGCACGGGGTGCAACCCTCAGACACCCCGCTTTCCTGAAAACTACCCCTTTGGCTGGGTAGACCTCCAGGGGATCAACAAAGTTCACCTCGAATGTCATCATAGTGCACAGTGGGCACACAATGGGGTGCACCTAGTGTGTCCCTGGTGCGCGCGGGGTGCACCCCTCGGACATCCAGCTTTCCTGAAGACTGCTCCTTTGGTTGGGTAGAACCCCCGGGGGTCAACAAAGTTCATCCCGAATGCACCGGAATGTCATCATAGTTCTTGGGGCGCTCATTAGGGTGCACAGAGGGTGTCCCAATGCATGCGGGTGCACCCTCAGACACCCCACTTTCCTGAAGACTGCCCCTTTGGCTGTGTAGACCCCCCGCGGATCAACAAAGTTCATCCCCAGAATGTCATCATAGTGCATGGGGCCGCACATTGGGGTGCACTGAGGGTGTCCCAGTGCGAGCTGGGTGCACCCCTTAGACACCCTTCTTTCCTGAAGACTGCCCCTTTGGCTTGGAAGACCCCTGGGGTCAACAAAGTTTATCCCGAATGCACTGGAATGTCATCATAGTTCACCGGAGCACACATTGGGGGCACCAAGTGTGTCCAGGTGCGCTCGGGGTGCACCCCTGACACGCTGCGTTCCTGAAGACTGTCCGTTTGGTTGGGTAGACCCCCCGGGGTCATCTCACTTCACCCCAAATGCACTGGAATGTCATCATAGTGCACGGGGCCCACATTGGGTTGCAGCGAGGGTGTCCCGGAGCGTGCACCCCTCAGACACCCCTCTTTCATGAAAACTGCCCCTCTGGCTTGGTTAAACCCCCCCCGGAGGTAAAAAAACTTCACCCCAAATGCACCGGAATGTCATCATAGTGCACCGGGGTCCACATTGGGGTGCACTGAGGGTGTCCCGGTGTGCGCAGGGTGCACCCCTCGGACACTCCGCATTCCTGAAGACTGCCCCTTTGGCTGGGTAGATCCCCCGTGGTCAACAAAGTTCACCCCGAATGCACCGGAATATCATCATAGTGCACGGGGGCGCACATTGGGATGCACAAAGGGTGTCGCAGTGCGTGCGTAGTGCACCCCTCAGACATCCCGATTTCCTGAAGACTGCACCTTTGGCTGGGTCGACCCCTAAGGAGTCAACAAAGTTCACCCGGAATGCACCGGAATGTCATTATAGTGCACGGGGCGCACATTAGGGTGCACCGTGTGTGTCCCGATGTGTGCGGGGTACATCCCTCAGACTACCCGCTTTCCTGAAAACTGCCCCTTTGGTTGGGTAGACCACCCGGGGGTCTACAAAGTTCACCCCATATGCACCGTTATGTCATCATAGTGCACTGGGGCCGACATTGGGTTGCAGTGAGGGTGTCCCGGTGCGCGCAGGGTGCACCCCTCGGACACCCCGCGTTCCTGAAGACTGCCCCTTTGGCTGTGTAGACCCCCAGGGTCAACAAAGTTCACCCCGAATGCAACGGAATGTCATCATAGTGAACAGGGGCGCACATTAGGGTGCACTGAGGGTGTCCCGGTGCATGCGGGATGCACCCCTCGGACACCCAACGTTCCTGAAGACTGCCCCTTTGGTTGGGTAGACCCTCCGGGGTTCATTAAAGTTCACCCCGATTGCACCGGAATGTCATCATAGTGCACCTGGGCCCACATTGGGTTGCTGCGAAGGTGTCTCGGTGCGCGCGGGGTGCACCCCACAGACACCCCGCGTTTGTGAAGACTGCCCCTTTGCCTGGGAAGACCCCCTGGGGGTCAACAAAGTTCACCCCGAATGCACCGGAATGTCATCATAGTGCACTGGGGCGCACATTGGGGTACACCCGAGGCTATCCTGGTGCGCGCGCGGTGCACCCCTCGGACATCCTGCGTTATTGAAGACTGCCCCTTTGGCTGGGTAGACCCCCGTGGGTCAACAAAGTTCACCCCAAATGCACCGGAATGTCATCATACTGCATCGGGGCCCACATTGGATTGCTGCTAGTGTGTCCCGGTGTGTGCCGAGTGCACGCCTCGGACACCCCGCATTCCTGAAGACTGCCCCTTTGGCTGGATAGACACCTCGGAATGTCATCATAGTGCACCGGGGCCCACATTGAGTTGCAGCGAGGTTGTCTGGGTGCGTGCTGGGTGCACCTCTCAAACACCCTATGTTCCTGAAGACTGCTCCTTTTGCCCCGTTTACCCCGAATGCACCGGAATGTCATCATAGTGCACCGGGGCGCACATATGGGTGCACCGAGGGTGTCCCGGTATACCCCCCGGGGGACAACAAAGTTCACCCGGAATGCACCAGAATGTCATCATAGTGCACCGGAGCGCACATTGGGGTGCACCGAGGGTGTCCCCGTGCGCCCAGGGTGCACCCCTTGGACAACCTGCGTTCCTCGGACATCCTGCGTTATTGAAGACTGCCCCTTTGGCTGGGTAGACCCCCGGGGGTCAACAAAATTCACCCCAAATGCATCGGAATGTCATCATACTGCACCGAGGCCCACATTGGATTACTGTGAGGGTGTCCCGGTGCGCGCGGAGTGCACCCCCTCGGACACCCCGCATTCCTGAAGACTGCCCCTTTGGCTGGGTAGACACCTCGGGGTCAACAAAGTTCAAACTGAATGCACCAGAATGTCATCATAGTGCACCGGGGCCCAAATTGAGGTGCACCGAGGGTGTCCCGGTGCGTGCGGGGTGCACCATTTAGACATCCCTCTTTCCTGAAGACTGCCCCTTTGGCTTGGTAGACCCCTGCGGATCAACAAAGTTCACCCTGAATGCACCGGAATGTCATCATAGTGCACGGGGGCGCACATTTGGGTGCACCGAGGGTGTCCCGGTGCAAGTTGGGTGCACCCCTCGGACACCCCAAATTCCTGAAAACTGCCCCTTTGGCTAGGTAGACTCTCCGGGGGTCAACAGTCTTCATCCTGAACGCACCGGAATGTCATCATAGTGCATGGGGGCGCACATTCGGGTGCACCGAAGGTGTCCCGTTGCGTGTGGGGTGCACCCCTCAGACACCCCCTTTCCTAAAAACTACCCCTTTGACTGGGTAGACCCCCGGGGGTCAACAAAGTTCACCTCGAATGCACTGGAATGTCATCATAGTGCACAGTGGGCACACAATGGGGTGCACCGAGGGTGTCCTGGTGCGCGCGGGGTGCACCCCTCGGACATCCAGCGTTCCTAAAGACTGCTCCTTTGGTTGAGTAGAACCCCTGGGGGTCAACATTTCATCCTGAATGCACCGGAATGTCATCATAGTTCTTGGGGGCGTTCATTGGGGTGCACAGAGGGTGTCCCAATGCATGCGGGGTGCACCCTAAGACACCCCACATTCCTGAAGACTGCCCCTTTGGCTGTGTAGATCCTCCGGGGATCAACAAAGTTCACCCCGAATGCACCAAACTGTCATCATAGTGCATGGGGGCGCACATTGGGGTGCACCGAGGGTGTCCCAGTGCGAGCTGGGTACACCCCTCAGACACCCTTCTTTCCTGAAGACTGCCCCTTTGGCTGGGAAGACCCCCGGGGTCAACAAAAGTACAAAAACAAGAGTACCGCATACGGTACATAATACGCCCACTTGCAAACTTTCTCCAATTCAACATGCCTTATAAATGTTGACATTTTCTAATCTGTGCTTCATATCTTGATTTCCATATTAAGGTGGTACTATTTTTTTTTAAAAATGAAGTGAATATCTTATTAAATAAAAAAGTTACAGCTAATCCTCATTTTTGCAGATTTTTGTAAAGTGCAACGGCCATAACTCTGTAAAGACAAACTGAATGAACCTCAAAATAAACTCAGCTTCAAATTTTGTTGCTTAAAACATTTGTGTTAAGTTGTTAAGTTTCATTTATATCAACCGACAAACTAAAAATTTACCGACTAACAAAGCAACAAACACACAAAGTTCAAGGACAATAACTTTAGAATAAAATGACATATCAAAACCCCCGCAATATATGTGAAAATTCACATTAAGGTTTAACCATATAAAAAAATTGAAGCAAATATCATTTTAAATGAAAATGTTATGGCCATCCTCATATTTGCATAGATTTGCATTATTTTTTTAAGTGCAAGGGCCATAACTCCGAAACATTTAATCAAATGATCCTCAGACTCGACTTAGCTTTAGGTCTAGATGCATTAAACATGTGTATGAAGTTTCAAAAATATCTGTCAAATAGTTTTCCCAGAAAACAGCGGACAAACTATTTGCATATTTTTCAAGGACAAGGGCCATAACTCTGAAATGAAAAGTCAAATGAACCTCAGAATCAACTCACCTTCAGATCTTGATGCATTAAACATTTGTGTGAAGTTTCATTAATATCTGTCATATAGTTTTCCCAGAAAACAGCGGACAAACTATTTGCATGTATTTGCATTATTTTTCAAGTAAAAGGGCCATAACTCCGAAACGACAGATCAAATGATCCTCAGAATCGACTTAGCTTCAGATCTTGATGCATTTAACATTTGTGTGAAGTTTCATTAATATATCTCAAATAGTTTTCCCAGAAAACAGCGGACAAACTATTTGCATATTTTTAAGGACAAGGGCCATAACTCTGAAATGAAAAATCAAATGAACCTCAGAATCAACTCAGCTTCAGATCTTCATGCATTTAACATTTGTGTGAAGTTTCATTAATATCTGTCTAATAGTTTTCCCAGAAAACAGCGGACAAACAAAATGTTGACGGACGAACGAACGAACGAACGAACGGACGGACGGACAGGGCCACGACAATATACGACCACCTTTATTAGGTGGGTGTATAATGAGTCATGCAGGAAACACCACATACAGAACAAACACTCACCCGAACAGCAACACAAGGAAACAGCAAATGTACATAAGTAGAAAAACCAACAAGAAACGCACAAAGACAAAACAAACATACAATAGGAGGAAGATGGAAGTACCGCCTTGGAACGGTCAGTGACAAAAGTCACTGGGGGTTCCCGAATGCACTGGAATGTCATCATAGTGCACCGGAGCACACACTGGGGGCACCAAGGGTGTCCCGGTGAGCTCGGGTGCACCCCTCAGACACTCCGCATTCCTGAAGACTGCCCCTTTGGTTGGGTAGACCCCCCTGGGGTCAACAAACTTCACCCCGAATGCACTGGAATGTATCATAGTGCACGGGGCCCACATTGGGTTGCAGCGAGGGTGTCCCGGTGCGTGCGGGGTGCACCCCTCAGACACTCCTCTTTCATATGAAAACTACCCCTTTGGCTGGGTAGACCCCCCTGGGGTCAACAAAGTTCACCCCGAATGCACTGGAATGTCATCATAGTGCACAGTGGGCGCACATTCGGGTGCACCAAAGGTGTCATGGTGCGCACAGGGTGTACTCATCGGAATGTATCATAGTGCACCAGGGCGCACATTGGGGTGCACCGAGGTTGTTCCGGTGTGAGCGGCGTGCACCCCTCGGACACTCCGCGTTCTTGAAGACTGCTCATTTTGTTGGTTAGACCCCGGGGGTCAACAAAGTTCACTACGAATGCACCGGAATGTCATTATAGTGCACCGGGCCCATATTGGGTTGCAGCAAAGGTGTCTCAGTGCGCACTGGGTGCACCCCTCGGACACCGCGCGTTCCTGAAGACTGCTCTTTTGGCTGGGTAGACCCCCGGGGATTAAGATAGTTCACCCCGAATTCACCAGAATGTCATCATAGTGCACCGGGGCGCACATTGTGGTGCACCGAGGGTGTCCTGGTGCGCGCAGAATGCACCCCTCGGACACCTTGCATTCCTGAAACCTGCCCCTTTGGTTGGGTAGACCCCCCCAGAGGTTAACAAAGTTCACCCCGAATGCACCGAAATGTCATAGTGCACCGGGGAACACATTGGGTTGCACCGTGGGTGTCTTGCTGCACGCGGGGTGCAGACTGCCCCTTTGGCTGGGCTGACCCTCCTCTAAATGCACCGAAATGTCATCATAGTGCACGGGGCGCACATTGGGGTGCACAGTGGGTGTCCCGGTGCGTGCGGGGTGCAGTTTTTAGACCTCCCTCTTTCCTGAAGACTGCCCCTTTGGCTGGGTAAACCCCCCAGGGCTCAACAAACTTCACCCTGAATGCACCGGAATGTCATCATAGTGCACGGGGGCGCACATTGGGGTGCACAGAGGGTGGCCCGGTGAGTGCGGGGTGCACCCCGTAGACATCCCGCTTTCCTATAAACTGCCCCTTTCGGCTTGGTAAACCCCTGGGGGTCAACAAAATTCACCCCGAATGCACTGGAATGTCATCATAGTGCACGGTGGGCACACATTGGGTTGCACCGTGGGTGTCCCGGTGCAAGCGGGGTGCACACATCGGACACCCTGCGTTCCTGAAGACTGCCCCTTTGGCTGGGTAGACCCCCCGGAGGTCAACAAACTTCACCCCGAATGCACCGGAATGTCATCATAGTGCACTGACGCGCACATTGGGGTGCACCGAGGGTGTCCCGGTGTGTGCAGGGTGCACAACTCGGACACCCCGCATTCCTGAAGAATGCCCCTTTGGCTGGGTAGACCCCCCGTGGTCAACAAAGTTCACCCCCAATGCACCGGAATATCATCTTAGTGCACGGGGGCGCACATTGGTATGCACCAAGGGTGTCGCAGTGCGTGTGTAGTGCACCACTCAGACACCCCGATTTCCTGAAGACTGCCCCTTTGGCAGGGTCGACCACCAAGAAGTCAACAAAGTTCACCCGGAATGCACCGGAATGTCATCATAGTGCACGGGGCGCAAATTAGGGTGCGCCGTGTGTGTCCCGGTGTGTGCGGGGTGCATCCCTCAGACAACCCGCTTTCCTGAGAACTGCCCCTTTGGTTGGGTAGACCACCTGGGGGTCTACAAATTTCACCCCATATGCACCGTAATGTCATCATAGTGCACTGGGGCCAACATGGGGTTGCAGTGAGGGTGTCCCGGTGCGTACGGGGTTGCACCCCTCGGACACCCCGCGTTCCTGAAGACTGTCCCTTTGGTTGGGTAGACCCTCCGGGGGTCATTAAAGTTCACCCCGATCGCACCGGAATGTCATCATAGTGCACCGGGGGCCACATTGGGTTGCTGCGAAGGTGTCCCGGTGCGCGCTGAATGCACCCCTCGGACACCCAACGTTGCTGAAGACTGCCCCTTTAGCTGGGTAGACCCAAGGGGGTCAACAAAGTTCACCCCGAATGCACTGGAATGTCATCATAGAGCACGGGGCGTACATTGGGGTGCACCGAGGGTGTCCTGGTGTGTGCGGGGTGCACCCCTCAGACACCACGCGTTAGTGAAGACTGCCCCTTTGGCTGGTAAGACCGTCCGGGGGTCAACAAAGTTCACCCTGAATGCACAGGAATGTCATCATAGTGTACTGGGGCCCACATTGGGGTACACCGAGGCTAGCCTGGTGCATGCGGGGTGCACCCCTCGGACATCCTGCGTTTCTTGAAGACTGCCCCTTTGGCTGGGTAGACCACCGGGGGTCAACAAAGTTCACCCCAAATGCACTGGAATGTCATCACACTGCACCGGGGCCCACATTGGATTGCTGCGAGGATGTCCCGGTGTGCGCGGAGTGCACCCCTCGGACACCCGGCATTTCTGAAGACTGCCCCTTTGGCTGGGTAGACACCTCGGGGTCAACAAAGTTCACCCCGAATGCACCGAAATGCCATCATAGTGCACCGGGACCCACATTGAGTTGCAGCGAGGGTGTCCCGGTGCGTGCGGGGTGCACCTCTTAAACACCCTATGTTCCTGAAGACTGTCCCTTTTACCCTGTTTACCCCGAATGCACCAGATTGTCATCATAGTGCACCAGGCGCACATTTGGGTGCACCGAGGGTGTCCGGGGCGCGCTAGGTGCACCATTTGGACACCCCGCATTCCTGAAGATTGCACCTTTCTCTTGGTAGACCCCTTGGAGGTCAACAAAGTTCACCCGGAATGCACCAGAATGTCATCAAAGTGCACCGGAGCGCACATTGGGGTGCACCGAGGGTGTCCCCGTGCGTGCGGGGTGCACCCCTTGGACAACCTGCGTTCCTGAACACTGCCCCTTTGGTTGGGTAGACCCCCTCGGGGGTCAACAAAGTTCACCCCGAATGCACCGGAATGTCATCATAGTGCACCAGGGCTCACATTGGGTTGCTGCGAGGTTGTACCGGTGCGCGCGGAGTGCATCCCTCAGACACCCCTTGTTCCTGAAGACTGCCCCTTTGGCTGGGTAGACCACCGGGGGTCAACAAAGTTCACCCCAATTGCATCTGAATGTCATCATAGTGCACGGGGGCTCACATTGGGGTGAACCGTGGGTGTTCCGGTGGATGTCCCGGTGCGTACGGGGTGCACCCCTTGGACAACCTGCGTTCCTGAAGACTAACACTTTGGTTGGGTAGATCCCCCAAGGGTCAACAAATTTTATCCCGAATGTACCGGAACGTCATCATAGTGTACCGGGCCCCACATTGGGTTGCAGCGAGGGTGTCCCAGTGCGTGCATGGTGCACCCCTCAGACACCCTGCGTTCCTGAAGATTGCCCCTTTGGCTGGGTAGACTCTCCGGGGGTCATTAAAGTTCACCCAGATTGCACTGGAATGTCATCATAGTGCACCGGGGCCCACATTGGGTTGCTGCGAAGGTGTCCCGGTGCGCGCGGAGTGCACCCCTCGGACACCTAAAGTTGCTGAAGACTGCCCCTTTAGCTGGGTAGACCCCAGGGGGTCAACAAAGTTCACTCCGAATACACTGGAATGTCATCATAGTGCACGGGGCGTACATTGGGGTGCACCGAGGGTGTCCTGGTGCATGCTGGGTGCACCCCTCAGACACCCCGTGTTCCTGAAGACTGCCCCTTCGGTTGGGTAGACCCCCCAGGGTCAACAAAGTTCATATCGAATGCACCGGAATGTCATCATAGTGCACGGGGCTCACATTGGGTTGCAGCGAGGGTGTCCCGGTGCATGCGGGATGCACCCCTCAGACACCCTTCTTTCCTGAAGACTGCCCCTTTGGCTGGGTAGACCCCCCAGGGGTCAACAAAGTTCACCCCGAATGCACCGGAATGTCATTATAGTGAACTGGAGCGCCACATTGAGTTGCAACAGGGGTGTCCCGGTGTGCGCAGGGTGCACCCCTTGGACAACCTGCGTTCCTGAAGACTAATGCTTTCGTTGGGTCGACCCAAAGGGGGTCAACAAAGTTTATCCCGAATGCACCGGAATGTCATCATAGTGCACCGGGGCCCACATTGGGTTGCAGCGAGGGTATCCCAGTGCGCGCATGGTGCACCCCTCGGACACCCCGTGTTTCTGAAGACTGCCCCTTTGGTTGGGTAGACCCCCCGGGGCTCAACAAAGTTCACCCCGAATGCACTGGAATGGCATCATATTGCACCGGAGCGCACATTGGGTTGCAGGGAGGGTGTCCCGGTACGCGCCCCTCGGACACCTCGGGTTCCTGAAGACTGTCCCTTTGGCTGGGTAGACCCCCGGGGTCAACAAAGTTCACCCCGAATGCACCGGAATGTCATCATAGTGCACAGGGGTGCACATTGGGGTGCACCGAGGGTTTCCCGGTGCGTACGGGGTGCACCCCTCAGACACCCCGCTTTCCTGAAGACTGCCCCTTTGGCTGGGTAGACCCACCGGGGGTCAACAAAGTTCACCCCAAATGCACCGGAATGTCATCATAGTGCACCGAGGCGCACATTGTTTTGAGAAGTTCACCAATATTCGACTGGCGCGGACCATTCAAATCGATAACAAGAGTACCGCATACGGTACATAATACGCCCACTTGCAAACTTTCTGATTCAACATGCCTTATAAGTGTTGACATTTTCAAATCTGTGCTTCAGATCTTGATTTCAATATTAAGGTGATACCATTTTCTAAAAAATTGAAGTGAATACCTTTTTCAAAAAAAAAGTTAAAGCTAATTCTCATATTTGCAGATTTTTGTAAAGTGCTACGGCCATAACTCTGTAAAGACAAACTGAATGAACCTCAAAATAAAATCAGCTTCAAATTTTGTTGCTTAAAACATTTGTGTTAAGTTTCATTTATATCATTTTAATAGTTTTCCCAGAAAACAAAAGACAAACTAAAAGTTGACCGACTAACAAAGCAACGAAAACACAAAGTTCAAGGATCATAACTTTAGAATAAAATGACATATCAAATCCCCCGCAATATATGTGCAAATTCACATTAAGGTTAAACCATATAAAAAAATTGAAGTTAATATCATTTCAAATGAAAAAGTTATGGCCATCCTCATATTTGCATAGATTTGCATTATTTTTTTAAGTGCAAGGGCCATAACTCCGAAACAACAAATCAAATGATCCTCAGACTCGACTTAGCTTCAGGTTTTGATGCATTAAACATGTGTATGAAGTTTCATTAATATCTGTCAAACAGTTTTGCCAGAAAACAGCAGAAAACTATATGCATATATTTGCATTATTTTTTAAGTAAAAGGGCAATAACTCTGAAACGAAAAATCAAATAAACCTCAAAATCGACTCAGCATCAGATCTTGATGCATTAAACATTTCTGTGAAGTTTCATTAATATCTCTCAAATAGTTTTCCCAGAAAACAGCGGACAAACTATTTGCATTATTTTTTAAGGACAAGGGCCATAACTCTGAAACGAAAAATCAAAAAGATCCTCAGAATCAATTCGGTTTCAGATCTTGATGCATTACACATTTGTGTGAAGTTTCATTAATATCTGTCAAATAGTTTTTCCAGAAAACAGCGGACAAACTATTTGCATGTATTTGCATTATTTTATAAGTAAAAGGGCCATAACTCTGAAATGAAAAATCAAATGAACCTCAGAATCGACTCAGCTTCAGATCTTGATGCATTAAACATTTGTGTTAAGTTTCATTAATATCTGTCAAATAGTTTTCCTAGAAAACAGCGGACAAACTATTTGCATGTATTTGCATTATTTTTTAAGTAAAAGGGCCATAACTCTGAAACGAAATATCAAACGAACCTCAGAATCGACTCAGCTTCAGATCTTGATGCATTAAACATTTGTGTGAAGTTTCATTAATATCTCTCAAATAGTTTTCCCAGAAAACAGCGGACAAACTATTTGCATATTTTTTAAGGACAAGGGCCATAACTCTGAAATGAAAAATCAAATGAACCTCAGAATCAACTCAGCTTCAGATCTTGATGCATTAAACATTTGTGTGAAGTTTCATTAATATCTGTCAAACAGTTTTCCCCAAAAAAACAGCGGACAAACAAAATGTTGACGGACGAACGAACGAACGAACGAACGAACGGACGGACAGGGCCACGACAATATACGACCACCTTTATTAGGTGGGCGTATAAAAAAATGAAATTGGACACCCCGCTTTCCTGAAGACTGTCCCTTTGGTTGGGTTCACCACCCGGGGTCAACAAGGTTCACCCCAAATGCAACCGAATGTCATCATAGTGCACTGGGACAAACATTGGGTTGCAGCGATGTTGTCCCGGTGCCCGCGGGGTGCACCCCTCGGACACCAGGAATTCCTGAAGACTGCCCCTATGGTTGGGTAGACCACCCCACCGGGTCAACAAAGCTCACCCCAAATGCACCGGAATGTCATCATAGTGCACCGAGGCGCACATTGGGGTGCAGCGAGGGTGTCCCGGTGAGCGCGGGATGCACACCTCGGACAGGGCGCACATTGGAGTGCACCGAGCGTGCACCCCTCGGACACCCGGAATTCCTAAAGACTGACCCTTTGGCTGAGTAGACTCCCTGGGGGTCAACAAAGTTCACCCCGAATGCACTTCAATGTCATCCTAGTGCACCGGGCCAACATTGGGTTGCAGCAAGGGTGTCCCATGAGCGTGGGGTGCACCCCTCGGATACCCCGTGTTCCTGAAGACTGCCCCTTTGGTAGGGTAGACCCCCCGGGGCTCAACAAAGTTCACACCGAATGCACCTGAATGTCATCATAGTGCTCAGGAGCGCACATTGGGTTGCACCGAGGGTGTCCCAATGCGCACGGGGTGCATCCCTTGGACACCCCGCTTTCCTGAAGACTGCCCCTTTGGCTGGGTAGACCCCCTGGGTCAACAAAGTTCACCCATAATGCACCGGAATGTCATCATAGTGCATAGGGGAGCACATTTGGGTGCACCGAGGGTGTCCCGATGAGTGCAGGATGCACCCCTCAGACACCCCGCTTTCCTAAAGACTGCCCCTTTGGCTTGGTAGACCCCAAGGGGGTCAACAAAGTTCACCCCGAATGCACCGGAATGTCATCATGGTGAACCGGAGCGCACACTGGGGTGCACAGAGGGTGTTCCTGTGTGCGCTGGGTGCACCCCTTGAACAACCTGCGTTCCTGAAGACTAACGCTTTTGTTGGGTTGACCCCCCTAGGTCAACAAAGTTTATCCCGAATGCACCTGAATGTCATCTTAGTGCTCCTGAGCCCACATTGGGTTGCAGCGAGGGTGTCGATGTGCACCCATGGTGCACCCCTCAGACACCCTGTGTTCCTGAAGACTGCCCATTTGGTTGGGTAGATCCCCCGGGGGTCAACAAAGTTCACCCTGAATGCAATGGAATGTCATCATAGTGAACTGGAGCCCACATTGGGTTGCAGCAAGGGTGTCCCGGTATGCGCGGGGTGTACCCCTCAGACTGCCCCGTTGGCTCGGTAGACCCCCCGGGGCCAACAAAGCTCACCCGAATGCACCTGAATGTCATCATAGTACATGGGGGTGCACATTGGTGTGCACCGAGGGTGTCCTGGTGCGTATGGGGTGCACCCCTCAGACACCCCGCTTTCCTGAAGACTGCCCCTTTGGCTGGGTAGACCCAACAGGGGTCAACAAAGTTCACCCCAAATGCACCGGAATGTCATCATAGTGCACGGGGGTGCACATTGGGGTAAAGCGAGGGTGTCCCGGTGCTTGCGGGATGCACCCCTCGGACACCCCGCTTTCTTGAAGACTGTCCCTTTGGTTGGGTAATCCCCCCCGGGGGTCAACAAAGTTCACCCCGAATGCAACAGAATATCATCATAGTGCACTGGGGCTCACATTGGATTGCAGCGAGGGTGTTCTAGTGCGCACCCCTCGGACACCCCGGGTTCCTGAAGATTGCCCCTTTTGCTGGGTAGACCCCTGGGGAGTCAACAAAGTTCACCCGGAATGCCATCTTAGTGCACCAGGGCCCACATTGTTTTGAGAATTTCACCAATATTCGACCGGCGAATCGATAAAAAAAATGAAATTGGCTCTATCTTACCAAATGGCAAAATAAAATGTCTAGATTATATCGAAATTAACTTAAAAGTAACTTATCTCTAATATATGTGAAGATAGTGCAAAAATATTGTTTTGAGAATTTCATCAATATTTTTCAGGCCCGGACCTGTCGAATCGGTCAAAAAATGAAAATGGCTCTACCTTACCAAATGGCAAAATAAAATGTCTAGATTATATTGAAATTAACTTAAAAGTAACTTATCTCTAATATATGTGAAGATAGTGCAAAAATATTGTTTTGAGAATTTCATCAATATTTTTCAGGCCCGGACCTGTCGAATCGGTCAAAAAATGAAAATGGCTCTATCTTACAAAATGGCAAAATAAAATGTCTAGATTATATCGAAATTAACTTAAAAGTAACTTATCTTTAATATATGTGAAGATAGTGCAAAAATATTGTTTTGAGAATTTCATCAATAATCGACAGGCGCGGACCTGTCGAATCGGTCAAAAAATGAAAATGGCTCTATCTTACAAAATGGCGAAAAAAAATGTCTAGATTATATTGAAATTAACTTAAAAGTAACTTATCTCTTATATATGTGAAGATAGTGCAAAAATATTGTTTTGAGAATTTCACCAATAATCGAATCGGTCAAAAAATGAAAATGGCTCTATCTTACCAAATGGCAAAATAAAATGTCTAGATTATATCGAAATTAACTTAAAAGTAACTTATCTCTAATATATGTGAAGATAGTGCAAAAATATTGTTTTGAGAATTTCATCAATATTTTTCAGGCCCGGACCTGTCGAATCGGTCAAAAAATGAAAATGGCTCTATCTTACAAAATGGCAAAATAAAATGTCTAGATTATATCGAAATTAACTTAAAAGTAACTTATCTTTAATATATGTGAAGATAGTGCAAAAATATTGTTTTGAGAATTTCACCAATAATCGACAGGCGCGGACCTGTCGAATCGGTCAAAAAATGAAAATGGCTCTATCTTACAAAATGGCGAAATAAAATGTCTAGATTATATTGAAATTAACTTAAAAGTAACTTATCTCTAATATATGTGAAGATAGTGCAAAAATATTGTTTTGAGAATTTCACCAATAATCGACAGGCGCGGACCTGTCGAATCGGTCAAAAAATGAAATTGGCTCTATCTTACAAAATGGCAAAATAAAATGTCTAGATTATATCGAAATTAACTTAAAAGTAACTTATCTTTAATATATGTGAAGATAGTGCAAAAATATTGTTTTGAGAATTTCACCAATAATCGACAGGCGCGGACCTGTCGAATCGGTCAAAAAATGAAAATGGCTCTATCTTACAAAATGGCGAAATAAAATGTCTAGATTATATTGAAATTAACTTAAAAGTAACTTATCTCTTATATATGTGAAGATAGTGCAAAAATATTGTTTTGAGAATTTCACCAATAATCGAATCGGTCAAAAAATGAAAATGGCTCTATCTTACCAAATGGCAAAATAAAATGTCTAGATTATATCGAAATTAACTTAAAAGTAACTTATCTCTAATATATGTGAAGATAGTGCAAAAATATTGTTTTGAGAATTTGCAAAAATATTGTTTTGAGAATTTCATCAATATTTTTCAGGCCCGGACCTGTCGAATCGGTCAAAAAATGAAAATGGCTCTATCTTACAAAATGGCAAAATAAAATGTCTAGATTATACCGAAATTAACTTAAAAGTAACTTATCTTTAATATATGTGAAGATAGTGCAAAAATATTGTTTTGAGAATTTCATCAATAATCGACAGGCGCGGACCTGTCGAATCGGTCAAAAAATGAAAATGGCTCTATCTTACAAAATGGCGAAATAAAATGTCTAGATTATATTGAAATTAACTTAAAAGTAACTGATCTCTTATATATGTGAAGATAGTGCAAAAATATTGTTTTGAGAATTTCACCAATATTTTTCAGGCCCGGACCTGTCGAATCGGTCAAAAAATGAAAATGGCTCTATCTTACAAAATGGCAAAATAAAATGTCTAGATTATATCGAAATTAACTTAAAAGTAACTTATCTTTAATATATGTGAAGATAGTGCAAAAATATTGTTTTGAGAATTTCACCAATAATCGACAGGCGCGGACCTGTCGAATCGGTCAAAAAATGAAAATGGCTCTATCTTACAAAATGGCGAAATAAAATGTCTAGATTATATTGAAATTAACTTAAAAGTAACTTATCTCTAATATATGTGAAGATAGTGCAAAAATATTGTTTTGAGAATTTCACCAATAATCGACAGGCGCGGACCTGTCGAATCGGTAAAAAAATGAAATTGGCTCTATCTTACAAAATGGCAAAATAAAATGTCTAGATTATATCGAAATTAACTTAAAAGTAACTTATCTTTAATATATGTGAAGATAGTGCAAAAATATTGTTTTGAGAATTTCACCAATAATCGACAGGCGCGGACCTGTCGAATCGGTCAAAAAATGAAAATGGCTCTATCTTACAAAATGGCGAAATAAAATGTCTAGATTATATTGAAATTAACTTAAAAGTAACTTATCTCTTATATATGTGAAGATAGTGCAAAAATATTGTTTTGAGAATTTCACCAATAATCGAATCGGTCAAAAAATGAAAATGGCTCTATCTTACCAAATGGCAAAATAAAATGTCTAGATTATATCGAAATTAACTTAAAAGTAACTTATCTCTAATATATGTGAAGATAGTGCAAAAATATTGTTTTGAGAATTTGCAAAAATATTGTTTTGAGAATTTCATCAATATTTTTCAGGCCCGGACCTGTCGAATCGGTCAAAAAATGAAAATGGCTCTATCTTACAAAATGGCAAAATAAAATGTCTAGATTATACCGAAATTAACTTAAAAGTAACTTATCTTTAATATATGTGAAGATAGTGCAAAAATATTGTTTTGAGAATTTCATCAATAATCGACAGGGGCGGACCTGTCGAATCGGTCAAAAAATGAAAATGGCTCTATCTTACAAAATGGCGAAATAAAATGTCTAGATTATATTGAAATTAACTTAAAAGTAACTGATCTCTTATATATGTGAAGATAGTGCAAAAATATTGTTTTGAGAATTTCACCAATAATCGAATCGGTCAAAAAATGAAAATGGCTCTATCTTACCAAATGGCAAAATAAAATGTCTAGATTATATCGAAATTAACTTAAAAGTAACTTATCTCTAATATATGTGAAGATAGTGCAAAAATATTGTTTTGAGAATTTCATCAATATTTTTCAGGCCCGGACCTGTCGAATCGGTCAAAAAATGAAAATGGCTCTATCTTACAAAATGGCAAAATAAAATGTCTAGATTATACCGAAATTAACTTAAAAGTAACTTATCTTTAATATATGTGAAGATAGTGCAAACATATTGTTTTGAGAATTTCATCAATAATCGACAGGCGCGGACCTGTCGAATCGGTCAAAAAATGAAAATGGCTCCATCTTACAAAATGGCGAAATAAAATGTCTAGATTATATTGAAATTAACTTAAAAGTAACTTATCTCTTATATATGTGAAGATAGTGCAAAAATATTGTTTTGAGAATTTCACCAATAATCGAATCGGTCAAAAAATGAAAATGGCTCTATCTTACCAAATGGCAAAATAAAATGTCTAGATTATATCGAAATTAACTTAAAAGTAACTTATCTCTAATATATGTGAAGATAGTGCAAAAATATTGTTTTGAGAATTTCATCAATATTTTTCAGGCCCGGACCTGTCGAATCGGTCAAAAAATGAAAATGGCTCTATCTTACAAAATGGCAAAATAAAATGTCTAGATTATATCGAAATTAACTTAAAAGTAACTTATCTTTAATATATGTGAAGATAGTGCAAAAATATTGTTTTGAGAATTTCACCAATAATCGACAGGCGCGGACCTGTCGAATCGGTCAAAAAATGAAAATGGCTCTATCTTACAAAATGGCGAAATAAAATGTCTAGATTATATTGAAATTAACTTAAAGGTAACTTATCTCTAATATATGTGAAGATAGTGCAAAAATATTGTTTTGAGAATTTCACCAATAATCGACCAATGAAATTGGCTCTATCTTACAAAATGGCAAAATAAAATGTCTAGATTATACCGAAATTAACTTAAAAGTAACTTATCTTTAATATATGTGAAGATAGTGCAAAAATATTGTTTTGAGAATTTCATCAATAATCGACAGGCGCGGACCTGTCGAATCGGTCAAAAAATGAAAATGGCTCTATCTTACAAAATGGCGAAATAAAATGTCTAGATTATATTGAAATTATCTTAAAAGTAAATTATCTTTTATATATGTGAAGATAGTGCAAAAATATTGTTTTGAGAATTTCACCAATAATCGATTCGGTCAAAAAATGAAAATGGCTCTATCTTACCAAATGGCAAAATAAAATGTCTAGATTATATCGAAATTAACTTAAAAGTAACTTATCTCTAATATATGTGAAGATAGTGCAAAAATATTGTTTTGAGAATTTCATCAATAATCGACAGGCGCGGACCTGTCGAATCGGTCAAAAAATGAAAATGGCTCTATCTTACAAAATGGCGAAATAAAATGTCTAGATTATATTGAAATTAACTTAAAGGTAACTTATCTCTAATATATGTGAAGATAGTGCAAAAATATTGTTTTGAGAATTTCACCAATAATCGACAGGCGCGGACCTGTCGAATCGGTCAAAAAATGAAATTGGCTCTATCTTACAAAATGGCAAAATAAAATGTCTAGATTATATCGAAATTAACTTAAAAGTAACTTATCTTTAATATATGTGAAGATAGTGCAAAAATATTGTTTTGAGAATTTCACCAATAATCGACAGGCGCGGACCTGTCGAATCGGTCAAAAAATGAAAATGGCTCTATCTTACAAAATGGCGAAATAAAATGTCTAGATTATATTGAAATTAACTTAAAAGTAACTTATCTCTTATATATGTGAAGATAGTGCAAAAATATTGTTTTGAGAATTTCACCAATAATCGAATCGGTCAAAAAATGAAAATGGCTCTATCTTACCAAATGGCAAAATAAAATGTCTAGATTATATCGAAATTAACTTAAAAGTAACTTATCTCTAATATATGTGAAGATAGTGCAAAAATATTGTTTTGAGAATTTGCAAAAATATTGTTTTGAGAATTTCATCAATATTTTTCAGGCCCGGACCTGTCGAATCGGTCAAAAAATGAAAATGGCTCTATCTTACAAAATGGCAAAATAAAATGTCTAGATTATACCGAAATTAACTTAAAAGTAACTTATCTTTAATATATGTGAAGATAGTGCAAAAATATTGTTTTGAGAATTTCATCAATAATCGACAGGCGCGGACCTGTCGAATCGGTCAAAAAATGAAAATGGCTCTATCTTACAAAATGGCGAAATAAAATGTCTAGATTATATTGAAATTAACTTAAAAGTAACTGATCTCTTATATATGTGAAGATAGTGCAAAAATATTGTTTTGAGAATTTCACCAATATTTTTCAGGCCCGGACCTGTCGAATCGGTCAAAAAATGAAAATGGCTCTATCTTACAAAATGGCAAAATAAAATGTCTAGATTATATCGAAATTAACTTAAAAGTAACTTATCTTTAATATATGTGAAGATAGTGCAAAAATATTGTTTTGAGAATTTCACCAATAATCGACAGGCGCGGACCTGTCGAATCGGTCAAAAAATGAAAATGGCTCTATCTTACAAAATGGCGAAATAAAATGTCTAGATTATATTGAAATTAACTTAAAAGTAACTTATCTCTAATATATGTGAAGATAGTGCAAAAATATTGTTTTGAGAATTTCACCAATAATCGACAGGCGCGGACCTGTCGAATCGGTAAAAAAATGAAATTGGCTCTATCTTACAAAATGGCAAAATAAAATGTCTAGATTATATCGAAATTAACTTAAAAGTAACTTATCTTTAATATATGTGAAGATAGTGCAAAAATATTGTTTTGAGAATTTCACCAATAATCGACAGGCGCGGACCTGTCGAATCGGTCAAAAAATGAAAATGGCTCTATCTTACAAAATGGCGAAATAAAATGTCTAGATTATATTGAAATTAACTTAAAAGTAACTTATCTCTTATATATGTGAAGATAGTGCAAAAATATTGTTTTGAGAATTTCACCAATAATCGAATCGGTCAAAAAATGAAAATGGCTCTATCTTACCAAATGGCAAAATAAAATGTCTAGATTATATCGAAATTAACTTAAAAGTAACTTATCTCTAATATATGTGAAGATAGTGCAAAAATATTGTTTTGAGAATTTGCAAAAATATTGTTTTGAGAATTTCATCAATATTTTTCAGGCCCGGACCTGTCGAATCGGTCAAAAAATGAAAATGGCTCTATCTTACAAAATGGCAAAATAAAATGTCTAGATTATACCGAAATTAACTTAAAAGTAACTTATCTTTAATATATGTGAAGATAGTGCAAAAATATTGTTTTGAGAATTTCATCAATAATCGACAGGGGCGGACCTGTCGAATCGGTCAAAAAATGAAAATGGCTCTATCTTACAAAATGGCGAAATAAAATGTCTAGATTATATTGAAATTAACTTAAAAGTAACTGATCTCTTATATATGTGAAGATAGTGCAAAAATATTGTTTTGAGAATTTCACCAATAATCGAATCGGTCAAAAAATGAAAATGGCTCTATCTTACCAAATGGCAAAATAAAATGTCTAGATTATATCGAAATTAACTTAAAAGTAACTTATCTCTAATATATGTGAAGATAGTGCAAAAATATTGTTTTGAGAATTTCATCAATATTTTTCAGGCCCGGACCTGTCGAATCGGTCAAAAAATGAAAATGGCTCTATCTTACAAAATGGCAAAATAAAATGTCTAGATTATACCGAAATTAACTTAAAAGTAACTTATCTTTAATATATGTGAAGATAGTGCAAACATATTGTTTTGAGAATTTCATCAATAATCGACAGGCGCGGACCTGTCGAATCGGTCAAAAAATGAAAATGGCTCCATCTTACAAAATGGCGAAATAAAATGTCTAGATTATATTGAAATTAACTTAAAAGTAACTGATCTCTTATATATGTGAAGATAGTGCAAAAATATTGTTTTGAGAATTTCACCAATAATCGAATCGGTCAAAAATGAAAATGGCTCTATCTTACCAAATGGCAAAATAAAATGTCTAGATTATATCGAAATTAACTTAAAAGTAACTTATCTCTAATATATGTGAAGATAGTGCAAAAATATTGTTTTGAGAATTTCATCAATATTTTTCAGGCCCGGACCTGTCGAATCGGTCAAAAAATGAAAATGGCTCTATCTTACAAAATGGCAAAATAAAATGTCTAGATTATACCGAAATTAACTTAAAAGTAACTTATCTTTAATATATGTGAAGATAGTGCAAAAATATTGTTTTGAGAATTTCATCAATAATCGACAGGCGCGGACCTGTCGAATCGGTCAAAAAATGAAAATGGCTCTATCTTACAAAATGGCGAAATAAAATGTCAAGATTATATTGAAATTAACTTAAAAGTAACTTATCTCTTATATATGTGAAGATAGTGTAAAAATATTGTTTTGAGAATTTCACCAATAATCGAATCGGTCAAAAAATGAAAATGGCTCTATCTTACAAAATGGCAAAATAAAATGTCTAGATTATATCGAAATTAACTTAAAAGTAACTTATCTTTAATATATGTGAAGATAGTGCAAAAATATTGTTTTGAGAATTTCACCAATAATCGACAGGCGCGGACCTGTCGAATCGGTCAAAAAATGAAAATGGCTCTATCTTACAAAATGGCGAAATAAAATGTCTAGATTATATTGAAATTAACTTAAAGGTAACTTATCTCTAATATATGTGAAGATAGTGCAAAAATATTGTTTTGAGAATTTCACCAATAATCGACCAATGAAATTGGCTCTATCTTACAAAATGGCAAAATAAAATGTCTAGATTATACCGAAATTAACTTAAAAGTAACTTATCTTTAATATATGTGAAGATAGTGCAAAAATATTGTTTTGAGAATTTCATCAATAATCGACAGGCGCGGACCTGTCGAATCGGTCAAAAAATGAAAATGGCTCTATCTTACAAAATGGCGAAATAAAATGTCTAGATTATATTGAAATTAACTTAAAAGTAAATTATCTTTTATATATGTGAAGATAGTGCAAAAATATTGTTTTGAGAATTTCACCAATAATCGAATCGGTCAAAAAATGAAAATGGCTCTATCTTACCAAATGGCAAAATAAAATGTCTAGATTATATCGAAATTAACTTAAAAGTAACTTATCTCTAATATATGTGAAGATAGTGCAAAAATATTGTTTTGAGAATTTCATCAATATTTTTCAGGCCCGGACCTGTCGAATCGGTCAAAAAATGAAAATGGCTCTATCTTACCAAATGGCAAAATAAAATGTCTAGATTATATCGAAATTAACTTAAAAGTAACTTATCTCTAATATATGTGAAGATAGTGCAAAAATATTGTTTTGAGAATTTGCAAAAATATTGTTTTGAGAATTTCATCAATATTTTTCAGGCCCGGACCTGTCGAATCGGTCAAAAAATGAAAATGGCTCTATCTTACAAAATGGCAAAATAAAATGTCTAGATTATACCGAAATTAACTTAAAAGTAACTTATCTTTAATATATGTGAAGATAGTGCAAAAATATTGTTTTGAGAATTTCATCAATAATCGACAGGCGCGGACCTGTCGAATCGGTCAAAAAATGAAAATGGCTCTATCTTACAAAATGGCGAAATAAAATGTCTAGATTATATTGAAATTAACTTAAAAGTAACTGATCTCTTATATATGTGAAGATAGTGCAAAAATATTGTTTTGAGAATTTCACCAATAATCGAATCGGTCAAAAAATGAAAATGGCTCTATCTTACCAAATGGCAAAATAAAATGTCTAGATTATATCGAAATTAACTTAAAAGTAACTTATCTCTAATATATGTGAAGATAGTGCAAAAATATTGTTTTGAGAATTTCATCAATATTTTTCAGGCCCGGACCTGTCGAATCGGTCAAAAAATGAAAATGGCTCTATCTTACAAAATGGCAAAATAAAATGTCTAGATTATACCGAAATTAACTTAAAAGTAACTTATCTTTAATATATGTGAAGATAGTGCAAACATATTGTTTTGAGAATTTCATCAATAATCGACAGGCGCGGACCTGTCGAATCGGTCAAAAAATGAAAATGGCTCCATCTTACAAAATGGCGAAATAAAATGTCTAGATTATATTGAAATTAACTTAAAAGTAACTGATCTCTTATATATGTGAAGATAGTGCAAAAATATTGTTTTGAGAATTTCACCAATAATCGAATCGGTCAAAAATGAAAATGGCTCTATCTTACCAAATGGCAAAATAAAATGTCTAGATTATATCGAAATTAACTTAAAAGTAACTTATCTCTAATATATGTGAAGATAGTGCAAAAATATTGTTTTGAGAATTTCATCAATATTTTTCAGGCCCGGACCTGTCGAATCGGTCAAAAAATGAAAATGGCTCTATCTTACAAAATGGCAAAATAAAATGTCTAGATTATACCGAAATTAACTTAAAAGTAACTTATCTTTAATATATGTGAAGATAGTGCAAAAATATTGTTTTGAGAATTTCATCAATAATCGACAGGCGCGGACCTGTCGAATCGGTCAAAAAATGAAAATGGCTCTATCTTACAAAATGGCGAAATAAAATGTCAAGATTATATTGAAATTAACTTAAAAGTAACTTATCTCTTATATATGTGAAGATAGTGTAAAAATATTGTTTTGAGAATTTCACCAATAATCGAATCGGTCAAAAAATGAAAATGGCTCTATCTTACAAAATGGCAAAATAAAATGTCTAGATTATATCGAAATTAACTTAAAAGTAACTTATCTTTAATATATGTGAAGATAGTGCAAAAATATTGTTTTGAGAATTTCACCAATAATCGACAGGCGCGGACCTGTCGAATCGGTCAAAAAATGAAAATGGCTCTATCTTACAAAATGGCGAAATAAAATGTCTAGATTATATTGAAATTAACTTAAAGGTAACTTATCTCTAATATATGTGAAGATAGTGCAAAAATATTGTTTTGAGAATTTCACCAATAATCGACCAATGAAATTGGCTCTATCTTACAAAATGGCAAAATAAAATGTCTAGATTATACCGAAATTAACTTAAAAGTAACTTATCTTTAATATATGTGAAGATAGTGCAAAAATATTGTTTTGAGAATTTCATCAATAATCGACAGGCGCGGACCTGTCGAATCGGTCAAAAAATGAAAATGGCTCTATCTTACAAAATGGCGAAATAAAATGTCTAGATTATATTGAAATTAACTTAAAAGTAAATTATCTTTTATATATGTGAAGATAGTGCAAAAATATTGTTTTGAGAATTTCACCAATAATCGAATCGGTCAAAAAATGAAAATGGCTCTATCTTACCAAATGGCAAAATAAAATGTCTAGATTATATCGAAATTAACTTAAAAGTAACTTATCTCTAATATATGTGAAGATAGTGCAAAAATATTGTTTTGAGAATTTCATCAATATTTTTCAGGCCCGGACCTGTCGAATCGGTCAAAAAATGAAAATGGCTCTATCTTACAAAATGGCAAAATAAAATGTCTAGATTATATCGAAATTAACTTAAAAGTAACTTATCTTTAATATATGTGAAGATAGTGTAAAAATATTGTTTTGAGAATTTCACCAATAATCGACAGGCGCGGACCTGTCGAATCGGTCAAAAAATGAAAATGGCTCTATCTTACAAAATGGCGAAATAAAATGTCTAGATTATATTGAAATTAACTTAAAAGTAACTTATCTCTTATATATGTGAAGATAGTGCAAAAATATTGTTTTGAGAATTTCACCAATAATCGAATCGGTCAAAAAATGAAAATGGCTCTATCTTACCAAATGGCAAAATAAAATGTCTAGATTATATCGAAATTAACTTAAAAGTAACTTATCTCTAATATATGTGAAGATAGTGCAAAAATATTGTTTTGAGAATTTCATCAATATTTTTCAGGCCCGGACCTGTCGAATCGGTCAAAAAATGAAAATGGCTCTATCTTACAAAATGGCAAAATAAAATGTCTAGATTATACCGAAATTAACTTAAAAGTAACTTATCTTTAATATATGTGAAGATAGTGCAAACATATTGTTTTGAGAATTTCATCAATAATCGACAGGCGCGGACCTGTCGAATCGGTCAAAAAATGAAAATGGCTCCATCTTACAAAATGGCGAAATAAAATGTCTAGATTATATTGAAATTAACTTAAAAGTAACTGATCTCTTATATATGTGAAGATAGTGCAAAAATATTGTTTTGAGAATTTCACCAATAATCGAATCGGTCAAAAATGAAAATGGCTCTATCTTACCAAATGGCAAAATAAAATGTCTAGATTATATCGAAATTAACTTAAAAGTAACTTATCTCTAATATATGTGAAGATAGTGCAAAAATATTGTTTTGAGAATTTCATCAATATTTTTCAGGCCCGGACCTGTCGAATCGGTCAAAAAATGAAAATGGCTCTATCTTACAAAATGGCAAAATAAAATGTCTAGATTATACCGAAATTAACTTAAAAGTAACTTATCTTTAATATATGTGAAGATAGTGCAAAAATATTGTTTTGAGAATTTCATCAATAATCGACAGGCGCGGACCTGTCGAATCGGTCAAAAAATGAAAATGGCTCTATCTTACAAAATGGCGAAATAAAATGTCAAGATTATATTGAAATTAACTTAAAAGTAACTTATCTCTTATATATGTGAAGATAGTGTAAAAATATTGTTTTGAGAATTTCACCAATAATCGAATCGGTCAAAAAATGAAAATGGCTCTATCTTACAAAATGGCAAAATAAAATGTCTAGATTATATCGAAATTAACTTAAAAGTAACTTATCTTTAATATATGTGAAGATAGTGCAAAAATATTGTTTTGAGAATTTCACCAATAATCGACAGGCGCGGACCTGTCGAATCGGTCAAAAAATGAAAATGGCTCTATCTTACAAAATGGCGAAATAAAATGTCTAGATTATATTGAAATTAACTTAAAGGTAACTTATCTCTAATATATGTGAAGATAGTGCAAAAATATTGTTTTGAGAATTTCACCAATAATCGACCAATGAAATTGGCTCTATCTTACAAAATGGCAAAATAAAATGTCTAGATTATACCGAAATTAACTTAAAAGTAACTTATCTTTAATATATGTGAAGATAGTGCAAAAATATTGTTTTGAGAATTTCACCAATAATCGACAGGCGCGGACCTGTCGAATCGGTCAAAAAATGAAAATGGCTCTATCTTACAAAATGGCGAAATAAAATGTCTATATTATATTGAAATTAACTTAAAAGTAACTTATCTCTAATATATGTGAAGATAGTGCAAAAATATTGTTTTGAGAATTTCACCAATAATCGACAGGCGCGGACCTGTCGAATCGGTCAAAAAATGAAATTGGCTCTATCTTACAAAATGGCAAAATAAAATGTCTAGATTATATCGAAATTAACTTAAAAGTAACTTATCTCTAATATATGTGAAGATAGTGCAAAAATATTGTTTTGAGAATTTCACCAATAATCGAATCGGTCAAAAAATGAAAATGGCTCTATCTTACCAAATGGCAAAATAAAATGTCTAGATTATACCGAAATTAACTTAAAAGTAACTTATCTTTAATATATGTGAAGATAGTGCAAAAATATTGTTTTGAGAATTTCATCAATAATCGACAGGCGCGGACCTGTCGAATCGGTCAAAAAATGAAAATGGCTCTATCTTACAAAATGGCGAAATAAAATGTCTAGATTATATTGAAATTAACTTAAAAGTAACTTATCTCTAATATATGTGAAGATAGTGCAAAAATATTGTTTTGAGAATTTCACCAATAATCGACAGGCGCGGACCTGTCGAATCGGTCAAAAAATGAAATTGGCTCTATCTTACAAAATGGCAAAATAAAATGTCTAGATTATATCGAAATTAACTTAAAAGTAACTTATCTTTAATATATGTGAAGATAGTGCAAAAATATTGTTTTGAGAATTTCACCAATAATCGACAGGCGCGGACCTGTCGAATCGGTCAAAAAATGAAAATGGCTCTATCTTACAAAATGGCGAAATAAAATGTCTAGATTATATTGAAATTAACTTAAAAGTAACTTATCTCTTATATATGTGAAGATAGTGCAAAAATATTGTTTTGAGAATTTCACCAATAATCGAATCGGTCAAAAAATGAAAATGGCTCTATCTTACCAAATGGCAAAATAAAATGTCTAGATTATATCGAAATTAACTTAAAAGTAACTTATCTCTAATATATGTGAAGATAGTGCAAAAATATTGTTTTGAGAATTTCATCAATATTTTTGTCGAATCGGTCAAAAAATGAAAATGGCTCTATCTTACAAAATGGCAAAATAAAATGTCTAGATTATATCGAAATTAACTTAAAAGTAACTTATCTTTAATATATGTGAAGATAGTGCAAAAATATTGTTTTGAGAATTTCACCAATAATCGACAGGCGCGGACCTGTCGAATCGGTCAAAAAATGAAAATGGCTCTATCTTACAAAATGGCGAAATAAAATGTCTAGA
The DNA here is from genome assembly GCA_963576725.1 of Azorinus chamasolen. Classification (NCBI taxonomy): domain Eukaryota; kingdom Metazoa; phylum Mollusca; class Bivalvia; order Cardiida; family Solecurtidae; genus Azorinus; species Azorinus chamasolen. The sequence continues at coordinate 18,190,633 of OY755247.1, read as the reverse complement.
TTATATTGAAATTAACTTAAAGGTAACTTATCTCTAATATATGTGAAGATAGTGCAAAAATATTGTTTTGAGAATTTCACCAATAATCGACCAATGAAATTGGCTCTATCTTACAAAATGGCAAAATAAAATGTCTAGATTATACCGAAATTAACTTAAAAGTAACTTATCTTTAATATATGTGAAGATAGTGCAAAAATATTGTTTTGAGAATTTCATCAATAATCGACAGGCGCGGACCTGTCGAATCGGTCAAAAAATGAAAATGGCTCTATCTTACCAAATGGCAAAATAAAATGTCTAGATTATATCGAAATTAACTTAAAAGTAACTTATCTCTAATATATGTGAAGATAGTGCAAAAATATTGTTTTGAGAATTTCATCAATATTTTTCAGGCCCGGACCTGTCGAATCGGTCAAAAAATGAAAATGGCTCTATCTTACAAAATGGCAAAATAAAATGTCTAGATTATATCGAAATTAACTTAAAAGTAACTTATCTTTAATATATGTGAAGATAGTGCAAAAATATTGTTTTGAGAATTTCACCAATAATCGACAGGCGCGGACCTGTCGAATCGGTCAAAAAATGAAAATGGCTCTATCTTACCAAATGGCAAAATAAAATGTCTAGATTATATCGAAATTAACTTAAAAGTAACTTATCTCTAATATATGTGAAGATAGTGCAAAAATATTGTTTTGAGAATTTCATCAATATTTTTGTCGAATCGGTCAAAAAATGAAAATGGCTCTATCTTACAAAATGGCAAAATAAAATGTCTAGATTATATCGAAATTAACTTAAAAGTAACTTATCTTTAATATATGTGAAGATAGTGCAAAAATATTGTTTTGAGAATTTCACCAATAATCGACAGGCGCGGACCTGTCGAATCGGTCAAAAAATGAAAATGGCTCTATCTTACAAAATGGCGAAATAAAATGTCTAGATTATATTGAAATTAACTTAAAAGTAACTGATCTCTTATATATGTGAAGATAGTGCAAAAATATTGTTTTGAGAATTTCACCAATAATCGAATCGGTCAAAAAATGAAAATGGCTCTATCTTACCAAATGGCAAAATAAAATGTCTAGATTATATCGAAATTAACTTAAAAGTAACTTATCTCTAATATATGTGAAGATAGTGCAAAAATATTGTTTTGAGAATTTCATCAATATTTTTCAGGCCCGGACCTGTCGAATCGGTCAAAAAATGAAAATGGCTCTATCTTACAAAATGGCAAAATAAAATGTCTAGATTATATCAAAATTAACTTAAAAGTAACTTATCTTTAATATATGTGAAGATAGTGCAAAAATATTGTTTTGAGAATTTCACCAATAATCGACAGGCGCGGACCTGTCGAATCGGTCAAAAAATGAAAATGGCTCTATCTTACAAAATGGCGAAATAAAATGTCTATATTATATTGAAATTAACTTAAAAGTAACTTATCTCTAATATATGTGAAGATAGTGCAAAAATATTGTTTTGAGAATTTCACCAATAATCGACAGGCGCGGACCTGTCGAATCGGTCAAAAAATGAAATTGGCTCTATCTTACCAAATGGCAAAATAAAATGTCTAGATTATATCGAAATTAACTTAAAAGTAACTTATCTCTAATATATGTGAAGATAGTGCAAAAATATTGTTTTGAGAATTTCACCAATAATCGAATCGGTCAAAAAATGAAAATGGCTCTATCTTACCAAATGGCAAAATAAAATGTCTAGATTATATCGAAATTAACTTAAAAGTAACTTATCTCTAATATATGTGAAGATAGTGCAAAAATATTGTTTTGAGAATTTCATCAATATTTTTCAGGCCCGGACCTGTCGAATCGGTCAAAAAATGAAAATGGCTCTATCTTACAAAATGGCAAAATAAAATGTCTAGATTATACCGAAATTAACTTAAAAGTAACTTATCTTTAATATATGTGAAGATAGTGCAAAAATATTGTTTTGAGAATTTCATCAATAATCGACAGGCGCGGACCTGTCGAATCGGTCAAAAAATGAAAATGGCTCTATCTTACAAAATGGCGAAATAAAATGTCTAGATTATATTGAAATTAACTTAAAAGTAACTTATTTCTAATATATGTGAAGATAGTGCAAAAATATTGTTTTGAGAATTTCATCAATATTTTTCAGGCCCGGACCTGTCGAATCGGTCAAAAAATGAAAATGGATCTATCTTACAAAATGGCAAAATAAAATGTCTAGATTATATCAAAATTAACTTAAAAGTAACTTATCTTTAATATATGTGAAGATAGTGCAAAAATATTGTTTTGAGAATTTCACCAATAATCGACAGGCGCGGACCTGTCGAATCGGTCAAAAAATGAAAATGGCTCTATCTTACAAAATGGCGAAATAAAATGTCTAGATTATATTGAAATTAACTTAAAGGTAACTTATCTCTAATATATGTGAAGATAGTGCAAAAATATTGTTTTGAGAATTTCACCAATAATCGACCAATGAAATTGGCTCTATCTTACAAAATGGCAAAATAAAATGTCTAGATTATACCGAAATTAACTTAAAAGTAACTTATCTTTAATATATGTGAAGATAGTGCAAAAATATTGTTTTGAGAATTTCATCAATAATCGACAGGCGCGGACCTGTCGAATCGGTCAAAAAATGAAAATGGCTCTATCTTACCAAATGGCAAAATAAAATGTCTAGATTATATCGAAATTAACTTAAAAGTAACTTATCTCTAATATATGTGAAGATAGTGCAAAAATATTGTTTTGAGAATTTCATCAATATTTTTCAGGCCCGGACCTGTCGAATCGGTCAAAAAATGAAAATGGCTCTATCTTACAAAATGGCAAAATAAAATGTCTAGATTATATCGAAATTAACTTAAAAGTAACTTATCTTTAATATATGTGAAGATAGTGCAAAAATATTGTTTTGAGAATTTCACCAATAATCGACAGGCGCGGACCTGTCGAATCGGTCAAAAAATGAAAATGGCTCTATCTTACAAAATGGCGAAATAAAATGTCTAGATTATATTGAAATTAACTTAAAAGTAACTTATCTCTTATATATGTGAAGATAGTGCAAAAATATTGTTTTGAGAATTTCACCAATAATCGAATCGGTCAAAAAATGAAAATGGCTCTATCTTACCAAATGGCAAAATAAAATGTCTAGATTATATCGAAATTAACTTAAAAGTAACTTATCTCTAATATATGTGAAGATAGTGCAAAAATATTGTTTTGAGAATTTCATCAATATTTTTGTCGAATCGGTCAAAAAATGAAAATGGCTCTATCTTACAAAATGGCAAAATAAAATGTCTAGATTATATCGAAATTAACTTAAAAGTAACTTATCTTTAATATATGTGAAGATAGTGCAAAAATATTGTTTTGAGAATTTCACCAATAATCGACAGGCGCGGACCTGTCGAATCGGTCAAAAAATGAAATTGGCTCTATCTTACAAAATGGCAAAATAAAATGTCTAGATTATACCGAAATTAACTTAAAAGTAACTTATCTTTAATATATGTGAAGATAGTGCAAAAATATTGTTTTGAGAATTTCATCAATAATCGACAGGCGCGGACCTGTCGAATCGGTCAAAAAATGAAAATGGCTCTATCTTACAAAATGGCGAAATAAAATGTCTAGATTATATTGAAATTAACTTAAAAGTAACTTATCTTTTATATATGTGAAGATAGTGCAAAAATATTGTTTTGAGAATTTCACCAATAATCGAATCGGTCAAAAAATGAAAATGGCTCTATCTTACCAAATGGCAAAATAAAATGTCTAGATTATATCGAAATTAACTTAAAAGTAACTTATCTCTAATATATGTGAAGATAGTGCAAAAATATTGTTTTGAGAATTTCATCAATATTTTTCAGGCCCGGACCTGTCGAATCGGTCAAAAAATGAAAATGGCTCTATCTTACAAAATGGCAAAATAAAATGTCTAGATTATATCGAAATTAACTTAAAAGTAACTTATCTTTAATATATGTGAAGATAGTGCAAAAATATTGTTTTGAGAATTTCACCAATAATCGACAGGCGCGGACCTGTCGAATCGGTCAAAAAATGAAAATGGCTCTATCTTACAAAATGGCGAAATAAAATGTCTAGATTATATTGAAATTAACTTAAAAGTAACTTATCTCTTATATATGTGAAGATAGTGCAAAAATATTGTTTTGAGAATTTCACCAATAATCGAATCGGTCAAAAAATGAAAATGGCTCTATCTTACCAAATGGCAAAATAAAATGTCTAGATTATATCGAAATTAACTTAAAAGTAACTTATCTCTAATATATGTGAAGATAGTGCAAAAATATTGTTTTGAGAATTTCATCAATATTTTTCAGGCCCGGACCTGTCGAATCGGTCAAAAAATGAAAATGGCTCTATCTTACAAAATGGCAAAATAAAATGTCTAGATTATATCGAAATTAACTTAAAAGTAACTTATCTTTAATATATGTGAAGATAGTGCAAAAATATTGTTTTGAGAATTTCACCAATAATCGACAGGCGCGGACCTGTCGAATCGGTCAAAAAATGAAAATGGCTCTATCTTACAAAATGGCGAAATAAAATGTCTAGATTATATTGAAATTAACTTAAAAGTAACTTATCTCTTATATATGTGAAGATAGTGCAAAAATATTGTTTTGAGAATTTCACCAATAATCGAATCGGTCAAAAAATGAAAATGGCTCTATCTTACCAAATGGCAAAATAAAATGTCTAGATTATATCGAAATTAACTTAAAAGTAACTTATCTCTAATATATGTGAAGATAGTGCAAAAATATTGTTTTGAGAATTTCATCAATATTTTTGTCGAATCGGTCAAAAAATGAAAATGGCTCTATCTTACAAAATGGCAAAATAAAACGTCTAGATTATATCGAAATTAACTTAAAAGTAACTTATCTTTAATATATGTGAAGATAGTGCAAAAATATTGTTTTGAGAATTTCACCAATAATCGACAGGCGCGGACCTGTCGAATCGGTCAAAAAATGAAAATGGCTCTATCTTACAAAATGGCGAAATAAAATGTCTAGATTATATTGAAATTAACTTAAAGGTAACTTATCTCTAATATATGTGAAGATAGTGCAAATATATTGTTTTGAGAATTTCACCAATAATCGACCAATGAAATTGGCTCTATCTTACAAAATGGCAAAATAAAATGTCTAGATTATACCGAAATTAACTTAAAAGTAACTTATCTTTAATATATGTGAAGATAGTGCAAAAATATTGTTTTGAGAATTTCACCAATAATCGAATCGGTCAAAAAATGAAAATGGCTCTATCTTACAAAATGGCAAAATAAAATGTCTAGATTATATCGAAATTAACTTAAAAGTAACTTATCTTTAATATATGTGAAGATAGTGCAAAAATATTGTTTTGAGAATTTCACCAATAATCGACAGGCGCGGACCTGTCGAATCGGTCAAAAAATGAAAATGGCTCTATCTTACAAAATGGCGAAATAAAATGTCTAGATTATATTGAAATTAACTTAAAGGTAACTTATCTCTAATATATGTGAAGATAGTGCAAAAATATTGTTTTGAGAATTTCACCAATAATCGACCAATGAAATTGGCTCTATCTTACAAAATGGCAAAATAAAATGTCTAGATTATACCGAAATTAACTTAAAAGTAACTTATCTTTAATATATGTGAAGATAGTGCAAAAATATTGTTTTGAGAATTTCATCAATAATCGACAGGCGCGGACCTGTCGAATCGGTCAAAAAATGAAAATGGCTCTATCTTACCAAATGGCAAAATAAAATGTCTAGATTATATCGAAATTAACTTAAAAGTAACTTATCTCTAATATATGTGAAGATAGTGCAAAAATATTGTTTTGAGAATTTCATCAATATTTTTCAGGCCCGGACCTGTCGAATCGGTCAAAAAATGAAAATGGCTCTATCTTACAAAATGGCAAAATAAAATGTCTAGATTATATCGAAATTAACTTAAAAGTAACTTATCTTTAATATATGTGAAGATAGTGCAAAAATATTGTTTTGAGAATTTCACCAATAATCGACAGGCGCGGACCTGTCGAATCGGTCAAAAAATGAAAATGGCTCTATCTTACAAAATGGCGAAATAAAATGTCTAGATTATATTGAAATTAACTTAAAGGTAACTTATCTCTAATATATGTGAAGATAGTGCAAAAATATTGTTTTGAGAATTTCACCAATAATCGACCAATGAAATTGGCTCTATCTTACAAAATGGCAAAATAAAATGTCTAGATTATACCGAAATTAACTTAAAAGTAACTTATCTTTAATATATGTGAAGATAGTGCAAAAATATTGTTTTGAGAATTTCATCAATAATCGACAGGCGCGGACCTGTCGAATCGGTCAAAAAATGAAAATGGCTCTATCTTACAAAATGGCGAAATAAAATGTCTAGATTATATTGAAATTATCTTAAAAGTAAATTATCTTTTATATATGTGAAGATAGTGCAAAAATATTGTTTTGAGAATTTCACCAATAATCGAATCGGTCAAAAAATGAAAATGGCTCTATCTTACCAAATGGCAAAATAAAATGTCTAGATTATATCGAAATTAACTTAAAAGTAACTTATCTCTAATATATGTGAAGATAGTGCAAAAATATTGTTTTGAGAATTTCATCAATAATCGACAGGCGCGGACCTGTCGAATCGGTCAAAAAATGAAAATGGCTCTATCTTACAAAATGGCGAAATAAAATGTCTAGATTATATTGAAATTAACTTAAAGGTAACTTATCTCTAATATATGTGAAGATAGTGCAAAAATATTGTTTTGAGAATTTCACCAATAATCGACAGGCGCGGACCTGTCGAATCGGTCAAAAAATGAAAATGGCTCTATCTTACAAAATGGCGAAATAAAATGTCTAGATTATATTGAAATTAACTTAAAAGTAACTTATCTCTTATATATGTGAAGATAGTGCAAAAATATTGTTTTGAGAATTTCACCAATAATCGAATCGGTCAAAAAATGAAAATGGCTCTATCTTACCAAATGGCAAAATAAAATGTCTAGATTATATCGAAATTAACTTAAAAGTAACTTATCTCTAATATATGTGAAGATAGTGCAAAAATATTGTTTTGAGAATTTCATCAATATTTTTCAGGCCCGGACCTGTCGAATCGGTCAAAAAATGAAAATGGCTCTATCTTACAAAATGGCAAAATAAAATGTCTAGATTATACCGAAATTAACTTAAAAGTAACTTATCTTTAATATATGTGAAGATAGTGCAAAAATATTGTTTTGAGAATTTCATCAATAATCGACAGGCGCGGACCTGTCGAATCGGTCAAAAAATGAAAATGGCTCTATCTTACAAAATGGCGAAATAAAATGTCTAGATTATATTGAAATTAACTTAAAAGTAACTGATCTCTTATATATGTGAAGATAGTGCAAAAATATTGTTTTGAGAATTTCACCAATAATCGAATCGGTCAAAAAATGAAAATGGCTCTATCTTACCAAATGGCAAAATAAAATGTCTAGATTATATCGAAATTAACTTAAAAGTAACTTATCTCTAATATATGTGAAGATAGTGCAAAAATATTGTTTTGAGAATTTCATCAATATTTTTCAGGCCCGGACCTGTCGAATCGGTCAAAAAATGAAAATGGCTCTATCTTACAAAATGGCAAAATAAAATGTCTAGATTATACCGAAATTAACTTAAAAGTAACTTATCTTTAATATATGTGAAGATAGTGCAAAAATATTGTTTTGAGAATTTCATCAATAATCGACAGGCGCGGACCTGTCGAATCGGTCAAAAAATGAAAATGGCTCTATCTTACAAAATGGCGAAATAAAATGTCTAGATTATATTGAAATTAACTTAAAAGTAACTTATCTCTAATATATGTGAAGATAGTGCAAAAATATTGTTTTGAGAATTTCACCAATAATCGACAGGCGCGGACCTGTCGAATCGGTCAAAAAATGAAATTGGCTCTATCTTACAAAATGGCAAAATAAAATGTCTAGATTATATCGAAATTAACTTAAAAGTAACTTATCTTTAATATATGTGAAGATAGTGCAAAAATATTGTTTTGAGAATTTCACCAATAATCGACAGGCGCGGACCTGTCGAATCGGTCAAAAAATGAAAATGGCTCTATCTTACAAAATGGCGAAATAAAATGTCTAGATTATATTGAAATTAACTTAAAAGTAACTTATCTCTTATATATGTGAAGATAGTGCAAAAATATTGTTTTGAGAATTTCACCAATAATCGAATCGGTCAAAAAATGAAAATGGCTCTATCTTACCAAATGGCAAAATAAAATGTCTAGATTATATCGAAATTAACTTAAAAGTAACTTATCTCTAATATATGTGAAGATAGTGCAAAAATATTGTTTTGAGAATTTCATCAATATTTTTCAGGCCCGGACCTGTCGAATCGGTCAAAAAATGAAAATGGCTCTATCTTACAAAATGGCAAAATAAAATGTCTAGATTATATCGAAATTAACTTAAAAGTAACTTATCTTTAATATATGTGAAGATAGTGCAAAAATATTGTTTTGAGAATTTCACCAATAATCGACAGGCGCGGACCTGTCGAATCGGTCAAAAAATGAAAATGGCTCTATCTTACAAAATGGCGAAATAAAATGTCTAGATTATATTGAAATTAACTTAAAAGTAACTTATCTCTTATATATGTGAAGATAGTGCAAAAATATTGTTTTGAGAATTTCACCAATAATCGAATCGGTCAAAAAAAAAAAAAATGGCTCTATCTTACCAAATGGCAAAATAAAATGTCTAGATTATATCGAAATTAACTTAAAAGTAACTTATCTCTAATATATGTGAAGATAGTGCAAAAATATTGTTTTGAGAATTTCATCAATATTTTTGTCGAATCGGTCAAAAAATGAAAATGGCTCTATCTTACAAAATGGCAAAATAAAATGTCTATATTATATCGAAATTAACTTAAAAGTAACTTATCTTTAATATATGTGAAGATAGTGCAAAAATATTGTTTTGAGAATTTCACCAATAATCGACAGGCGCGGACCTGTCGAATCGGTCAAAAAATGAAAATGGCTCTATCTTACAAAATGGCGAAATAAAATGTCTAGATTATATTGAAATTAACTTAAAGGTAACTTATCTCTAATATATGTGAAGATAGTGCAAAAATATTGTTTTGAGAATTTCACCAATAATCGACCAATGAAATTGGCTCTATCTTACAAAATGGCAAAATAAAATGTCTAGATTATACCGAAATTAACTTAAAAGTAACTTATCTTTAATATATGTGAAGATAGTGCAAAAATATTGTTTTGAGAATTTCATCAATAATCGACAGGCGCGGACCTGTCGAATCGGTCAAAAAATGAAAATGGCTCTATCTTACAAAATGGCGAAATAAAATGTCTAGATTATATTGAAATTATCTTAAAAGTAAATTATCTTTTATATATGTGAAGATAGTGCAAAAATATTGTTTTGAGAATTTCACCAATAATCGAATCGGTCAAAAAATGAAAATGGCTCTATCTTACCAAATGGCAAAATAAAATGTCTAGATTATATCGAAATTAACTTAAAAGTAACTTATCTCTAATATATGTGAAGATAGTGCAAAAATATTGTTTTGAGAATTTCATCAATAATCGACAGGCGCGGACCTGTCGAATCGGTCAAAAAATGAAAATGGCTCTATCTTACAAAATGGCGAAATAAAATGTCTAGATTATATTGAAATTAACTTAAAGGTAACTTATCTCTAATATATGTGAAGATAGTGCAAAAATATTGTTTTGAGAATTTCACCAATAATCGACAGGCGCGGACCTGTCGAATCGGTCAAAAAATGAAAATGGCTCTATCTTACAAAATGGCGAAATAAAATGTCTAGATTATATTGAAATTAACTTAAAAGTAACTTATCTCTTATATATGTGAAGATAGTGCAAAAATATTGTTTTGAGAATTTCACCAATAATCGAATCGGTCAAAAAATGAAAATGGCTCTATCTTACCAAATGGCAAAATAAAATGTCTAGATTATATCGAAATTAACTTAAAAGTAACTTATCTCTAATATATGTGAAGATAGTGCAAAAATATTGTTTTGAGAATTTCATCAATATTTTTGTCGAATCGGTCAAAAAATGAAAATGGCTCTATCTTACAAAATGGCAAAATAAAATGTCTAGATTATATCGAAATTAACTTAAAAGTAACTTATCTTTAATATATGTGAAGATAGTGCAAAAATATTGTTTTGAGAATTTCACCAATAATCGACAGGCGCGGACCTGTCGAATCGGTCAAAAAATGAAAATGGCTCTATCTTACAAAATGGCGAAATAAAATGTCTAGATTATATTGAAATTAACTTAAAGGTAACTTATCTCTAATATATGTGAAGATAGTGCAAATATATTGTTTTGAGAATTTCACCAATAATCGACCAATGAAATTGGCTCTATCTTACCAAATGGCAAAATAAAATGTCTAGATTATATCGAAATTAACTTAAAAGTAACTTATCTCTAATATATGTGAAGATAGTGCAAAAATATTGTTTTGAGAATTTCATCAATATTTTTGTCGAATCGGTCAAAAAATGAAAATGGCACTATCTTACAAAATGGCAAAATAAAATGTCTATATTATATCGAAATTAACTTAAAAGTAACTTATCTTTAATATATGTGAAGATAGTGCAAAAATATTGTTTTGAGAATTTCACCAATAATCGACAGGCGCGGACCTGTCGAATCGGTCAAAAAATGAAAATGGCTCTATCTTACAAAATGGCGAAATAAAATGTCTAGATTATATTGAAATTAACCTAAAGGTAACTTATCTCTAATATATGTGAAGATAGTGCAAATATATTGTTTTGAGAATTTCACCAATAATCGACCAATGAAATTGGCTCTATCTTACAAAATGGCAAAATAAAATGTCTAGATTATACCGAAATTAACTTAAAAGTAACTTATCTTTAATATATGTGAAGATAGTGCAAAAATATTGTTTTGAGAATTTCACCAATAATCGACAGGCGCGGACCTGTCGAATCGGTCAAAAAATGAAAATGGCTCTATCTTACAAAATGGCGAAATAAAATGTCTAGATTATATTGAAATTAACTTAAAAGTAACTTATCTTTTATATATGTGAAGATAGTGCAAAAATATTGTTTTGAGAATTTCACCAATAATCGAATCGGTCAAAAAATGAAAATGGCTCTATCTTACCAAATGGCAAAATAAAATGTCTAGATTATATCGAAATTAACTTAAAAGTAACTTATCTCTAATATATGTGAAGATAGTGCAAAAATATTGTTTTGAGAATTTCATCAATATTTTTCAGGCCCGGACCTGTCGAATCGGTCAAAAAATGAAAATGGCTCTATCTTACAAAATGGCAAAATAAAATGTCTAGATTATATCGAAATTAACTTAAAAGTAACTTATCTTTAATATATGTGAAGATAGTGCAAAAATATTGTTTTGAGAATTTCACCAATAATCGACAGGCGCGGACCTGTCGAATCGGTCAAAAAATGAAAATGGCTCTATCTTACAAAATGGCGAAATAAAATGTCTAGATTATATTGAAATTAACTTAAAGGTAACTTATCTCTAATATATGTGAAGATAGTGCAAAAATATTGTTTTGAGAATTTCACCAATAATCGACCAATGAAATTGGCTCTATCTTACAAAATGGCAAAATAAAATGTCTAGATTATACCGAAATTAACTTAAAAGTAACTTATCTTTAATATATGTGAAGATAGTGCAAAAATATTGTTTTGAGAATTTCATCAATAATCGACAGGCGCGGACCTGTCGAATCGGTCAAAAAATGAAAATGGCTCTATCTTACAAAATGGCGAAATAAAATGTCTAGATTATATTGAAATTATCTTAAAAGTAAATTATCTTTTATATATGTGAAGATAGTGCAAAAATATTGTTTTGAGAATTTCACCAATAATCGATTCGGTCAAAAAATGAAAATGGCTCTATCTTACCAAATGGCAAAATAAAATGTCTAGATTATATCGAAATTAACTTAAAAGTAACTTATCTCTAATATATGTGAAGATAGTGCAAAAATATTGTTTTGAGAATTTCATCAATAATCGACAGGCGCGGACCTGTCGAATCGGTCAAAAAATGAAAATGGCTCTATCTTACAAAATGGCGAAATAAAATGTCTAGATTATATTGAAATTAACTTAAAGGTAACTTATCTCTAATATATGTGAAGATAGTGCAAAAATATTGTTTTGAGAATTTCACCAATAATCGACAGGCGCGGACCTGTCGAATCGGTCAAAAAATGAAATTGGCTCTATCTTACAAAATGGCAAAATAAAATGTCTAGATTATACCGAAATTAACTTAAAAGTAACTTATCTTTAATATATGTGAAGATAGTGCAAAAATATTGTTTTGAGAATTTCATCAATAATCGACAGGCGCGGACCTGTCGAATCGGTCAAAAAATGAAAATGGCTCTATCTTACAAAATGGCGAAATAAAATGTCTAGATTATATTGAAATTAACTTAAAAGTAACTTATCTCTAATATATGTGAAGATAGTGCAAAAATATTGTTTTGAGAATTTCACCAATAATCGACAGGCGCGGACCTGTCGAATCGGTCAAAAAATGAAATTGGCTCTATCTTACAAAATGGCAAAATAAAATGTCTAGATTATATCGAAATTAACTTAAAAGTAACTTATCTTTAATATATGTGAAGATAGTGCAAAAATATTGTTTTGAGAATTTCACCAATAATCGACAGGCGCGGACCTGTCGAATCGGTCAAAAAATGAAAATGGCTCTATCTTACAAAATGGCGAAATAAAATGTCTAGATTATATTGAAATTAACTTAAAAGTAACTTATCTCTTATATATGTGAAGATAGTGCAAAAATATTGTTTTGAGAATTTCACCAATAATCGAATCGGTCAAAAAATGAAAATGGCTCTATCTTACCAAATGGCAAAATAAAATGTCTAGATTATATCGAAATTAACTTAAAAGTAACTTATCTCTAATATATGTGAAGATAGTGCAAAAATATTGTTTTGAGAATTTCATCAATATTTTTCAGGCCCGGACCTGTCGAATCGGTCAAAAAATGAAAATGGCTCTATCTTACAAAATGGCAAAATAAAATGTCTAGATTATATCGAAATTAACTTAAAAGTAACTTATCTTTAATATATGTGAAGATAGTGCAAAAATATTGTTTTGAGAATTTCACCAATAATCGACAGGCGCGGACCTGTCGAATCGGTCAAAAAATGAAAATGGCTCTATCTTACAAAATGGCGAAATAAAATGTCTAGATTATATTGAAATTAACTTAAAAGTAACTTATCTCTTATATATGTGAAGATAGTGCAAAAATATTGTTTTGAGAATTTCACCAATAATCGAATCGGTCAAAAAAAAAAAAATGGCTCTATCTTACCAAATGGCAAAATAAAATGTCTAGATTATATCGAAATTAACTTAAAAGTAACTTATCTCTAATATATGTGAAGATAGTGCAAAAATATTGTTTTGAGAATTTCATCAATATTTTTGTCGAATCGGTCAAAAAATGAAAATGGCTCTATCTTACAAAATGGCAAAATAAAATGTCTATATTATATCGAAATTAACTTAAAAGTAACTTATCTTTAATATATGTGAAGATAGTGCAAAAATATTGTTTTGAGAATTTCACCAATAATCGACAGGCGCGGACCTGTCGAATCGGTCAAAAAATGAAAATGGCTCTATCTTACAAAATGGCGAAATAAAATGTCTAGATTATATTGAAATTAACTTAAAGGTAACTTATCTCTAATATATGTGAAGATAGTGCAAAAATATTGTTTTGAGAATTTCACCAATAATCGACCAATGAAATTGGCTCTATCTTACAAAATGGCAAAATAAAATGTCTAGATTATACCGAAATTAACTTAAAAGTAACTTATCTTTAATATATGTGAAGATAGTGCAAAAATATTGTTTTGAGAATTTCATCAATAATCGACAGGCGCGGACCTGTCGAATCGGTCAAAAAATGAAAATGGCTCTATCTTACAAAATGGCGAAATAAAATGTCTAGATTATATTGAAATTATCTTAAAAGTAAATTATCTTTTATATATGTGAAGATAGTGCAAAAATATTGTTTTGAGAATTTCACCAATAATCGAATCGGTCAAAAAATGAAAATGGCTCTATCTTACCAAATGGCAAAATAAAATGTCTAGATTATATCGAAATTAACTTAAAAGTAACTTATCTCTAATATATGTGAAGATAGTGCAAAAATATTGTTTTGAGAATTTCATCAATAATCGACAGGCGCGGACCTGTCGAATCGGTCAAAAAATGAAAATGGCTCTATCTTACAAAATGGCGAAATAAAATGTCTAGATTATATTGAAATTAACTTAAAGGTAACTTATCTCTAATATATGTGAAGATAGTGCAAAAATATTGTTTTGAGAATTTCACCAATAATCGACAGGCGCGGACCTGTCGAATCGGTCAAAAAATGAAAATGGCTCTATCTTACAAAATGGCGAAATAAAATGTCTAGATTATATTGAAATTAACTTAAAAGTAACTTATCTCTTATATATGTGAAGATAGTGCAAAAATATTGTTTTGAGAATTTCACCAATAATCGAATCGGTCAAAAAATGAAAATGGCTCTATCTTACCAAATGGCAAAATAAAATGTCTAGATTATATCGAAATTAACTTAAAAGTAACTTATCTCTAATATATGTGAAGATAGTGCAAAAATATTGTTTTGAGAATTTCATCAATATTTTTGTCGAATCGGTCAAAAAATGAAAATGGCTCTATCTTACAAAATGGCAAAATAAAATGTCTAGATTATATCGAAATTAACTTAAAAGTAACTTATCTTTAATATATGTGAAGATAGTGCAAAAATATTGTTTTGAGAATTTCACCAATAATCGACAGGCGCGGACCTGTCGAATCGGTCAAAAAATGAAAATGGCTCTATCTTACAAAATGGCGAAATAAAATGTCTAGATTATATTGAAATTAACTTAAAGGTAACTTATCTCTAATATATGTGAAGATAGTGCAAATATATTGTTTTGAGAATTTCACCAATAATCGACCAATGAAATTGGCTCTATCTTACCAAATGGCAAAATAAAATGTCTAGATTATATCGAAATTAACTTAAAAGTAACTTATCTCTAATATATGTGAAGATAGTGCAAAAATATTGTTTTGAGAATTTCATCAATATTTTTGTCGAATCGGTCAAAAAATGAAAATGGCACTATCTTACAAAATGGCAAAATAAAATGTCTATATTATATCGAAATTAACTTAAAAGTAACTTATCTTTAATATATGTGAAGATAGTGCAAAAATATTGTTTTGAGAATTTCACCAATAATCGACAGGCGCGGACCTGTCGAATCGGTCAAAAAATGAAAATGGCTCTATCTTACAAAATGGCGAAATAAAATGTCTAGATTATATTGAAATTAACCTAAAGGTAACTTATCTCTAATATATGTGAAGATAGTGCAAATATATTGTTTTGAGAATTTCACCAATAATCGACCAATGAAATTGGCTCTATCTTACAAAATGGCAAAATAAAATGTCTAGATTATACCGAAATTAACTTAAAAGTAACTTATCTTTAATATATGTGAAGATAGTGCAAAAATATTGTTTTGAGAATTTCACCAATAATCGACAGGCGCGGACCTGTCGAATCGGTCAAAAAATGAAAATGGCTCTATCTTACAAAATGGCGAAATAAAATGTCTAGATTATATTGAAATTAACTTAAAAGTAACTTATCTTTTATATATGTGAAGATAGTGCAAAAATATTGTTTTGAGAATTTCACCAATAATCGAATCGGTCAAAAAATGAAAATGGCTCTATCTTACCAAATGGCAAAATAAAATGTCTAGATTATATCGAAATTAACTTAAAAGTAACTTATCTCTAATATATGTGAAGATAGTGCAAAAATATTGTTTTGAGAATTTCATCAATATTTTTCAGGCCCGGACCTGTCGAATCGGTCAAAAAATGAAAATGGCTCTATCTTACAAAATGGCAAAATAAAATGTCTAGATTATATCGAAATTAACTTAAAAGTAACTTATCTTTAATATATGTGAAGATAGTGCAAAAATATTGTTTTGAGAATTTCACCAATAATCGACAGGCGCGGACCTGTCGAATCGGTCAAAAAATGAAAATGGCTCTATCTTACAAAATGGCGAAATAAAATGTCTAGATTATATTGAAATTAACTTAAAGGTAACTTATCTCTAATATATGTGAAGATAGTGCAAAAATATTGTTTTGAGAATTTCACCAATAATCGACCAATGAAATTGGCTCTATCTTACAAAATGGCAAAATAAAATGTCTAGATTATACCGAAATTAACTTAAAAGTAACTTATCTTTAATATATGTGAAGATAGTGCAAAAATATTGTTTTGAGAATTTCATCAATAATCGACAGGCGCGGACCTGTCGAATCGGTCAAAAAATGAAAATGGCTCTATCTTACAAAATGGCGAAATAAAATGTCTAGATTATATTGAAATTATCTTAAAAGTAAATTATCTTTTATATATGTGAAGATAGTGCAAAAATATTGTTTTGAGAATTTCACCAATAATCGATTCGGTCAAAAAATGAAAATGGCTCTATCTTACCAAATGGCAAAATAAAATGTCTAGATTATATCGAAATTAACTTAAAAGTAACTTATCTCTAATATATGTGAAGATAGTGCAAAAATATTGTTTTGAGAATTTCATCAATAATCGACAGGCGCGGACCTGTCGAATCGGTCAAAAAATGAAAATGGCTCTATCTTACAAAATGGCGAAATAAAATGTCTAGATTATATTGAAATTAACTTAAAGGTAACTTATCTCTAATATATGTGAAGATAGTGCAAAAATATTGTTTTGAGAATTTCACCAATAATCGACAGGCGCGGACCTGTCGAATCGGTCAAAAAATGAAATTGGCTCTATCTTACAAAATGGCAAAATAAAATGTCTAGATTATATCGAAATTAACTTAAAAGTAACTTATCTTTAATATATGTGAAGATAGTGCAAAAATATTGTTTTGAGAATTTCACCAATAATCGACAGGCGCGGACCTGTCGAATCGGTCAAAAAATGAAATTGGCTCTATCTTACAAAATGGCAAAATAAAATGTCTAGATTATATCGAAATTAACTTAAAAGTAACTTATCTTTAATATATGTGAAGATAGTGCAAAAATATTGTTTTGAGAATTTCACCAATAATCGACAGGCGCGGACCTGTCGAATCGGTCAAAAAATGAAAATGGCTCTATCTTACAAAATGGCGAAATAAAATGTCTAGATTATATTGAAATTAACTTAAAAGTAACTTATCTCTTATATATGTGAAGATAGTGCAAAAATATTGTTTTGAGAATTTCACCAATAATCGAATCGGTCAAAAAATGAAAATGGCTCTATCTTACCAAATGGCAAAATAAAATGTCTAGATTATATCGAAATTAACTTAAAAGTAACTTATCTCTAATATATGTGAAGATAGTGCAAAAATATTGTTTTGAGAATTTCATCAATATTTTTGTCGAATCGGTCAAAAAATGAAAATGGCTCTATCTTACAAAATGGCAAAATAAAATGTCTATATTATATCGAAATTAACTTAAAAGTAACTTATCTTTAATATATGTGAAGATAGTGCAAAAATATTGTTTTGAGAATTTCACCAATAATCGACAGGCGCGGACCTGTCGAATCGGTCAAAAAATGAAAATGGCTCTATCTTACAAAATGGCGAAATAAAATGTCTAGATTATATTGAAATTAACTTAAAGGTAACTTATCTCTAATATATGTGAAGATAGTGCAAATATATTGTTTTGAGAATTTCACCAATAATCGACCAATGAAATTGGCTCTATCTTACAAAATGGCAAAATAAAATGTCTAGATTATACCGAAATTAACTTAAAAGTAACTTATCTTTAATATATGTGAAGATAGTGCAAAAATATTGTTTTGAGAATTTCACCAATAATCGACAGGCGCGGACCTGTCGAATCGGTCAAAAAATGAAAATGGCTCTATCTTACAAAATGGCGAAATAAAATGTCTAGATTATATTGAAATTAACTTAAAAGTAACTTATCTCTTATATATGTGAAGATAGTGCAAAAATATTGTTTTGAGAATTTCACCAATAATCGAATCGGTCAAAAAATGAAAATGGCTCTATCTTACCAAATGGCAAAATAAAATGTCTAGATTATATCGAAATTAACTTAAAAGTAACTTATCTCTAATATATGTGAAGATAGTGCAAAAATATTGTTTTGAGAATTTCATCAATATTTTTCAGGCCCGGACCTGTCGAATCGGTCAAAAAATGAAAATGGCTCTATCTTACAAAATGGCAAAATAAAATGTCTAGATTATATCAAAATTAACTTAAAAGTAACTTATCTTTAATATATGTGAAGATAGTGCAAAAATATTGTTTTGAGAATTTCACCAATAATCGACCAATGAAATTGGCTCTATCTTACAAAATGGCAAAATAAAATGTCTAGATTATACCGAAATTAACTTAAAAGTAACTTATCTTTAATATATGTGAAGATAGTGCAAAAATATTGTTTTGAGAATTTCATCAATAATCGACAGGCGCGGACCTGTCGAATCGGTCAAAAAATGAAAATGGCTCTATCTTACAAAATGGCGAAATAAAATGTCTAGATTATATTGAAATTAACTTAAAAGTAACTTATCTTTTATATATGTGAAGATAGTGCAAAAATATTGTTTTGAGAATTTCACCAATAATCGAATCGGTCAAAAAATGAAAATGGCTCTATCTTACCAAATGGCAAAATAAAATGTCTAGATTATATCGAAATTAACTTAAAAGTAACTTATCTCTAATATATGTGAAGATAGTGCAAAAATATTGTTTTGAGAATTTCATCAATATTTTTCAGGCCCGGACCTGTCGAATCGGTCAAAAAATGAAAATGGCTCTATCTTACAAAATGGCAAAATAAAATGTCTAGATTATATCGAAATTAACTTAAAAGTAACTTATCTTTAATATATGTGAAGATAGTGCAAAAATATTGTTTTGAGAATTTCACCAATAATCGACAGGCGCGGACCTGTCGAATCGGTCAAAAAATGAAAATGGCTCTATCTTACAAAATGGCGAAATAAAATGTCTAGATTATATTGAAATTAACTTAAAAGTAACTTATCTCTTATATATGTGAAGATAGTGCAAAAATATTGTTTTGAGAATTTCACCAATAATCGAATCGGTCAAAAAATGAAAATGGCTCTATCTTACCAAATGGCAAAATAAAATGTCTAGATTATATCGAAATTAACTTAAAAGTAACTTATCTCTAATATATGTGAAGATAGTGCAAAAATATTGTTTTGAGAATTTCATCAATATTTTTCAGGCCCGGACCTGTCGAATCGGTCAAAAAATGAAAATGGCTCTATCTTACAAAATGGCAAAATAAAATGTCTAGATTATATCGAAATTAACTTAAAAGTAACTTATCTTTAATATATGTGAAGATAGTGCAAAAATATTGTTTTGAGAATTTCACCAATAATCGACAGGCGCGGACCTGTCGAATCGGTCAAAAAATGAAAATGGCTCTATCTTACAAAATGGCGAAATAAAATGTCTAGATTATATTGAAATTAACTTAAAAGTAACTTATCTCTTATATATGTGAAGATAGTGCAAAAATATTGTTTTGAGAATTTCACCAATAATTGAATCGGTCAAAAAATGAAAATGGCTCTATCTTACCAAATGGCAAAATAAAATGTCTAGATTATATCGAAATTAACTTAAAAGTAACTTATCTCTAATATATGTGAAGATAGTGCAAAAATATTGTTTTGAGAATTTCATCAATATTTTTGTCGAATCGGTCAAAAAATGAAAATGGCTCTATCTTACAAAATGGCAAAATAAAATGTCTATATTATATCGAAATTAACTTAAAAGTAACTTATCTTTAATATATGTGAAGATAGTGCAAAAATATTGTTTTGAGAATTTCACCAATAATCGACAGGCGCGGACCTGTCGAATCGGTCAAAAAATGAAAATGGCTCTATCTTACAAAATGGCGAAATAAAATGTCTAGATTATATTGAAATTAACCTAAAGGTAACTTATCTCTAATATATGTGAAGATAGTGCAAATATATTGTTTTGAGAATTTCACCAATAATCGACCAATGAAATTGGCTCTATCTTACAAAATGGCAAAATAAAATGTCTAGATTATACCGAAATTAACTTAAAAGTAACTTATCTTTAATATATGTGAAGATAGTGCAAAAATATTGTTTTGAGAATTTCACCAATAATCGACAGGCGCGGACCTGTCGAATCGGTCAAAAAATGAAAATGGCTCTATCTTACAAAATGGCGAAATAAAATGTCTAGATTATATTGAAATTAACTTAAAAGTAACTTATCTTTTATATATGTGAAGATAGTGCAAAAATATTGTTTTGAGAATTTCACCAATAATCGAATCGGTCAAAAAATGAAAATGGCTCTATCTTACCAAATGGCAAAATAAAATGTCTAGATTATATCGAAATTAACTTAAAAGTAACTTATCTCTAATATATGTGAAGATAGTGCAAAAATATTGTTTTGAGAATTTCATCAATATTTTTCAGGCCCGGACCTGTCGAATCGGTCAAAAAATGAAAATGGCTCTATCTTACAAAATGGCAAAATAAAATGTCTAGATTATATCGAAATTAACTTAAAAGTAACTTATCTTTAATATATGTGAAGATAGTGCAAAAATATTGTTTTGAGAATTTCACCAATAATCGACAGGCGCGGACCTGTCGAATCGGTCAAAAAATGAAAATGGCTCTATCTTACAAAATGGCGAAATAAAATGTCTAGATTATATTGAAATTAACTTAAAGGTAACTTATCTCTAATATATGTGAAGATAGTGCAAAAATATTGTTTTGAGAATTTCACCAATAATCGACCAATGAAATTGGCTCTATCTTACAAAATGGCAAAATAAAATGTCTAGATTATACCGAAATTAACTTAAAAGTAACTTATCTTTAATATATGTGAAGATAGTGCAAAAATATTGTTTTGAGAATTTCATCAATAATCGACAGGCGCGGACCTGTCGAATCGGTCAAAAAATGAAAATGGCTCTATCTTACAAAATGGCGAAATAAAATGTCTAGATTATATTGAAATTATCTTAAAAGTAAATTATCTTTTATATATGTGAAGATAGTGCAAAAATATTGTTTTGAGAATTTCACCAATAATCGATTCGGTCAAAAAATGAAAATGGCTCTATCTTACCAAATGGCAAAATAAAATGTCTAGATTATATCGAAATTAACTTAAAAGTAACTTATCTCTAATATATGTGAAGATAGTGCAAAAATATTGTTTTGAGAATTTCATCAATAATCGACAGGCGCGGACCTGTCGAATCGGTCAAAAAATGAAAATGGCTCTATCTTACAAAATGGCGAAATAAAATGTCTAGATTATATTGAAATTAACTTAAAGGTAACTTATCTCTAATATATGTGAAGATAGTGCAAAAATATTGTTTTGAGAATTTCACCAATAATCGACAGGCGCGGACCTGTCGAATCGGTCAAAAAATGAAATTGGCTCTATCTTACAAAATGGCAAAATAAAATGTCTAGATTATATCGAAATTAACTTAAAAGTAACTTATCTTTAATATATGTGAAGATAGTGCAAAAATATTGTTTTGAGAATTTCACCAATAATCGACAGGCGCGGACCTGTCGAATCGGTCAAAAAATGAAATTGGCTCTATCTTACAAAATGGCAAAATAAAATGTCTAGATTATATCGAAATTAACTTAAAAGTAACTTATCTTTAATATATGTGAAGATAGTGCAAAAATATTGTTTTGAGAATTTCACCAATAATCGACAGGCGCGGACCTGTCGAATCGGTCAAAAAATGAAAATGGCTCTATCTTACAAAATGGCGAAATAAAATGTCTAGATTATATTGAAATTAACTTAAAAGTAACTTATCTCTTATATATGTGAAGATAGTGCAAAAATATTGTTTTGAGAATTTCACCAATAATCGAATCGGTCAAAAAATGAAAATGGCTCTATCTTACCAAATGGCAAAATAAAATGTCTAGATTATATCGAAATTAACTTAAAAGTAACTTATCTCTAATATATGTGAAGATAGTGCAAAAATATTGTTTTGAGAATTTCATCAATATTTTTGTCGAATCGGTCAAAAAATGAAAATGGCTCTATCTTACAAAATGGCAAAATAAAATGTCTAGATTATATCGAAATTAACTTAAAAGTAACTTATCTTTAATATATGTGAAGATAGTGCAAAAATATTGTTTTGAGAATTTCACCAATAATCGACAGGCGCGGACCTGTCGAATCGGTCAAAAAATGAAAATGGCTCTATCTTACAAAATGGCGAAATAAAATGTCTAGATTATATTGAAATTAACTTAAAGGTAACTTATCTCTAATATATGTGAAGATAGTGCAAATATATTGTTTTGAGAATTTCACCAATAATCGACCAATGAAATTGGCTCTATCTTACCAAATGGCAAAATAAAATGTCTAGATTATATCGAAATTAACTTAAAAGTAACTTATCTCTAATATATGTGAAGATAGTGCAAAAATATTGTTTTGAGAATTTCATCAATATTTTTGTCGAATCGGTCAAAAAATGAAAATGGCTCTATCTTACAAAATGGCAAAATAAAATGTCTATATTATATCGAAATTAACTTAAAAGTAACTTATCTTTAATATATGTGAAGATAGTGCAAAAATATTGTTTTGAGAATTTCACCAATAATCGACAGGCGCGGACCTGTCGAATCGGTCAAAAAATGAAAATGGCTCTATCTTACAAAATGGCGAAATAAAATGTCTAGATTATATTGAAATTAACCTAAAGGTAACTTATCTCTAATATATGTGAAGATAGTGCAAATATATTGTTTTGAGAATTTCACCAATAATCGACCAATGAAATTGGCTCTATCTTACAAAATGGCAAAATAAAATGTCTAGATTATACCGAAATTAACTTAAAAGTAACTTATCTTTAATATATGTGAAGATAGTGCAAAAATATTGTTTTGAGAATTTCACCAATAATCGACAGGCGCGGACCTGTCGAATCGGTCAAAAAATGAAAATGGCTCTATCTTACAAAATGGCGAAATAAAATGTCTAGATTATATTGAAATTAACTTAAAAGTAACTTATCTTTTATATATGTGAAGATAGTGCAAAAATATTGTTTTGAGAATTTCACCAATAATCGAATCGGTCAAAAAATGAAAATGGCTCTATCTTACCAAATGGCAAAATAAAATGTCTAGATTATATCGAAATTAACTTAAAAGTAACTTATCTCTAATATATGTGAAGATAGTGCAAAAATATTGTTTTGAGAATTTCATCAATATTTTTCAGGCCCGGACCTGTCGAATCGGTCAAAAAATGAAAATGGCTCTATCTTACAAAATGGCAAAATAAAATGTCTAGATTATATCGAAATTAACTTAAAAGTAACTTATCTTTAATATATGTGAAGATAGTGCAAAAATATTGTTTTGAGAATTTCATCAATATTTTTGTCGAATCGGTCAAAAAATGAAAATGGCTCTATCTTACAAAATGGCAAAATAAAATGTCTAGATTATATCGAAATTAACTTAAAAGTAACTTATCTTTAATATATGTGAAGATAGTGCAAAAATATTGTTTTGAGAATTTCACCAATAATCGACAGGCGCGGACCTGTCGAATCGGTCAAAAAATGAAAATGGCTCTATCTTACAAAATGGCGAAATAAAATGTCTAGATTATATTGAAATTAACTTAAAGGTAACTTATCTCTAATATATGTGAAGATAGTGCAAATATATTGTTTTGAGAATTTCACCAATAATCGACCAATGAAATTGGCTCTATCTTACCAAATGGCAAAATAAAATGTCTAGATTATATCGAAATTAACTTAAAAGTAACTTATCTCTAATATATGTGAAGATAGTGCAAAAATATTGTTTTGAGAATTTCATCAATATTTTTGTCGAATCGGTCAAAAAATGAAAATGGCTCTATCTTACAAAATGGCAAAATAAAATGTCTATATTATATCGAAATTAACTTAAAAGTAACTTATCTTTAATATATGTGAAGATAGTGCAAAAATATTGTTTTGAGAATTTCACCAATAATCGACAGGCGCGGACCTGTCGAATCGGTCAAAAAATGAAAATGGCTCTATCTTACAAAATGGCGAAATAAAATGTCTAGATTATATTGAAATTAACCTAAAGGTAACTTATCTCTAATATATGTGAAGATAGTGCAAATATATTGTTTTGAGAATTTCACCAATAATCGACCAATGAAATTGGCTCTATCTTACAAAATGGCAAAATAAAATGTCTAGATTATACCGAAATTAACTTAAAAGTAACTTATCTTTAATATATGTGAAGATAGTGCAAAAATATTGTTTTGAGAATTTCACCAATAATCGACAGGCGCGGACCTGTCGAATCGGTCAAAAAATGAAAATGGCTCTATCTTACAAAATGGCGAAATAAAATGTCTAGATTATATTGAAATTAACTTAAAAGTAACTTATCTTTTATATATGTGAAGATAGTGCAAAAATATTGTTTTGAGAATTTCACCAATAATCGAATCGGTCAAAAAATGAAAATGGCTCTATCTTACCAAATGGCAAAATAAAATGTCTAGATTATATCGAAATTAACTTAAAAGTAACTTATCTCTAATATATGTGAAGATAGTGCAAAAATATTGTTTTGAGAATTTCATCAATATTTTTCAGGCCCGGACCTGTCGAATCGGTCAAAAAATGAAAATGGCTCTATCTTACAAAATGGCAAAATAAAATGTCTAGATTATATCGAAATTAACTTAAAAGTAACTTATCTTTAATATATGTGAAGATAGTGCAAAAATATTGTTTTGAGAATTTCACCAATAATCGACAGGCGCGGACCTGTCGAATCGGTCAAAAAATGAAAATGGCTCTATCTTACAAAATGGCGAAATAAAATGTCTAGATTATATTGAAATTAACTTAAAGGTAACTTATCTCTAATATATGTGAAGATAGTGCAAAAATATTGTTTTGAGAATTTCACCAATAATCGACCAATGAAATTGGCTCTATCTTACAAAATGGCAAAATAAAATGTCTAGATTATACCGAAATTAACTTAAAAGTAACTTATCTTTAATATATGTGAAGATAGTGCAAAAATATTGTTTTGAGAATTTCATCAATAATCGACAGGCGCGGACCTGTCGAATCGGTCAAAAAATGAAAATGGCTCTATCTTACAAAATGGCGAAATAAAATGTCTAGATTATATTGAAATTATCTTAAAAGTAAATTATCTTTTATATATGTGAAGATAGTGCAAAAATATTGTTTTGAGAATTTCACCAATAATCGATTCGGTCAAAAAATGAAAATGGCTCTATCTTACCAAATGGCAAAATAAAATGTCTAGATTATATCGAAATTAACTTAAAAGTAACTTATCTCTAATATATGTGAAGATAGTGCAAAAATATTGTTTTGAGAATTTCATCAATAATCGACAGGCGCGGACCTGTCGAATCGGTCAAAAAATGAAAATGGCTCTATCTTACAAAATGGCGAAATAAAATGTCTAGATTATATTGAAATTAACTTAAAGGTAACTTATCTCTAATATATGTGAAGATAGTGCAAAAATATTGTTTTGAGAATTTCACCAATAATCGACAGGCGCGGACCTGTCGAATCGGTCAAAAAATGAAATTGGCTCTATCTTACAAAATGGCAAAATAAAATGTCTAGATTATATCGAAATTAACTTAAAAGTAACTTATCTTTAATATATGTGAAGATAGTGCAAAAATATTGTTTTGAGAATTTCACCAATAATCGACAGGCGCGGACCTGTCGAATCGGTCAAAAAATGAAATTGGCTCTATCTTACAAAATGGCAAAATAAAATGTCTAGATTATATCGAAATTAACTTAAAAGTAACTTATCTTTAATATATGTGAAGATAGTGCAAAAATATTGTTTTGAGAATTTCACCAATAATCGACAGGCGCGGACCTGTCGAATCGGTCAAAAAATGAAATTGGCTCTATCTTACAAAATGGCAAAATAAAATGTCTAGATTATACCGAAATTAACTTAAAAGTAACTTATCTTTAATATATGTGAAGATAGTGCAAAAATATTGTTTTGAGAATTTCATCAATAATCGACAGGCGCGGACCTGTCGAATCGGTCAAAAAATGAAAATGGCTCTATCTTACAAAATGGCGAAATAAAATGTCTAGATTATATTGAAATTAACTTAAAAGTAACTTATCTTTTATATATGTGAAGATAGTGCAAAAATATTGTTTTGAGAATTTCACCAATAATCGAATCGGTCAAAAAATGAAAATGGCTCTATCTTACCAAATGGCAAAATAAAATGTCTAGATTATATCGAAATTAACTTAAAAGTAACTTATCTCTAATATATGTGAAGATAGTGCAAAAATATTGTTTTGAGAATTTCATCAATATTTTTCAGGCCCGGACCTGTCGAATCGGTCAAAAAATGAAAATGGCTCTATCTTACAAAATGGCAAAATAAAATGTCTAGATTATATCGAAATTAACTTAAAAGTAACTTATCTTTAATATATGTGAAGATAGTGCAAAAATATTGTTTTGAGAATTTCACCAATAATCGACAGGCGCGGACCTGTCGAATCGGTCAAAAAATGAAAATGGCTCTATCTTACAAAATGGCGAAATAAAATGTCTAGATTATATTGAAATTAACTTAAAAGTAACTTATCTCTTATATATGTGAAGATAGTGCAAAAATATTGTTTTGAGAATTTCACCAATAATCGAATCGGTCAAAAAATGAAAATGGCTCTATCTTACCAAATGGCAAAATAAAATGTCTAGATTATATCGAAATTAACTTAAAAGTAACTTATCTCTAATATATGTGAAGATAGTGCAAAAATATTGTTTTGAGAATTTCATCAATATTTTTCAGGCCCGGACCTGTCGAATCGGTCAAAAAATGAAAATGGCTCTATCTTACAAAATGGCAAAATAAAATGTCTAGATTATATCGAAATTAACTTAAAAGTAACTTATCTTTAATATATGTGAAGATAGTGCAAAAATATTGTTTTGAGAATTTCACCAATAATCGACAGGCGCGGACCTGTCGAATCGGTCAAAAAATGAAAATGGCTCTATCTTACAAAATGGCGAAATAAAATGTCTAGATTATATTGAAATTAACTTAAAAGTAACTTATCTCTTATATATGTGAAGATAGTGCAAAAATATTGTTTTGAGAATTTCACCAATAATTGAATCGGTCAAAAAATGAAAATGGCTCTATCTTACCAAATGGCAAAATAAAATGTCTAGATTATATCGAAATTAACTTAAAAGTAACTTATCTCTAATATATGTGAAGATAGTGCAAAAATATTGTTTTGAGAATTTCATCAATATTTTTGTCGAATCGGTCAAAAAATGAAAATGGCTCTATCTTACAAAATGGCAAAATAAAATGTCTATATTATATCGAAATTAACTTAAAAGTAACTTATCTTTAATATATGTGAAGATAGTGCAAAAATATTGTTTTGAGAATTTCACCAATAATCGACAGGCGCGGACCTGTCGAATCGGTCAAAAAATGAAAATGGCTCTATCTTACAAAATGGCGAAATAAAATGTCTAGATTATATTGAAATTAACCTAAAGGTAACTTATCTCTAATATATGTGAAGATAGTGCAAATATATTGTTTTGAGAATTTCACCAATAATCGACCAATGAAATTGGCTCTATCTTACAAAATGGCAAAATAAAATGTCTAGATTATACCGAAATTAACTTAAAAGTAACTTATCTTTAATATATGTGAAGATAGTGCAAAAATATTGTTTTGAGAATTTCACCAATAATCGACAGGCGCGGACCTGTCGAATCGGTCAAAAAATGAAAATGGCTCTATCTTACAAAATGGCGAAATAAAATGTCTAGATTATATTGAAATTAACTTAAAAGTAACTTATCTTTTATATATGTGAAGATAGTGCAAAAATATTGTTTTGAGAATTTCACCAATAATCGAATCGGTCAAAAAATGAAAATGGCTCTATCTTACCAAATGGCAAAATAAAATGTCTAGATTATATCGAAATTAACTTAAAAGTAACTTATCTCTAATATATGTGAAGATAGTGCAAAAATATTGTTTTGAGAATTTCATCAATATTTTTCAGGCCCGGACCTGTCGAATCGGTCAAAAAATGAAAATGGCTCTATCTTACAAAATGGCAAAATAAAATGTCTAGATTATATCGAAATTAACTTAAAAGTAACTTATCTTTAATATATGTGAAGATAGTGCAAAAATATTGTTTTGAGAATTTCACCAATAATCGACAGGCGCGGACCTGTCGAATCGGTCAAAAAATGAAAATGGCTCTATCTTACAAAATGGCGAAATAAAATGTCTAGATTATATTGAAATTAACTTAAAGGTAACTTATCTCTAATATATGTGAAGATAGTGCAAAAATATTGTTTTGAGAATTTCACCAATAATCGACCAATGAAATTGGCTCTATCTTACAAAATGGCAAAATAAAATGTCTAGATTATATCGAAATTAACTTAAAAGTAACTTATCTTTAATATATGTGAAGATAGTGCAAAAATATTGTTTTGAGAATTTCATCAATAATCGACAGGCGCGGACCTGTCGAATCGGTCAAAAAATGAAAATGGCTCTATCTTACAAAATGGCGAAATAAAATGTCTAGATTATATTGAAATTATCTTAAAAGTAAATTATCTTTTATATATGTGAAGATAGTGCAAAAATATTGTTTTGAGAATTTCACCAATAATCGATTCGGTCAAAAAATGAAAATGGCTCTATCTTACCAAATGGCAAAATAAAATGTCTAGATTATATCGAAATTAACTTAAAAGTAACTTATCTCTAATATATGTGAAGATAGTGCAAAAATATTGTTTTGAGAATTTCATCAATAATCGACAGGCGCGGACCTGTCGAATCGGTCAAAAAATGAAAATGGCTCTATCTTACAAAATGGCGAAATAAAATGTCTAGATTATATTGAAATTAACTTAAAGGTAACTTATCTCTAATATATGTGAAGATAGTGCAAAAATATTGTTTTGAGAATTTCACCAATAATCGACAGGCGCGGACCTGTCGAATCGGTCAAAAAATGAAATTGGCTCTATCTTACAAAATGGCAAAATAAAATGTCTAGATTATATCGAAATTAACTTAAAAGTAACTTATCTTTAATATATGTGAAGATAGTGCAAAAATATTGTTTTGAGAATTTCACCAATAATCGACAGGCGCGGACCTGTCGAATCGGTCAAAAAATGAAATTGGCTCTATCTTACAAAATGGCAAAATAAAATGTCTAGATTATATCGAAATTAACTTAAAAGTAACTTATCTTTAATATATGTGAAGATAGTGCAAAAATATTGTTTTGAGAATTTCACCAATAATCGACAGGCGCGGACCTGTCGAATCGGTCAAAAAATGAAAATGGCTCTATCTTACAAAATGGCGAAATAAAATGTCTAGATTATATTGAAATTAACTTAAAAGTAACTTATCTCTTATATATGTGAAGATAGTGCAAAAATATTGTTTTGAGAATTTCACCAATAATCGAATCGGTCAAAAAATGAAAATGGCTCTATCTTACCAAATGGCAAAATAAAATGTCTAGATTATATCGAAATTAACTTAAAAGTAACTTATCTCTAATATATGTGAAGATAGTGCAAAAATATTGTTTTGAGAATTTCATCAATATTTTTGTCGAATCGGTCAAAAAATGAAAATGGCTCTATCTTACAAAATGGCAAAATAAAATGTCTAGATTATATCGAAATTAACTTAAAAGTAACTTATCTTTAATATATGTGAAGATAGTGCAAAAATATTGTTTTGAGAATTTCACCAATAATCGACAGGCGCGGACCTGTCGAATCGGTCAAAAAATGAAAATGGCTCTATCTTACAAAATGGCGAAATAAAATGTCTAGATTATATTGAAATTAACTTAAAGGTAACTTATCTCTAATATATGTGAAGATAGTGCAAATATATTGTTTTGAGAATTTCACCAATAATCGACCAATGAAATTGGCTCTATCTTACCAAATGGCAAAATAAAATGTCTAGATTATATCGAAATTAACTTAAAAGTAACTTATCTCTAATATATGTGAAGATAGTGCAAAAATATTGTTTTGAGAATTTCATCAATATTTTTGTCGAATCGGTCAAAAAATGAAAATGGCTCTATCTTACAAAATGGCAAAATAAAATGTCTATATTATATCGAAATTAACTTAAAAGTAACTTATCTTTAATATATGTGAAGATAGTGCAAAAATATTGTTTTGAGAATTTCACCAATAATCGACAGGCGCGGACCTGTCGAATCGGTCAAAAAATGAAAATGGCTCTATCTTACAAAATGGCGAAATAAAATGTCTAGATTATATTGAAATTAACCTAAAGGTAACTTATCTCTAATATATGTGAAGATAGTGCAAATATATTGTTTTGAGAATTTCACCAATAATCGACCAATGAAATTGGCTCTATCTTACAAAATGGCAAAATAAAATGTCTAGATTATACCGAAATTAACTTAAAAGTAACTTATCTTTAATATATGTGAAGATAGTGCAAAAATATTGTTTTGAGAATTTCACCAATAATCGACAGGCGCGGACCTGTCGAATCGGTCAAAAAATGAAAATGGCTCTATCTTACAAAATGGCGAAATAAAATGTCTAGATTATATTGAAATTAACTTAAAAGTAACTTATCTTTTATATATGTGAAGATAGTGCAAAAATATTGTTTTGAGAATTTCACCAATAATCGAATCGGTCAAAAAATGAAAATGGCTCTATCTTACCAAATGGCAAAATAAAATGTCTAGATTATATCGAAATTAACTTAAAAGTAACTTATCTCTAATATATGTGAAGATAGTGCAAAAATATTGTTTTGAGAATTTCATCAATATTTTTCAGGCCCGGACCTGTCGAATCGGTCAAAAAATGAAAATGGCTCTATCTTACAAAATGGCAAAATAAAATGTCTAGATTATATCGAAATTAACTTAAAAGTAACTTATCTTTAATATATGTGAAGATAGTGCAAAAATATTGTTTTGAGAATTTCACCAATAATCGACAGGCGCGGACCTGTCGAATCGGTCAAAAAATGAAAATGGCTCTATCTTACAAAATGGCGAAATAAAATGTCTAGATTATATTGAAATTAACTTAAAGGTAACTTATCTCTAATATATGTGAAGATAGTGCAAAAATATTGTTTTGAGAATTTCACCAATAATCGACCAATGAAATTGGCTCTATCTTACAAAATGGCAAAATAAAATGTCTAGATTATACCGAAATTAACTTAAAAGTAACTTATCTTTAATATATGTGAAGATAGTGCAAAAATATTGTTTTGAGAATTTCATCAATAATCGACAGGCGCGGACCTGTCGAATCGGTCAAAAAATGAAAATGGCTCTATCTTACAAAATGGCGAAATAAAATGTCTAGATTATATTGAAATTATCTTAAAAGTAAATTATCTTTTATATATGTGAAGATAGTGCAAAAATATTGTTTTGAGAATTTCACCAATAATCGATTCGGTCAAAAAATGAAAATGGCTCTATCTTACCAAATGGCAAAATAAAATGTCTAGATTATATCGAAATTAACTTAAAAGTAACTTATCTCTAATATATGTGAAGATAGTGCAAAAATATTGTTTTGAGAATTTCATCAATAATCGACAGGCGCGGACCTGTCGAATCGGTCAAAAAATGAAAATGGCTCTATCTTACAAAATGGCGAAATAAAATGTCTAGATTATATTGAAATTAACTTAAAGGTAACTTATCTCTAATATATGTGAAGATAGTGCAAAAATATTGTTTTGAGAATTTCACCAATAATCGACAGGCGCGGACCTGTCGAATCGGTCAAAAAATGAAATTGGCTCTATCTTACAAAATGGCAAAATAAAATGTCTAGATTATATCGAAATTAACTTAAAAGTAACTTATCTTTAATATATGTGAAGATAGTGCAAAAATATTGTTTTGAGAATTTCACCAATAATCGACAGGCGCGGACCTGTCGAATCGGTCAAAAAATGAAATTGGCTCTATCTTACAAAATGGCAAAATAAAATGTCTAGATTATATCGAAATTAACTTAAAAGTAACTTATCTTTAATATATGTGAAGATAGTGCAAAAATATTGTTTTGAGAATTTCACCAATAATCGACAGGCGCGGACCTGTCGAATCGGTCAAAAAATGAAAATGGCTCTATCTTACAAAATGGCGAAATAAAATGTCTAGATTATATTGAAATTAACTTAAAAGTAACTTATCTCTTATATATGTGAAGATAGTGCAAAAATATTGTTTTGAGAATTTCACCAATAATCGAATCGGTCAAAAAATGAAAATGGCTCTATCTTACCAAATGGCAAAATAAAATGTCTAGATTATATCGAAATTAACTTAAAAGTAACTTATCTCTAATATATGTGAAGATAGTGCAAAAATATTGTTTTGAGAATTTCATCAATATTTTTGTCGAATCGGTCAAAAAATGAAAATGGCTCTATCTTACAAAATGGCAAAATAAAATGTCTATATTATATCGAAATTAACTTAAAAGTAACTTATCTTTAATATATGTGAAGATAGTGCAAAAATATTGTTTTGAGAATTTCACCAATAATCGACAGGCGCGGACCTGTCGAATCGGTCAAAAAATGAAAATGGCTCTATCTTACAAAATGGCGAAATAAAATGTCTAGATTATATTGAAATTAACTTAAAGGTAACTTATCTCTAATATATGTGAAGATAGTGCAAATATATTGTTTTGAGAATTTCACCAATAATCGACCAATGAAATTGGCTCTATCTTACAAAATGGCAAAATAAAATGTCTAGATTATACCGAAATTAACTTAAAAGTAACTTATCTTTAATATATGTGAAGATAGTGCAAAAATATTGTTTTGAGAATTTCACCAATAATCGACAGGCGCGGACCTGTCGAATCGGTCAAAAAATGAAAATGGCTCTATCTTACAAAATGGCGAAATAAAATGTCTAGATTATATTGAAATTAACTTAAAAGTAACTTATCTCTTATATATGTGAAGATAGTGCAAAAATATTGTTTTGAGAATTTCACCAATAATCGAATCGGTCAAAAAATGAAAATGGCTCTATCTTACCAAATGGCAAAATAAAATGTCTAGATTATATCGAAATTAACTTAAAAGTAACTTATCTCTAATATATGTGAAGATAGTGCAAAAATATTGTTTTGAGAATTTCATCAATATTTTTCAGGCCCGGACCTGTCGAATCGGTCAAAAAATGAAAATGGCTCTATCTTACAAAATGGCAAAATAAAATGTCTAGATTATATCAAAATTAACTTAAAAGTAACTTATCTTTAATATATGTGAAGATAGTGCAAAAATATTGTTTTGAGAATTTCACCAATAATCGACCAATGAAATTGGCTCTATCTTACAAAATGGCAAAATAAAATGTCTAGATTATACCGAAATTAACTTAAAAGTAACTTATCTTTAATATATGTGAAGATAGTGCAAAAATATTGTTTTGAGAATTTCATCAATAATCGACAGGCGCGGACCTGTCGAATCGGTCAAAAAATGAAAATGGCTCTATCTTACAAAATGGCGAAATAAAATGTCTAGATTATATTGAAATTAACTTAAAAGTAACTTATCTTTTATATATGTGAAGATAGTGCAAAAATATTGTTTTGAGAATTTCACCAATAATCGAATCGGTCAAAAAATGAAAATGGCTCTATCTTACCAAATGGCAAAATAAAATGTCTAGATTATATCGAAATTAACTTAAAAGTAACTTATCTCTAATATATGTGAAGATAGTGCAAAAATATTGTTTTGAGAATTTCATCAATATTTTTCAGGCCCGGACCTGTCGAATCGGTCAAAAAATGAAAATGGCTCTATCTTACAAAATGGCAAAATAAAATGTCTAGATTATATCGAAATTAACTTAAAAGTAACTTATCTTTAATATATGTGAAGATAGTGCAAAAATATTGTTTTGAGAATTTCACCAATAATCGACAGGCGCGGACCTGTCGAATCGGTCAAAAAATGAAAATGGCTCTATCTTACAAAATGGCGAAATAAAATGTCTAGATTATATTGAAATTAACTTAAAAGTAACTTATCTCTTATATATGTGAAGATAGTGCAAAAATATTGTTTTGAGAATTTCACCAATAATCGAATCGGTCAAAAAATGAAAATGGCTCTATCTTACCAAATGGCAAAATAAAATGTCTAGATTATATCGAAATTAACTTAAAAGTAACTTATCTCTAATATATGTGAAGATAGTGCAAAAATATTGTTTTGAGAATTTCATCAATATTTTTCAGGCCCGGACCTGTCGAATCGGTCAAAAAATGAAAATGGCTCTATCTTACAAAATGGCAAAATAAAATGTCTAGATTATATCGAAATTAACTTAAAAGTAACTTATCTTTAATATATGTGAAGATAGTGCAAAAATATTGTTTTGAGAATTTCACCAATAATCGACAGGCGCGGACCTGTCGAATCGGTCAAAAAATGAAAATGGCTCTATCTTACAAAATGGCGAAATAAAATGTCTAGATTATATTGAAATTAACTTAAAAGTAACTTATCTCTTATATATGTGAAGATAGTGCAAAAATATTGTTTTGAGAATTTCACCAATAATCGAATCGGTCAAAAAATGAAAATGGCTCTATCTTACCAAATGGCAAAATAAAATGTCTAGATTATATCGAAATTAACTTAAAAGTAACTTATCTCTAATATATGTGAAGATAGTGCAAAAATATTGTTTTGAGAATTTCATCAATATTTTTGTCGAATCGGTCAAAAAATGAAAATGGCTCTATCTTACAAAATGGCAAAATAAAATGTCTATATTATATCGAAATTAACTTAAAAGTAACTTATCTTTAATATATGTGAAGATAGTGCAAAAATATTGTTTTGAGAATTTCACCAATAATCGACAGGCGCGGACCTGTCGAATCGGTCAAAAAATGAAAATGGCTCTATCTTACAAAATGGCGAAATAAAATGTCTAGATTATATTGAAATTAACCTAAAGGTAACTTATCTCTAATATATGTGAAGATAGTGCAAATATATTGTTTTGAGAATTTCACCAATAATCGACCAATGAAATTGGCTCTATCTTACAAAATGGCAAAATAAAATGTCTAGATTATACCGAAATTAACTTAAAAGTAACTTATCTTTAATATATGTGAAGATAGTGCAAAAATATTGTTTTGAGAATTTCACCAATAATCGACAGGCGCGGACCTGTCGAATCGGTCAAAAAATGAAAATGGCTCTATCTTACAAAATGGCGAAATAAAATGTCTAGATTATATTGAAATTAACTTAAAAGTAACTTATCTTTTATATATGTGAAGATAGTGCAAAAATATTGTTTTGAGAATTTCACCAATAATCGAATCGGTCAAAAAATGAAAATGGCTCTATCTTACCAAATGGCAAAATAAAATGTCTAGATTATATCGAAATTAACTTAAAAGTAACTTATCTCTAATATATGTGAAGATAGTGCAAAAATATTGTTTTGAGAATTTCATCAATATTTTTCAGGCCCGGACCTGTCGAATCGGTCAAAAAATGAAAATGGCTCTATCTTACAAAATGGCAAAATAAAATGTCTAGATTATATCGAAATTAACTTAAAAGTAACTTATCTTTAATATATGTGAAGATAGTGCAAAAATATTGTTTTGAGAATTTCACCAATAATCGACAGGCGCGGACCTGTCGAATCGGTCAAAAAATGAAAATGGCTCTATCTTACAAAATGGCGAAATAAAATGTCTAGATTATATTGAAATTAACTTAAAGGTAACTTATCTCTAATATATGTGAAGATAGTGCAAAAATATTGTTTTGAGAATTTCACCAATAATCGACCAATGAAATTGGCTCTATCTTACAAAATGGCAAAATAAAATGTCTAGATTATACCGAAATTAACTTAAAAGTAACTTATCTTTAATATATGTGAAGATAGTGCAAAAATATTGTTTTGAGAATTTCATCAATAATCGACAGGCGCGGACCTGTCGAATCGGTCAAAAAATGAAAATGGCTCTATCTTACAAAATGGCGAAATAAAATGTCTAGATTATATTGAAATTATCTTAAAAGTAAATTATCTTTTATATATGTGAAGATAGTGCAAAAATATTGTTTTGAGAATTTCACCAATAATCGATTCGGTCAAAAAATGAAAATGGCTCTATCTTACCAAATGGCAAAATAAAATGTCTAGATTATATCGAAATTAACTTAAAAGTAACTTATCTCTAATATATGTGAAGATAGTGCAAAAATATTGTTTTGAGAATTTCATCAATAATCGACAGGCGCGGACCTGTCGAATCGGTCAAAAAATGAAAATGGCTCTATCTTACAAAATGGCGAAATAAAATGTCTAGATTATATTGAAATTAACTTAAAGGTAACTTATCTCTAATATATGTGAAGATAGTGCAAAAATATTGTTTTGAGAATTTCACCAATAATCGACAGGCGCGGACCTGTCGAATCGGTCAAAAAATGAAATTGGCTCTATCTTACAAAATGGCAAAATAAAATGTCTAGATTATATCGAAATTAACTTAAAAGTAACTTATCTTTAATATATGTGAAGATAGTGCAAAAATATTGTTTTGAGAATTTCACCAATAATCGACAGGCGCGGACCTGTCGAATCGGTCAAAAAATGAAATTGGCTCTATCTTACAAAATGGCAAAATAAAATGTCTAGATTATATCGAAATTAACTTAAAAGTAACTTATCTTTAATATATGTGAAGATAGTGCAAAAATATTGTTTTGAGAATTTCACCAATAATCGACAGGCGCGGACCTGTCGAATCGGTCAAAAAATGAAAATGGCTCTATCTTACAAAATGGCGAAATAAAATGTCTAGATTATATTGAAATTAACTTAAAAGTAACTTATCTCTTATATATGTGAAGATAGTGCAAAAATATTGTTTTGAGAATTTCACCAATAATCGAATCGGTCAAAAAATGAAAATGGCTCTATCTTACCAAATGGCAAAATAAAATGTCTAGATTATATCGAAATTAACTTAAAAGTAACTTATCTCTAATATATGTGAAGATAGTGCAAAAATATTGTTTTGAGAATTTCATCAATATTTTTGTCGAATCGGTCAAAAAATGAAAATGGCTCTATCTTACAAAATGGCAAAATAAAATGTCTATATTATATCGAAATTAACTTAAAAGTAACTTATCTTTAATATATGTGAAGATAGTGCAAAAATATTGTTTTGAGAATTTCACCAATAATCGACAGGCGCGGACCTGTCGAATCGGTCAAAAAATGAAAATGGCTCTATCTTACAAAATGGCGAAATAAAATGTCTAGATTATATTGAAATTAACTTAAAGGTAACTTATCTCTAATATATGTGAAGATAGTGCAAATATATTGTTTTGAGAATTTCACCAATAATCGACCAATGAAATTGGCTCTATCTTACAAAATGGCAAAATAAAATGTCTAGATTATACCGAAATTAACTTAAAAGTAACTTATCTTTAATATATGTGAAGATAGTGCAAAAATATTGTTTTGAGAATTTCACCAATAATCGACAGGCGCGGACCTGTCGAATCGGTCAAAAAATGAAAATGGCTCTATCTTACAAAATGGCGAAATAAAATGTCTAGATTATATTGAAATTAACTTAAAAGTAACTTATCTCTTATATATGTGAAGATAGTGCAAAAATATTGTTTTGAGAATTTCACCAATAATCGAATCGGTCAAAAAATGAAAATGGCTCTATCTTACCAAATGGCAAAATAAAATGTCTAGATTATATCGAAATTAACTTAAAAGTAACTTATCTCTAATATATGTGAAGATAGTGCAAAAATATTGTTTTGAGAATTTCATCAATATTTTTCAGGCCCGGACCTGTCGAATCGGTCAAAAAATGAAAATGGCTCTATCTTACAAAATGGCAAAATAAAATGTCTAGATTATATCAAAATTAACTTAAAAGTAACTTATCTTTAATATATGTGAAGATAGTGCAAAAATATTGTTTTGAGAATTTCACCAATAATCGACCAATGAAATTGGCTCTATCTTACAAAATGGCAAAATAAAATGTCTAGATTATACCGAAATTAACTTAAAAGTAACTTATCTTTAATATATGTGAAGATAGTGCAAAAATATTGTTTTGAGAATTTCATCAATAATCGACAGGCGCGGACCTGTCGAATCGGTCAAAAAATGAAAATGGCTCTATCTTACAAAATGGCGAAATAAAATGTCTAGATTATATTGAAATTAACTTAAAAGTAACTTATCTTTTATATATGTGAAGATAGTGCAAAAATATTGTTTTGAGAATTTCACCAATAATCGAATCGGTCAAAAAATGAAAATGGCTCTATCTTACCAAATGGCAAAATAAAATGTCTAGATTATATCGAAATTAACTTAAAAGTAACTTATCTCTAATATATGTGAAGATAGTGCAAAAATATTGTTTTGAGAATTTCATCAATATTTTTCAGGCCCGGACCTGTCGAATCGGTCAAAAAATGAAAATGGCTCTATCTTACAAAATGGCAAAATAAAATGTCTAGATTATATCGAAATTAACTTAAAAGTAACTTATCTTTAATATATGTGAAGATAGTGCAAAAATATTGTTTTGAGAATTTCACCAATAATCGACAGGCGCGGACCTGTCGAATCGGTCAAAAAATGAAAATGGCTCTATCTTACAAAATGGCGAAATAAAATGTCTAGATTATATTGAAATTAACTTAAAAGTAACTTATCTCTTATATATGTGAAGATAGTGCAAAAATATTGTTTTGAGAATTTCACCAATAATCGAATCGGTCAAAAAATGAAAATGGCTCTATCTTACCAAATGGCAAAATAAAATGTCTAGATTATATCGAAATTAACTTAAAAGTAACTTATCTCTAATATATGTGAAGATAGTGCAAAAATATTGTTTTGAGAATTTCATCAATATTTTTCAGGCCCGGACCTGTCGAATCGGTCAAAAAATGAAAATGGCTCTATCTTACAAAATGGCAAAATAAAATGTCTAGATTATATCGAAATTAACTTAAAAGTAACTTATCTTTAATATATGTGAAGATAGTGCAAAAATATTGTTTTGAGAATTTCACCAATAATCGACAGGCGCGGACCTGTCGAATCGGTCAAAAAATGAAAATGGCTCTATCTTACAAAATGGCGAAATAAAATGTCTAGATTATATTGAAATTAACTTAAAAGTAACTTATCTCTTATATATGTGAAGATAGTGCAAAAATATTGTTTTGAGAATTTCACCAATAATCGAATCGGTCAAAAAATGAAAATGGCTCTATCTTACCAAATGGCAAAATAAAATGTCTAGATTATATCGAAATTAACTTAAAAGTAACTTATCTCTAATATATGTGAAGATAGTGCAAAAATATTGTTTTGAGAATTTCATCAATATTTTTGTCGAATCGGTCAAAAAATGAAAATGGCTCTATCTTACAAAATGGCAAAATAAAATGTCTATATTATATCGAAATTAACTTAAAAGTAACTTATCTTTAATATATGTGAAGATAGTGCAAAAATATTGTTTTGAGAATTTCACCAATAATCGACAGGCGCGGACCTGTCGAATCGGTCAAAAAATGAAAATGGCTCTATCTTACAAAATGGCGAAATAAAATGTCTAGATTATATTGAAATTAACTTAAAGGTAACTTATCTCTAATATATGTGAAGATAGTGCAAATATATTGTTTTGAGAATTTCACCAATAATCGACCAATGAAATTGGCTCTATCTTACAAAATGGCAAAATAAAATGTCTAGATTATACCGAAATTAACTTAAAAGTAACTTATCTTTAATATATGTGAAGATAGTGCAAAAATATTGTTTTGAGAATTTCACCAATAATCGACAGGCGCGGACCTGTCGAATCGGTCAAAAAATGAAAATGGCTCTATCTTACAAAATGGCGAAATAAAATGTCTAGATTATATTGAAATTAACTTAAAAGTAACTTATCTCTTATATATGTGAAGATAGTGCAAAAATATTGTTTTGAGAATTTCACCAATAATCGAATCGGTCAAAAAATGAAAATGGCTCTATCTTACCAAATGGCAAAATAAAATGTCTAGATTATATCGAAATTAACTTAAAAGTAACTTATCTCTAATATATGTGAAGATAGTGCAAAAATATTGTTTTGAGAATTTCATCAATATTTTTCAGGCCCGGACCTGTCGAATCGGTCAAAAAATGAAAATGGCTCTATCTTACAAAATGGCAAAATAAAATGTCTAGATTATATCAAAATTAACTTAAAAGTAACTTATCTTTAATATATGTGAAGATAGTGCAAAAATATTGTTTTGAGAATTTCACCAATAATCGACCAATGAAATTGGCTCTATCTTACAAAATGGCAAAATAAAATGTCTAGATTATACCGAAATTAACTTAAAAGTAACTTATCTTTAATATATGTGAAGATAGTGCAAAAATATTGTTTTGAGAATTTCATCAATAATCGACAGGCGCGGACCTGTCGAATCGGTCAAAAAATGAAAATGGCTCTATCTTACAAAATGGCGAAATAAAATGTCTAGATTATATTGAAATTAACTTAAAAGTAACTTATCTTTTATATATGTGAAGATAGTGCAAAAATATTGTTTTGAGAATTTCACCAATAATCGAATCGGTCAAAAAATGAAAATGGCTCTATCTTACCAAATGGCAAAATAAAATGTCTAGATTATATCGAAATTAACTTAAAAGTAACTTATCTCTAATATATGTGAAGATAGTGCAAAAATATTGTTTTGAGAATTTCATCAATATTTTTCAGGCCCGGACCTGTCGAATCGGTCAAAAAATGAAAATGGCTCTATCTTACAAAATGGCAAAATAAAATGTCTAGATTATATCGAAATTAACTTAAAAGTAACTTATCTTTAATATATGTGAAGATAGTGCAAAAATATTGTTTTGAGAATTTCACCAATAATCGACAGGCGCGGACCTGTCGAATCGGTCAAAAAATGAAAATGGCTCTATCTTACAAAATGGCGAAATAAAATGTCTAGATTATATTGAAATTAACTTAAAAGTAACTTATCTCTTATATATGTGAAGATAGTGCAAAAATATTGTTTTGAGAATTTCACCAATAATCGAATCGGTCAAAAAATGAAAATGGCTCTATCTTACCAAATGGCAAAATAAAATGTCTAGATTATATCGAAATTAACTTAAAAGTAACTTATCTCTAATATATGTGAAGATAGTGCAAAAATATTGTTTTGAGAATTTCATCAATATTTTTCAGGCCCGGACCTGTCGAATCGGTCAAAAAATGAAAATGGCTCTATCTTACAAAATGGCAAAATAAAATGTCTAGATTATATCGAAATTAACTTAAAAGTAACTTATCTTTAATATATGTGAAGATAGTGCAAAAATATTGTTTTGAGAATTTCACCAATAATCGACAGGCGCGGACCTGTCGAATCGGTCAAAAAATGAAAATGGCTCTATCTTACAAAATGGCGAAATAAAATGTCTAGATTATATTGAAATTAACTTAAAAGTAACTTATCTCTTATATATGTGAAGATAGTGCAAA
Source organism: Azorinus chamasolen (assembly GCA_963576725.1). Taxonomy (NCBI): domain Eukaryota; kingdom Metazoa; phylum Mollusca; class Bivalvia; order Cardiida; family Solecurtidae; genus Azorinus; species Azorinus chamasolen. The sequence continues at coordinate 18,148,323 of OY755247.1, read as the reverse complement.
AATATTGTTTTGAGAATTTCACCAATAATCGAATCGGTCAAAAAATGAAAATGGCTCTATCTTACCAAATGGCAAAATAAAATGTCTAGATTATATCGAAATTAACTTAAAAGTAACTTATCTCTAATATATGTGAAGATAGTGCAAAAATATTGTTTTGAGAATTTCATCAATATTTTTGTCGAATCGGTCAAAAAATGAAAATGGCTCTATCTTACAAAATGGCAAAATAAAATGTCTATATTATATCGAAATTAACTTAAAAGTAACTTATCTTTAATATATGTGAAGATAGTGCAAAAATATTGTTTTGAGAATTTCACCAATAATCGACAGGCGCGGACCTGTCGAATCGGTCAAAAAATGAAAATGGCTCTATCTTACAAAATGGCGAAATAAAATGTCTAGATTATATTGAAATTAACCTAAAGGTAACTTATCTCTAATATATGTGAAGATAGTGCAAATATATTGTTTTGAGAATTTCACCAATAATCGACCAATGAAATTGGCTCTATCTTACAAAATGGCAAAATAAAATGTCTAGATTATACCGAAATTAACTTAAAAGTAACTTATCTTTAATATATGTGAAGATAGTGCAAAAATATTGTTTTGAGAATTTCACCAATAATCGACAGGCGCGGACCTGTCGAATCGGTCAAAAAATGAAAATGGCTCTATCTTACAAAATGGCGAAATAAAATGTCTAGATTATATTGAAATTAACTTAAAAGTAACTTATCTTTTATATATGTGAAGATAGTGCAAAAATATTGTTTTGAGAATTTCACCAATAATCGAATCGGTCAAAAAATGAAAATGGCTCTATCTTACCAAATGGCAAAATAAAATGTCTAGATTATATCGAAATTAACTTAAAAGTAACTTATCTCTAATATATGTGAAGATAGTGCAAAAATATTGTTTTGAGAATTTCATCAATATTTTTCAGGCCCGGACCTGTCGAATCGGTCAAAAAATGAAAATGGCTCTATCTTACAAAATGGCAAAATAAAATGTCTAGATTATATCGAAATTAACTTAAAAGTAACTTATCTTTAATATATGTGAAGATAGTGCAAAAATATTGTTTTGAGAATTTCACCAATAATCGACAGGCGCGGACCTGTCGAATCGGTCAAAAAATGAAAATGGCTCTATCTTACAAAATGGCGAAATAAAATGTCTAGATTATATTGAAATTAACTTAAAGGTAACTTATCTCTAATATATGTGAAGATAGTGCAAAAATATTGTTTTGAGAATTTCACCAATAATCGACCAATGAAATTGGCTCTATCTTACAAAATGGCAAAATAAAATGTCTAGATTATACCGAAATTAACTTAAAAGTAACTTATCTTTAATATATGTGAAGATAGTGCAAAAATATTGTTTTGAGAATTTCATCAATAATCGACAGGCGCGGACCTGTCGAATCGGTCAAAAAATGAAAATGGCTCTATCTTACAAAATGGCGAAATAAAATGTCTAGATTATATTGAAATTATCTTAAAAGTAAATTATCTTTTATATATGTGAAGATAGTGCAAAAATATTGTTTTGAGAATTTCACCAATAATCGATTCGGTCAAAAAATGAAAATGGCTCTATCTTACCAAATGGCAAAATAAAATGTCTAGATTATATCGAAATTAACTTAAAAGTAACTTATCTCTAATATATGTGAAGATAGTGCAAAAATATTGTTTTGAGAATTTCATCAATAATCGACAGGCGCGGACCTGTCGAATCGGTCAAAAAATGAAAATGGCTCTATCTTACAAAATGGCGAAATAAAATGTCTAGATTATATTGAAATTAACTTAAAGGTAACTTATCTCTAATATATGTGAAGATAGTGCAAAAATATTGTTTTGAGAATTTCACCAATAATCGACAGGCGCGGACCTGTCGAATCGGTCAAAAAATGAAATTGGCTCTATCTTACAAAATGGCAAAATAAAATGTCTAGATTATATCGAAATTAACTTAAAAGTAACTTATCTTTAATATATGTGAAGATAGTGCAAAAATATTGTTTTGAGAATTTCACCAATAATCGACAGGCGCGGACCTGTCGAATCGGTCAAAAAATGAAATTGGCTCTATCTTACAAAATGGCAAAATAAAATGTCTAGATTATATCGAAATTAACTTAAAAGTAACTTATCTTTAATATATGTGAAGATAGTGCAAAAATATTGTTTTGAGAATTTCACCAATAATCGACAGGCGCGGACCTGTCGAATCGGTCAAAAAATGAAAATGGCTCTATCTTACAAAATGGCGAAATAAAATGTCTAGATTATATTGAAATTAACTTAAAAGTAACTTATCTCTTATATATGTGAAGATAGTGCAAAAATATTGTTTTGAGAATTTCACCAATAATCGAATCGGTCAAAAAATGAAAATGGCTCTATCTTACCAAATGGCAAAATAAAATGTCTAGATTATATCGAAATTAACTTAAAAGTAACTTATCTCTAATATATGTGAAGATAGTGCAAAAATATTGTTTTGAGAATTTCATCAATATTTTTGTCGAATCGGTCAAAAAATGAAAATGGCTCTATCTTACAAAATGGCAAAATAAAATGTCTATATTATATCGAAATTAACTTAAAAGTAACTTATCTTTAATATATGTGAAGATAGTGCAAAAATATTGTTTTGAGAATTTCACCAATAATCGACAGGCGCGGACCTGTCGAATCGGTCAAAAAATGAAAATGGCTCTATCTTACAAAATGGCGAAATAAAATGTCTAGATTATATTGAAATTAACTTAAAGGTAACTTATCTCTAATATATGTGAAGATAGTGCAAATATATTGTTTTGAGAATTTCACCAATAATCGACCAATGAAATTGGCTCTATCTTACAAAATGGCAAAATAAAATGTCTAGATTATACCGAAATTAACTTAAAAGTAACTTATCTTTAATATATGTGAAGATAGTGCAAAAATATTGTTTTGAGAATTTCACCAATAATCGACAGGCGCGGACCTGTCGAATCGGTCAAAAAATGAAAATGGCTCTATCTTACAAAATGGCGAAATAAAATGTCTAGATTATATTGAAATTAACTTAAAAGTAACTTATCTCTTATATATGTGAAGATAGTGCAAAAATATTGTTTTGAGAATTTCACCAATAATCGAATCGGTCAAAAAATGAAAATGGCTCTATCTTACCAAATGGCAAAATAAAATGTCTAGATTATATCGAAATTAACTTAAAAGTAACTTATCTCTAATATATGTGAAGATAGTGCAAAAATATTGTTTTGAGAATTTCATCAATATTTTTCAGGCCCGGACCTGTCGAATCGGTCAAAAAATGAAAATGGCTCTATCTTACAAAATGGCAAAATAAAATGTCTAGATTATATCAAAATTAACTTAAAAGTAACTTATCTTTAATATATGTGAAGATAGTGCAAAAATATTGTTTTGAGAATTTCACCAATAATCGACCAATGAAATTGGCTCTATCTTACAAAATGGCAAAATAAAATGTCTAGATTATACCGAAATTAACTTAAAAGTAACTTATCTTTAATATATGTGAAGATAGTGCAAAAATATTGTTTTGAGAATTTCATCAATAATCGACAGGCGCGGACCTGTCGAATCGGTCAAAAAATGAAAATGGCTCTATCTTACAAAATGGCGAAATAAAATGTCTAGATTATATTGAAATTAACTTAAAAGTAACTTATCTTTTATATATGTGAAGATAGTGCAAAAATATTGTTTTGAGAATTTCACCAATAATCGAATCGGTCAAAAAATGAAAATGGCTCTATCTTACCAAATGGCAAAATAAAATGTCTAGATTATATCGAAATTAACTTAAAAGTAACTTATCTCTAATATATGTGAAGATAGTGCAAAAATATTGTTTTGAGAATTTCATCAATATTTTTCAGGCCCGGACCTGTCGAATCGGTCAAAAAATGAAAATGGCTCTATCTTACAAAATGGCAAAATAAAATGTCTAGATTATATCGAAATTAACTTAAAAGTAACTTATCTTTAATATATGTGAAGATAGTGCAAAAATATTGTTTTGAGAATTTCACCAATAATCGACAGGCGCGGACCTGTCGAATCGGTCAAAAAATGAAAATGGCTCTATCTTACAAAATGGCGAAATAAAATGTCTAGATTATATTGAAATTAACTTAAAAGTAACTTATCTCTTATATATGTGAAGATAGTGCAAAAATATTGTTTTGAGAATTTCACCAATAATCGAATCGGTCAAAAAATGAAAATGGCTCTATCTTACCAAATGGCAAAATAAAATGTCTAGATTATATCGAAATTAACTTAAAAGTAACTTATCTCTAATATATGTGAAGATAGTGCAAAAATATTGTTTTGAGAATTTCATCAATATTTTTCAGGCCCGGACCTGTCGAATCGGTCAAAAAATGAAAATGGCTCTATCTTACAAAATGGCAAAATAAAATGTCTAGATTATATCGAAATTAACTTAAAAGTAACTTATCTTTAATATATGTGAAGATAGTGCAAAAATATTGTTTTGAGAATTTCACCAATAATCGACAGGCGCGGACCTGTCGAATCGGTCAAAAAATGAAAATGGCTCTATCTTACAAAATGGCGAAATAAAATGTCTAGATTATATTGAAATTAACTTAAAAGTAACTTATCTCTTATATATGTGAAGATAGTGCAAAAATATTGTTTTGAGAATTTCACCAATAATCGAATCGGTCAAAAAATGAAAATGGCTCTATCTTACCAAATGGCAAAATAAAATGTCTAGATTATATCGAAATTAACTTAAAAGTAACTTATCTCTAATATATGTGAAGATAGTGCAAAAATATTGTTTTGAGAATTTCATCAATATTTTTGTCGAATCGGTCAAAAAATGAAAATGGCTCTATCTTACAAAATGGCAAAATAAAATGTCTAGATTATATCGAAATTAACTTAAAAGTAACTTATCTTTAATATATGTGAAGATAGTGCAAAAATATTGTTTTGAGAATTTCACCAATAATCGACAGGCGCGGACCTGTCGAATCGGTCAAAAAATGAAAATGGCTCTATCTTACAAAATGGCGAAATAAAATGTCTAGATTATATTGAAATTAACTTAAAGGTAACTTATCTCTAATATATGTGAAGATAGTGCAAATATATTGTTTTGAGAATTTCACCAATAATCGACCAATGAAATTGGCTCTATCTTACAAAATGGCAAAATAAAATGTCTAGATTATACCGAAATTAACTTAAAAGTAACTTATCTTTAATATATGTGAAGATAGTGCAAAAATATTGTTTTGAGAATTTCACCAATAATCGACAGGCGCGGACCTGTCGAATCGGTCAAAAAATGAAAATGGCTCTATCTTACAAAATGGCGAAATAAAATGTCTAGATTATATTGAAATTAACTTAAAAGTAACTTATCTCTTATATATGTGAAGATAGTGCAAAAATATTGTTTTGAGAATTTCACCAATAATCGAATCGGTCAAAAAATGAAAATGGCTCTATCTTACCAAATGGCAAAATAAAATGTCTAGATTATATCGAAATTAACTTAAAAGTAACTTATCTCTAATATATGTGAAGATAGTGCAAAAATATTGTTTTGAGAATTTCATCAATATTTTTCAGGCCCGGACCTGTCGAATCGGTCAAAAAATGAAAATGGCTCTATCTTACAAAATGGCAAAATAAAATGTCTAGATTATATCAAAATTAACTTAAAAGTAACTTATCTTTAATATATGTGAAGATAGTGCAAAAATATTGTTTTGAGAATTTCACCAATAATCGACCAATGAAATTGGCTCTATCTTACAAAATGGCAAAATAAAATGTCTAGATTATACCGAAATTAACTTAAAAGTAACTTATCTTTAATATATGTGAAGATAGTGCAAAAATATTGTTTTGAGAATTTCATCAATAATCGACAGGCGCGGACCTGTCGAATCGGTCAAAAAATGAAAATGGCTCTATCTTACAAAATGGCGAAATAAAATGTCTAGATTATATTGAAATTAACTTAAAAGTAACTTATCTTTTATATATGTGAAGATAGTGCAAAAATATTGTTTTGAGAATTTCACCAATAATCGAATCGGTCAAAAAATGAAAATGGCTCTATCTTACCAAATGGCAAAATAAAATGTCTAGATTATATCGAAATTAACTTAAAAGTAACTTATCTCTAATATATGTGAAGATAGTGCAAAAATATTGTTTTGAGAATTTCATCAATATTTTTCAGGCCCGGACCTGTCGAATCGGTCAAAAAATGAAAATGGCTCTATCTTACAAAATGGCAAAATAAAATGTCTAGATTATATCAAAATTAACTTAAAAGTAACTTATCTTTAATATATGTGAAGATAGTGCAAAAATATTGTTTTGAGAATTTCACCAATAATCGACCAATGAAATTGGCTCTATCTTACCAAATGGCAAAATAAAATGTCTAGATTATATCGAAATTAACTTAAAAGTAACTTATCTCTAATATATGTGAAGATAGTGCAAAAATATTGTTTTGAGAATTTCATCAATATTTTTCAGGCCCGGACCTGTCGAATCGGTCAAAAAATGAAAATGGCTCTATCTTACAAAATGGCAAAATAAAATGTCTAGATTATACCGAAATTAACTTAAAAGTAACTTATCTTTAATATATGTGAAGATAGTGCAAAAATATTGTTTTGAGAATTTCACCAATAATCGACAGGCGCGGACCTGTCGAATCGGTCAAAAAATGAAAATGGCTCTATCTTACAAAATGGCAAAATAAAATGTCTAGATTATATCGAAATTAACTTAAAAGTAACTTATCTTTAATATATGTGAAGATAGTGCAAAAATATTGTTTTGAGAATTTCACCAATAATCGACCAATGAAATTGGCTCTATCTTACAAAATGGCAAAATAAAATGTCTAGATTATACCGAAATTAACTTAAAAGTAACTTATCTTTAATATATGTGAAGATAGTGCAAAAATATTGTTTTGAGAATTTCATCAATAATCGACAGGCGCGGACCTGTCGAATCGGTCAAAAAATGAAAATGGCTCTATCTTACAAAATGGCGAAATAAAATGTCTAGATTATATTGAAATTATCTTAAAAGTAAATTATCTTTTATATATGTGAAGATAGTGCAAAAATATTGTTTTGAGAATTTCACCAATAATCGATTCGGTCAAAAAATGAAAATGGCTCTATCTTACCAAATGGCAAAATAAAATGTCTAGATTATATCGAAATTAACTTAAAAGTAACTTATCTCTAATATATGTGAAGATAGTGCAAAAATATTGTTTTGAGAATTTCATCAATAATCGACAGGCGCGGACCTGTCGAATCGGTCAAAAAATGAAAATGGCTCTATCTTACAAAATGGCGAAATAAAATGTCTAGATTATATTGAAATTAACTTAAAGGTAACTTATCTCTAATATATGTGAAGATAGTGCAAAAATATTGTTTTGAGAATTTCACCAATAATCGACAGGCGCGGACCTGTCGAATCGGTCAAAAAATGAAATTGGCTCTATCTTACAAAATGGCAAAATAAAATGTCTAGATTATATCGAAATTAACTTAAAAGTAACTTATCTTTAATATATGTGAAGATAGTGCAAAAATATTGTTTTGAGAATTTCACCAATAATCGACAGGCGCGGACCTGTCGAATCGGTCAAAAAATGAAATTGGCTCTATCTTACAAAATGGCAAAATAAAATGTCTAGATTATATCGAAATTAACTTAAAAGTAACTTATCTTTAATATATGTGAAGATAGTGCAAAAATATTGTTTTGAGAATTTCACCAATAATCGACAGGCGCGGACCTGTCGAATCGGTCAAAAAATGAAATTGGCTCTATCTTACAAAATGGCAAAATAAAATGTCTAGATTATATCGAAATTAACTTAAAAGTAACTTATCTTTAATATATGTGAAGATAGTGCAAAAATATTGTTTTGAGAATTTCACCAATAATCGACAGGCGCGGACCTGTCGAATCGGTCAAAAAATGAAAATGGCTCTATCTTACAAAATGGCGAAATAAAATGTCTAGATTATATTGAAATTAACTTAAAAGTAACTTATCTCTTATATATGTGAAGATAGTGCAAAAATATTGTTTTGAGAATTTCACCAATAATCGAATCGGTCAAAAAATGAAAATGGCTCTATCTTACCAAATGGCAAAATAAAATGTCTAGATTATATCGAAATTAACTTAAAAGTAACTTATCTCTAATATATGTGAAGATAGTGCAAAAATATTGTTTTGAGAATTTCATCAATATTTTTGTCGAATCGGTCAAAAAATGAAAATGGCTCTATCTTACAAAATGGCAAAATAAAATGTCTATATTATATCGAAATTAACTTAAAAGTAACTTATCTTTAATATATGTGAAGATAGTGCAAAAATATTGTTTTGAGAATTTCACCAATAATCGACAGGCGCGGACCTGTCGAATCGGTCAAAAAATGAAAATGGCTCTATCTTACAAAATGGCGAAATAAAATGTCTAGATTATATTGAAATTAACTTAAAGGTAACTTATCTCTAATATATGTGAAGATAGTGCAAATATATTGTTTTGAGAATTTCACCAATAATCGACCAATGAAATTGGCTCTATCTTACAAAATGGCAAAATAAAATGTCTAGATTATACCGAAATTAACTTAAAAGTAACTTATCTTTAATATATGTGAAGATAGTGCAAAAATATTGTTTTGAGAATTTCACCAATAATCGACAGGCGCGGACCTGTCGAATCGGTCAAAAAATGAAAATGGCTCTATCTTACAAAATGGCGAAATAAAATGTCTAGATTATATTGAAATTAACTTAAAAGTAACTTATCTCTTATATATGTGAAGATAGTGCAAAAATATTGTTTTGAGAATTTCACCAATAATCGAATCGGTCAAAAAATGAAAATGGCTCTATCTTACCAAATGGCAAAATAAAATGTCTAGATTATATCGAAATTAACTTAAAAGTAACTTATCTCTAATATATGTGAAGATAGTGCAAAAATATTGTTTTGAGAATTTCATCAATATTTTTCAGGCCCGGACCTGTCGAATCGGTCAAAAAATGAAAATGGCTCTATCTTACAAAATGGCAAAATAAAATGTCTAGATTATACCGAAATTAACTTAAAAGTAACTTATCTTTAATATATGTGAAGATAGTGCAAAAATATTGTTTTGAGAATTTCACCAATAATCGACAGGCGCGGACCTGTCGAATCGGTCAAAAAATGAAAATGGCTCTATCTTACAAAATGGCAAAATAAAATGTCTAGATTATATCGAAATTAACTTAAAAGTAACTTATCTTTAATATATGTGAAGATAGTGCAAAAATATTGTTTTGAGAATTTCACCAATAATCGACCAATGAAATTGGCTCTATCTTACAAAATGGCAAAATAAAATGTCTAGATTATACCGAAATTAACTTAAAAGTAACTTATCTTTAATATATGTGAAGATAGTGCAAAAATATTGTTTTGAGAATTTCATCAATAATCGACAGGCGCGGACCTGTCGAATCGGTCAAAAAATGAAAATGGCTCTATCTTACAAAATGGCGAAATAAAATGTCTAGATTATATTGAAATTATCTTAAAAGTAAATTATCTTTTATATATGTGAAGATAGTGCAAAAATATTGTTTTGAGAATTTCACCAATAATCGATTCGGTCAAAAAATGAAAATGGCTCTATCTTACCAAATGGCAAAATAAAATGTCTAGATTATATCGAAATTAACTTAAAAGTAACTTATCTCTAATATATGTGAAGATAGTGCAAAAATATTGTTTTGAGAATTTCATCAATAATCGACAGGCGCGGACCTGTCGAATCGGTCAAAAAATGAAAATGGCTCTATCTTACAAAATGGCGAAATAAAATGTCTAGATTATATTGAAATTAACTTAAAGGTAACTTATCTCTAATATATGTGAAGATAGTGCAAAAATATTGTTTTGAGAATTTCACCAATAATCGACAGGCGCGGACCTGTCGAATCGGTCAAAAAATGAAATTGGCTCTATCTTACAAAATGGCAAAATAAAATGTCTAGATTATATCGAAATTAACTTAAAAGTAACTTATCTTTAATATATGTGAAGATAGTGCAAAAATATTGTTTTGAGAATTTCACCAATAATCGACAGGCGCGGACCTGTCGAATCGGTCAAAAAATGAAATTGGCTCTATCTTACAAAATGGCAAAATAAAATGTCTAGATTATATCGAAATTAACTTAAAAGTAACTTATCTTTAATATATGTGAAGATAGTGCAAAAATATTGTTTTGAGAATTTCACCAATAATCGACAGGCGCGGACCTGTCGAATCGGTCAAAAAATGAAATTGGCTCTATCTTACAAAATGGCAAAATAAAATGTCTAGATTATATCGAAATTAACTTAAAAGTAACTTATCTTTAATATATGTGAAGATAGTGCAAAAATATTGTTTTGAGAATTTCACCAATAATCGACAGGCGCGGACCTGTCGAATCGGTCAAAAAATGAAAATGGCTCTATCTTACAAAATGGCGAAATAAAATGTCTAGATTATATTGAAATTAACTTAAAAGTAACTTATCTCTTATATATGTGAAGATAGTGCAAAAATATTGTTTTGAGAATTTCACCAATAATCGAATCGGTCAAAAAATGAAAATGGCTCTATCTTACCAAATGGCAAAATAAAATGTCTAGATTATATCGAAATTAACTTAAAAGTAACTTATCTCTAATATATGTGAAGATAGTGCAAAAATATTGTTTTGAGAATTTCATCAATATTTTTGTCGAATCGGTCAAAAAATGAAAATGGCTCTATCTTACAAAATGGCAAAATAAAATGTCTATATTATATCGAAATTAACTTAAAAGTAACTTATCTTTAATATATGTGAAGATAGTGCAAAAATATTGTTTTGAGAATTTCACCAATAATCGACAGGCGCGGACCTGTCGAATCGGTCAAAAAATGAAAATGGCTCTATCTTACAAAATGGCGAAATAAAATGTCTAGATTATATTGAAATTAACTTAAAGGTAACTTATCTCTAATATATGTGAAGATAGTGCAAATATATTGTTTTGAGAATTTCACCAATAATCGACCAATGAAATTGGCTCTATCTTACAAAATGGCAAAATAAAATGTCTAGATTATACCGAAATTAACTTAAAAGTAACTTATCTTTAATATATGTGAAGATAGTGCAAAAATATTGTTTTGAGAATTTCACCAATAATCGACAGGCGCGGACCTGTCGAATCGGTCAAAAAATGAAAATGGCTCTATCTTACAAAATGGCGAAATAAAATGTCTAGATTATATTGAAATTAACTTAAAAGTAACTTATCTCTTATATATGTGAAGATAGTGCAAAAATATTGTTTTGAGAATTTCACCAATAATCGAATCGGTCAAAAAATGAAAATGGCTCTATCTTACCAAATGGCAAAATAAAATGTCTAGATTATATCGAAATTAACTTAAAAGTAACTTATCTCTAATATATGTGAAGATAGTGCAAAAATATTGTTTTGAGAATTTCATCAATATTTTTCAGGCCCGGACCTGTCGAATCGGTCAAAAAATGAAAATGGCTCTATCTTACAAAATGGCAAAATAAAATGTCTAGATTATATCAAAATTAACTTAAAAGTAACTTATCTTTAATATATGTGAAGATAGTGCAAAAATATTGTTTTGAGAATTTCACCAATAATCGACAGGCGCGGACCTGTCGAATCGGTCAAAAAATGAAAATGGCTCTATCTTACAAAATGGCGAAATAAAATGTCTAGATTATATTGAAATTAACTTAAAAGTAACTTATCTCTTATATATGTGAAGATAGTCCAAAAATATTGTTTTGAGAATTTCACCAATAATCGAATCGGTCAAAAAATGAAAATGGCTCTATCTTACCAAATGGCAAAATAAAATGTCTAGATTATATCGAAATTAACTTAAAAGTAACTTATCTCTAATATATGTGAAGATAGTGCAAAAATATTGTTTTGAGAATTTCATCAATATTTTTGTCGAATCGGTCAAAAAATGAAAATGGCTCTATCTTACAAAATGGCAAAATAAAATGTCTATATTATATCGAAATTAACTTAAAAGTAACTTATCTTTAATATATGTGAAGATAGTGCAAAAATATTGTTTTGAGAATTTCACCAATAATCGACAGGCGCGGACCTGTCGAATCGGTCAAAAAATGAAAATGGCTCTATCTTACAAAATGGCGAAATAAAATGTCTAGATTATATTGAAATTAACTTAAAGGTAACTTATCTCTAATATATGTGAAGATAGTGCAAATATATTGTTTTGAGAATTTCACCAATAATCGACCAATGAAATTGGCTCTATCTTACAAAATGGCAAAATAAAATGTCTAGATTATACCGAAATTAACTTAAAAGTAACTTATCTTTAATATATGTGAAGATAGTGCAAAAATATTGTTTTGAGAATTTCACCAATAATCGACAGGCGCGGACCTGTCGAATCGGTCAAAAAATGAAAATGGCTCTATCTTACAAAATGGCAAAATAAAATGTCTAGATTATATTGAAATTAACTTAAAAGTAACTTATCTCTTATATATGTGAAGATAGTGCAAAAATATTGTTTTGAGAATTTCACCAATAATCGAATCGGTCAAAAAATGAAAATGGCTCTATCTTACCAAATGGCAAAATAAAATGTCTAGATTATATCGAAATTAACTTAAAAGTAACTTATCTCTAATATATGTGAAGATAGTGCAAAAATATTGTTTTGAGAATTTCATCAATATTTTTCAGGCCCGGACCTGTCGAATCGGTCAAAAAATGAAAATGGCTCTATCTTACAAAATGGCAAAATAAAATGTCTAGATTATATCAAAATTAACTTAAAAGTAACTTATCTTTAATATATGTGAAGATAGTGCAAAAATATTGTTTTGAGAATTTCACCAATAATCGACCAATGAAATTGGCTCTATCTTACAAAATGGCAAAATAAAATGTCTAGATTATACCGAAATTAACTTAAAAGTAACTTATCTTTAATATATGTGAAGATAGTGCAAAAATATTGTTTTGAGAATTTCATCAATAATCGACAGGCGCGGACCTGTCGAATCGGTCAAAAAATGAAAATGGCTCTATCTTACAAAATGGCGAAATAAAATGTCTAGATTATATTGAAATTAACTTAAAAGTAACTTATCTTTTATATATGTGAAGATAGTGCAAAAATATTGTTTTGAGAATTTCACCAATAATCGAATCGGTCAAAAAATGAAAATGGCTCTATCTTACCAAATGGCAAAATAAAATGTCTAGATTATATCGAAATTAACTTAAAAGTAACTTATCTCTAATATATGTGAAGATAGTGCAAAAATATTGTTTTGAGAATTTCATCAATATTTTTCAGGCCCGGACCTGTCGAATCGGTCAAAAAATGAAAATGGCTCTATCTTACAAAATGGCAAAATAAAATGTCTAGATTATACCGAAATTAACTTAAAAGTAACTTATCTTTAATATATGTGAAGATAGTGCAAAAATATTGTTTTGAGAATTTCACCAATAATCGACAGGCGCGGACCTGTCGAATCGGTCAAAAAATGAAAATGGCTCTATCTTACAAAATGGCAAAATAAAATGTCTAGATTATATCGAAATTAACTTAAAAGTAACTTATCTTTAATATATGTGAAGATAGTGCAAAAATATTGTTTTGAGAATTTCACCAATAATCGACCAATGAAATTGGCTCTATCTTACAAAATGGCAAAATAAAATGTCTAGATTATACCGAAATTAACTTAAAAGTAACTTATCTTTAATATATGTGAAGATAGTGCAAAAATATTGTTTTGAGAATTTCATCAATAATCGACAGGCGCGGACCTGTCGAATCGGTCAAAAAATGAAAATGGCTCTATCTTACAAAATGGCGAAATAAAATGTCTAGATTATATTGAAATTATCTTAAAAGTAAATTATCTTTTATATATGTGAAGATAGTGCAAAAATATTGTTTTGAGAATTTCACCAATAATCGATTCGGTCAAAAAATGAAAATGGCTCTATCTTACCAAATGGCAAAATAAAATGTCTAGATTATATCGAAATTAACTTAAAAGTAACTTATCTCTAATATATGTGAAGATAGTGCAAAAATATTGTTTTGAGAATTTCATCAATAATCGACAGGCGCGGACCTGTCGAATCGGTCAAAAAATGAAAATGGCTCTATCTTACAAAATGGCGAAATAAAATGTCTAGATTATATTGAAATTAACTTAAAGGTAACTTATCTCTAATATATGTGAAGATAGTGCAAAAATATTGTTTTGAGAATTTCACCAATAATCGACAGGCGCGGACCTGTCGAATCGGTCAAAAAATGAAATTGGCTCTATCTTACAAAATGGCAAAATAAAATGTCTAGATTATATCGAAATTAACTTAAAAGTAACTTATCTTTAATATATGTGAAGATAGTGCAAAAATATTGTTTTGAGAATTTCACCAATAATCGACAGGCGCGGACCTGTCGAATCGGTCAAAAAATGAAATTGGCTCTATCTTACAAAATGGCAAAATAAAATGTCTAGATTATATCGAAATTAACTTAAAAGTAACTTATCTTTAATATATGTGAAGATAGTGCAAAAATATTGTTTTGAGAATTTCACCAATAATCGACAGGCGCGGACCTGTCGAATCGGTCAAAAAATGAAATTGGCTCTATCTTACAAAATGGCAAAATAAAATGTCTAGATTATATCGAAATTAACTTAAAAGTAACTTATCTTTAATATATGTGAAGATAGTGCAAAAATATTGTTTTGAGAATTTCACCAATAATCGACAGGCGCGGACCTGTCGAATCGGTCAAAAAATGAAAATGGCTCTATCTTACAAAATGGCGAAATAAAATGTCTAGATTATATTGAAATTAACTTAAAAGTAACTTATCTCTTATATATGTGAAGATAGTGCAAAAATATTGTTTTGAGAATTTCACCAATAATCGAATCGGTCAAAAAATGAAAATGGCTCTATCTTACCAAATGGCAAAATAAAATGTCTAGATTATATCGAAATTAACTTAAAAGTAACTTATCTCTAATATATGTGAAGATAGTGCAAAAATATTGTTTTGAGAATTTCATCAATATTTTTGTCGAATCGGTCAAAAAATGAAAATGGCTCTATCTTACAAAATGGCAAAATAAAATGTCTATATTATATCGAAATTAACTTAAAAGTAACTTATCTTTAATATATGTGAAGATAGTGCAAAAATATTGTTTTGAGAATTTCACCAATAATCGACAGGCGCGGACCTGTCGAATCGGTCAAAAAATGAAAATGGCTCTATCTTACAAAATGGCGAAATAAAATGTCTAGATTATATTGAAATTAACTTAAAGGTAACTTATCTCTAATATATGTGAAGATAGTGCAAATATATTGTTTTGAGAATTTCACCAATAATCGACCAATGAAATTGGCTCTATCTTACAAAATGGCAAAATAAAATGTCTAGATTATACCGAAATTAACTTAAAAGTAACTTATCTTTAATATATGTGAAGATAGTGCAAAAATATTGTTTTGAGAATTTCACCAATAATCGACAGGCGCGGACCTGTCGAATCGGTCAAAAAATGAAAATGGCTCTATCTTACAAAATGGCGAAATAAAATGTCTAGATTATATTGAAATTAACTTAAAAGTAACTTATCTCTTATATATGTGAAGATAGTGCAAAAATATTGTTTTGAGAATTTCACCAATAATCGAATCGGTCAAAAAATGAAAATGGCTCTATCTTACCAAATGGCAAAATAAAATGTCTAGATTATATCGAAATTAACTTAAAAGTAACTTATCTCTAATATATGTGAAGATAGTGCAAAAATATTGTTTTGAGAATTTCATCAATATTTTTCAGGCCCGGACCTGTCGAATCGGTCAAAAAATGAAAATGGCTCTATCTTACAAAATGGCAAAATAAAATGTCTAGATTATATCAAAATTAACTTAAAAGTAACTTATCTTTAATATATGTGAAGATAGTGCAAAAATATTGTTTTGAGAATTTCACCAATAATCGACAGGCGCGGACCTGTCGAATCGGTCAAAAAATGAAAATGGCTCTATCTTACAAAATGGCGAAATAAAATGTCTAGATTATATTGAAATTAACTTAAAAGTAACTTATCTCTTATATATGTGAAGATAGTCCAAAAATATTGTTTTGAGAATTTCACCAATAATCGAATCGGTCAAAAAATGAAAATGGCTCTATCTTACCAAATGGCAAAATAAAATGTCTAGATTATATCGAAATTAACTTAAAAGTAACTTATCTCTAATATATGTGAAGATAGTGCAAAAATATTGTTTTGAGAATTTCATCAATATTTTTGTCGAATCGGTCAAAAAATGAAAATGGCTCTATCTTACAAAATGGCAAAATAAAATGTCTATATTATATCGAAATTAACTTAAAAGTAACTTATCTTTAATATATGTGAAGATAGTGCAAAAATATTGTTTTGAGAATTTCACCAATAATCGACAGGCGCGGACCTGTCGAATCGGTCAAAAAATGAAAATGGCTCTATCTTACAAAATGGCGAAATAAAATGTCTAGATTATATTGAAATTAACTTAAAGGTAACTTATCTCTAATATATGTGAAGATAGTGCAAATATATTGTTTTGAGAATTTCACCAATAATCGACCAATGAAATTGGCTCTATCTTACAAAATGGCAAAATAAAATGTCTAGATTATACCGAAATTAACTTAAAAGTAACTTATCTTTAATATATGTGAAGATAGTGCAAAAATATTGTTTTGAGAATTTCACCAATAATCGACAGGCGCGGACCTGTCGAATCGGTCAAAAAATGAAAATGGCTCTATCTTACAAAATGGCAAAATAAAATGTCTAGATTATATTGAAATTAACTTAAAAGTAACTTATCTCTTATATATGTGAAGATAGTGCAAAAATATTGTTTTGAGAATTTCACCAATAATCGAATCGGTCAAAAAATGAAAATGGCTCTATCTTACCAAATGGCAAAATAAAATGTCTAGATTATATCGAAATTAACTTAAAAGTAACTTATCTCTAATATATGTGAAGATAGTGCAAAAATATTGTTTTGAGAATTTCATCAATATTTTTCAGGCCCGGACCTGTCGAATCGGTCAAAAAATGAAAATGGCTCTATCTTACAAAATGGCAAAATAAAATGTCTAGATTATATCAAAATTAACTTAAAAGTAACTTATCTTTAATATATGTGAAGATAGTGCAAAAATATTGTTTTGAGAATTTCACCAATAATCGACCAATGAAATTGGCTCTATCTTACAAAATGGCAAAATAAAATGTCTAGATTATACCGAAATTAACTTAAAAGTAACTTATCTTTAATATATGTGAAGATAGTGCAAAAATATTGTTTTGAGAATTTCATCAATAATCGACAGGCGCGGACCTGTCGAATCGGTCAAAAAATGAAAATGGCTCTATCTTACAAAATGGCGAAATAAAATGTCTAGATTATATTGAAATTAACTTAAAAGTAACTTATCTTTTATATATGTGAAGATAGTGCAAAAATATTGTTTTGAGAATTTCACCAATAATCGAATCGGTCAAAAAATGAAAATGGCTCTATCTTACCAAATGGCAAAATAAAATGTCTAGATTATATCGAAATTAACTTAAAAGTAACTTATCTCTAATATATGTGAAGATAGTGCAAAAATATTGTTTTGAGAATTTCATCAATATTTTTCAGGCCCGGACCTGTCGAATCGGTCAAAAAATGAAAATGGCTCTATCTTACAAAATGGCAAAATAAAATGTCTAGATTATATCGAAATTAACTTAAAAGTAACTTATCTTTAATATATGTGAAGATAGTGCAAAAATATTGTTTTGAGAATTTCACCAATAATCGACAGGCGCGGACCTGTCGAATCGGTCAAAAAATGAAAATGGCTCTATCTTACAAAATGGCGAAATAAAATGTCTAGATTATATTGAAATTAACTTAAAAGTAACTTATCTCTTATATATGTGAAGATAGTGCAAAAATATTGTTTTGAGAATTTCACCAATAATCGAATCGGTCAAAAAATGAAAATGGCTCTATCTTACCAAATGGCAAAATAAAATGTCTAGATTATATCGAAATTAACTTAAAAGTAACTTATCTCTAATATATGTGAAGATAGTGCAAAAATATTGTTTTGAGAATTTCATCAATATTTTTCAGGCCCGGACCTGTCGAATCGGTCAAAAAATGAAAATGGCTCTATCTTACAAAATGGCAAAATAAAATGTCTAGATTATATCGAAATTAACTTAAAAGTAACTTATCTTTAATATATGTGAAGATAGTGCAAAAATATTGTTTTGAGAATTTCACCAATAATCGACAGGCGCGGACCTGTCGAATCGGTCAAAAAATGAAAATGGCTCTATCTTACAAAATGGCGAAATAAAATGTCTAGATTATATTGAAATTAACTTAAAAGTAACTTATCTCTTATATATGTGAAGATAGTGCAAAAATATTGTTTTGAGAATTTCACCAATAATCGAATCGGTCAAAAAATGAAAATGGCTCTATCTTACCAAATGGCAAAATAAAATGTCTAGATTATATCGAAATTAACTTAAAAGTAACTTATCTCTAATATATGTGAAGATAGTGCAAAAATATTGTTTTGAGAATTTCATCAATATTTTTGTCGAATCGGTCAAAAAATGAAAATGGCTCTATCTTACAAAATGGCAAAATAAAATGTCTAGATTATATCGAAATTAACTTAAAAGTAACTTATCTTTAATATATGTGAAGATAGTGCAAAAATATTGTTTTGAGAATTTCACCAATAATCGACAGGCGCGGACCTGTCGAATCGGTCAAAAAATGAAAATGGCTCTATCTTACAAAATGGCGAAATAAAATGTCTAGATTATATTGAAATTAACTTAAAGGTAACTTATCTCTAATATATGTGAAGATAGTGCAAATATATTGTTTTGAGAATTTCACCAATAATCGACCAATGAAATTGGCTCTATCTTACAAAATGGCAAAATAAAATGTCTAGATTATACCGAAATTAACTTAAAAGTAACTTATCTTTAATATATGTGAAGATAGTGCAAAAATATTGTTTTGAGAATTTCACCAATAATCGACAGGCGCGGACCTGTCGAATCGGTCAAAAAATGAAAATGGCTCTATCTTACAAAATGGCGAAATAAAATGTCTAGATTATATTGAAATTAACTTAAAAGTAACTTATCTCTTATATATGTGAAGATAGTGCAAAAATATTGTTTTGAGAATTTCACCAATAATCGAATCGGTCAAAAAATGAAAATGGCTCTATCTTACCAAATGGCAAAATAAAATGTCTAGATTATATCGAAATTAACTTAAAAGTAACTTATCTCTAATATATGTGAAGATAGTGCAAAAATATTGTTTTGAGAATTTCATCAATATTTTTCAGGCCCGGACCTGTCGAATCGGTCAAAAAATGAAAATGGCTCTATCTTACAAAATGGCAAAATAAAATGTCTAGATTATATCAAAATTAACTTAAAAGTAACTTATCTTTAATATATGTGAAGATAGTGCAAAAATATTGTTTTGAGAATTTCACCAATAATCGACAGGCGCGGACCTGTCGAATCGGTCAAAAAATGAAAATGGCTCTATCTTACAAAATGGCAAAATAAAATGTCTAGATTATATCGAAATTAACTTAAAAGTAACTTATCTTTAATATATGTGAAGATAGTGCAAAAATATTGTTTTGAGAATTTCACCAATAATCGACAGGCGCGGACCTGTCGAATCGGTCAAAAAATGAAAATGGCTCTATCTTACAAAATGGCGAAATAAAATGTCTAGATTATATTGAAATTAACTTAAAAGTAACTTATCTCTTATATATGTGAAGATAGTGCAAAAATATTGTTTTGAGAATTTCACCAATAATCGAATCGGTCAAAAAAAAAAAAAATGGCTCTATCTTACCAAATGGCAAAATAAAATGTCTAGATTATATCGAAATTAACTTAAAAGTAACTTATCTCTAATATATGTGAAGATAGTGCAAAAATATTGTTTTGAGAATTTCATCAATATTTTTGTCGAATCGGTCAAAAAATGAAAATGGCTCTATCTTACAAAATGGCAAAATAAAATGTCTATATTATATCGAAATTAACTTAAAAGTAACTTATCTTTAATATATGTGAAGATAGTGCAAAAATATTGTTTTGAGAATTTCACCAATAATCGACAGGCGCGGACCTGTCGAATCGGTCAAAAAATGAAAATGGCTCTATCTTACAAAATGGCGAAATAAAATGTCTAGATTATATTGAAATTAACTTAAAGGTAACTTATCTCTAATATATGTGAAGATAGTGCAAATATATTGTTTTGAGAATTTCACCAATAATCGACCAATGAAATTGGCTCTATCTTACAAAATGGCAAAATAAAATGTCTAGATTATACCGAAATTAACTTAAAAGTAACTTATCTTTAATATATGTGAAGATAGTGCAAAAATATTGTTTTGAGAATTTCACCAATAATCGACAGGCGCGGACCTGTCGAATCGGTCAAAAAATGAAAATGGCTCTATCTTACAAAATGGCGAAATAAAATGTCTAGATTATATTGAAATTAACTTAAAAGTAACTTATCTCTTATATATGTGAAGATAGTGCAAAAATATTGTTTTGAGAATTTCACCAATAATCGAATCGGTCAAAAAATGAAAATGGCTCTATCTTACCAAATGGCAAAATAAAATGTCTAGATTATATCGAAATTAACTTAAAAGTAACTTATCTCTAATATATGTGAAGATAGTGCAAAAATATTGTTTTGAGAATTTCATCAATATTTTTCAGGCCCGGACCTGTCGAATCGGTCAAAAAATGAAAATGGCTCTATCTTACAAAATGGCAAAATAAAATGTCTAGATTATATCAAAATTAACTTAAAAGTAACTTATCTTTAATATATGTGAAGATAGTGCAAAAATATTGTTTTGAGAATTTCACCAATAATCGACCAATGAAATTGGCTCTATCTTACAAAATGGCAAAATAAAATGTCTAGATTATACCGAAATTAACTTAAAAGTAACTTATCTTTAATATATGTGAAGATAGTGCAAAAATATTGTTTTGAGAATTTCATCAATAATCGACAGGCGCGGACCTGTCGAATCGGTCAAAAAATGAAAATGGCTCTATCTTACAAAATGGCGAAATAAAATGTCTAGATTATATTGAAATTAACTTAAAAGTAACTTATCTTTTATATATGTGAAGATAGTGCAAAAATATTGTTTTGAGAATTTCACCAATAATCGAATCGGTCAAAAATGAAAATGGCTCTATCTTACCAAATGGCAAAATAAAATGTCTAGATTATATCGAAATTAACTTAAAAGTAACTTATCTCTAATATATGTGAAGATAGTGCAAAAATATTGTTTTGAGAATTTCACCAATAATCGACAGGCGCGGACCTGTCGAATCGGTCAAAAAATGAAAATGGCTCTATCTTACAAAATGGCGAAATAAAATGTCTAGATTATATTGAAATTAACTTAAAAGTAACTTATCTCTTATATATGTGAAGATAGTGCAAAAATATTGTTTTGAGAATTTCACCAATAATCGAATCGGTCAAAAAAAAAAAAATGGCTCTATCTTACCAAATGGCAAAATAAAATGTCTAGATTATATCGAAATTAACTTAAAAGTAACTTATCTCTAATATATGTGAAGATAGTGCAAAAATATTGTTTTGAGAATTTCATCAATATTTTTGTCGAATCGGTCAAAAAATGAAAATGGCTCTATCTTACAAAATGGCAAAATAAAATGTCTATATTATATCGAAATTAACTTAAAAGTAACTTATCTTTAATATATGTGAAGATAGTGCAAAAATATTGTTTTGAGAATTTCACCAATAATCGACAGGCGCGGACCTGTCGAATCGGTCAAAAAATGAAAATGGCTCTATCTTACAAAATGGCGAAATAAAATGTCTAGATTATATTGAAATTAACTTAAAGGTAACTTATCTCTAATATATGTGAAGATAGTGCAAATATATTGTTTTGAGAATTTCACCAATAATCGACCAATGAAATTGGCTCTATCTTACAAAATGGCAAAATAAAATGTCTAGATTATACCGAAATTAACTTAAAAGTAACTTATCTTTAATATATGTGAAGATAGTGCAAAAATATTGTTTTGAGAATTTCACCAATAATCGACAGGCGCGGACCTGTCGAATCGGTCAAAAAATGAAAATGGCTCTATCTTACAAAATGGCGAAATAAAATGTCTAGATTATATTGAAATTAACTTAAAAGTAACTTATCTCTTATATATGTGAAGATAGTGCAAAAATATTGTTTTGAGAATTTCACCAATAATCGAATCGGTCAAAAAATGAAAATGGCTCTATCTTACCAAATGGCAAAATAAAATGTCTAGATTATATCGAAATTAACTTAAAAGTAACTTATCTCTAATATATGTGAAGATAGTGCAAAAATATTGTTTTGAGAATTTCATCAATATTTTTCAGGCCCGGACCTGTCGAATCGGTCAAAAAATGAAAATGGCTCTATCTTACAAAATGGCAAAATAAAATGTCTAGATTATATCAAAATTAACTTAAAAGTAACTTATCTTTAATATATGTGAAGATAGTGCAAAAATATTGTTTTGAGAATTTCACCAATAATCGACCAATGAAATTGGCTCTATCTTACAAAATGGCAAAATAAAATGTCTAGATTATACCGAAATTAACTTAAAAGTAACTTATCTTTAATATATGTGAAGATAGTGCAAAAATATTGTTTTGAGAATTTCATCAATAATCGACAGGCGCGGACCTGTCGAATCGGTCAAAAAATGAAAATGGCTCTATCTTACAAAATGGCGAAATAAAATGTCTAGATTATATTGAAATTAACTTAAAAGTAACTTATCTTTTATATATGTGAAGATAGTGCAAAAATATTGTTTTGAGAATTTCACCAATAATCGAATCGGTCAAAAAATGAAAATGGCTCTATCTTACCAAATGGCAAAATAAAATGTCTAGATTATATCGAAATTAACTTAAAAGTAACTTATCTCTAATATATGTGAAGATAGTGCAAAAATATTGTTTTGAGAATTTCATCAATATTTTTCAGGCCCGGACCTGTCGAATCGGTCAAAAAATGAAAATGGCTCTATCTTACAAAATGGCAAAATAAAATGTCTAGATTATATCGAAATTAACTTAAAAGTAACTTATCTTTAATATATGTGAAGATAGTGCAAAAATATTGTTTTGAGAATTTCACCAATAATCGACAGGCGCGGACCTGTCGAATCGGTCAAAAAATGAAAATGGCTCTATCTTACAAAATGGCGAAATAAAATGTCTAGATTATATTGAAATTAACTTAAAAGTAACTTATCTCTTATATATGTGAAGATAGTGCAAAAATATTGTTTTGAGAATTTCACCAATAATCGAATCGGTCAAAAAATGAAAATGGCTCTATCTTACCAAATGGCAAAATAAAATGTCTAGATTATATCGAAATTAACTTAAAAGTAACTTATCTCTAATATATGTGAAGATAGTGCAAAAATATTGTTTTGAGAATTTCATCAATATTTTTCAGGCCCGGACCTGTCGAATCGGTCAAAAAATGAAAATGGCTCTATCTTACAAAATGGCAAAATAAAATGTCTAGATTATATCGAAATTAACTTAAAAGTAACTTATCTTTAATATATGTGAAGATAGTGCAAAAATATTGTTTTGAGAATTTCACCAATAATCGACAGGCGCGGACCTGTCGAATCGGTCAAAAAATGAAAATGGCTCTATCTTACAAAATGGCGAAATAAAATGTCTAGATTATATTGAAATTAACTTAAAAGTAACTTATCTCTTATATATGTGAAGATAGTGCAAAAATATTGTTTTGAGAATTTCACCAATAATCGAATCGGTCAAAAAATGAAAATGGCTCTATCTTACCAAATGGCAAAATAAAATGTCTAGATTATATCGAAATTAACTTAAAAGTAACTTATCTCTAATATATGTGAAGATAGTGCAAAAATATTGTTTTGAGAATTTCATCAATATTTTTGTCGAATCGGTCAAAAAATGAAAATGGCTCTATCTTACAAAATGGCAAAATAAAATGTCTAGATTATATCGAAATTAACTTAAAAGTAACTTATCTTTAATATATGTGAAGATAGTGCAAAAATATTGTTTTGAGAATTTCACCAATAATCGACAGGCGCGGACCTGTCGAATCGGTCAAAAAATGAAAATGGCTCTATCTTACAAAATGGCGAAATAAAATGTCTAGATTATATTGAAATTAACTTAAAGGTAACTTATCTCTAATATATGTGAAGATAGTGCAAATATATTGTTTTGAGAATTTCACCAATAATCGACCAATGAAATTGGCTCTATCTTACAAAATGGCAAAATAAAATGTCTAGATTATACCGAAATTAACTTAAAAGTAACTTATCTTTAATATATGTGAAGATAGTGCAAAAATATTGTTTTGAGAATTTCACCAATAATCGACAGGCGCGGACCTGTCGAATCGGTCAAAAAATGAAAATGGCTCTATCTTACAAAATGGCGAAATAAAATGTCTAGATTATATTGAAATTAACTTAAAAGTAACTTATCTCTTATATATGTGAAGATAGTGCAAAAATATTGTTTTGAGAATTTCACCAATAATCGAATCGGTCAAAAAATGAAAATGGCTCTATCTTACCAAATGGCAAAATAAAATGTCTAGATTATATCGAAATTAACTTAAAAGTAACTTATCTCTAATATATGTGAAGATAGTGCAAAAATATTGTTTTGAGAATTTCATCAATATTTTTCAGGCCCGGACCTGTCGAATCGGTCAAAAAATGAAAATGGCTCTATCTTACAAAATGGCAAAATAAAATGTCTAGATTATATCAAAATTAACTTAAAAGTAACTTATCTTTAATATATGTGAAGATAGTGCAAAAATATTGTTTTGAGAATTTCACCAATAATCGACAGGCGCGGACCTGTCGAATCGGTCAAAAAATGAAAATGGCTCTATCTTACAAAATGGCGAAATAAAATGTCTATATTATATTGAAATTAACTTAAAAGTAACTTATCTCTAATATATGTGAAGATAGTGCAAAAATATTGTTTTGAGAATTTCACCAATAATCGACAGGCGCGGACCTGTCGAATCGGTCAAAAAATGAAATTGGCTCTATCTTACCAAATGGCAAAATAAAATGTCTAGATTATATCGAAATTAACTTAAAAGTAACTTATCTCTAATATATGTGAAGATAGTGCAAAAATATTGTTTTGAGAATTTCACCAATAATCGAATCGGTCAAAAAATGAAAATGGCTCTATCTTACCAAATGGCAAAATAAAATGTCTAGATTATATCGAAATTAACTTAAAAGTAACTTATCTCTAATATATGTGAAGATAGTGCAAAAATATTGTTTTGAGAATTTCATCAATATTTTTCAGGCCCGGACCTGTCGAATCGGTCAAAAAATGAAAATGGCTCTATCTTACAAAATGGCAAAATAAAATGTCTAGATTATACCGAAATTAACTTAAAAGTAACTTATCTTTAATATATGTGAAGATAGTGCAAAAATATTGTTTTGAGAATTTCATCAATAATCGACAGGCGCGGACCTGTCGAATCGGTCAAAAAATGAAAATGGCTCTATCTTACAAAATGGCGAAATAAAATGTCTAGATTATATTGAAATTAACTTAAAAGTAACTTATTTCTAATATATGTGAAGATAGTGCAAAAATATTGTTTTGAGAATTTCATCAATATTTTTCAGGCCCGGACCTGTCGAATCGGTCAAAAAATGAAAATGGATCTATCTTACAAAATGGCAAAATAAAATGTCTAGATTATATCAAAATTAACTTAAAAGTAACTTATCTTTAATATATGTGAAGATAGTGCAAAAATATTGTTTTGAGAATTTCACCAATAATCGACAGGCGCGGACCTGTCGAATCGGTCAAAAAATGAAAATGGCTCTATCTTACAAAATGGCGAAATAAAATGTCTATATTATATTGAAATTAACTTAAAAGTAACTTATCTCTAATATATGTGAAGATAGTGCAAAAATATTGTTTTGAGAATTTCACCAATAATCGACAGGCGCGGACCTGTCGAATCGGTCAAAAAATGAAATTGGCTCTATCTTACAAAATGGCAAAATAAAATGTCTAGATTATATCGAAATTAACTTAAAAGTAACTTATCTCTAATATATGTGAAGATAGTGCAAAAATATTGTTTTGAGAATTTCACCAATAATCGAATCGGTCAAAAAATGAAAATGGCTCTATCTTACCAAATGGCAAAATAAAATGTCTAGATTATATCGAAATTAACTTAAAAGTAACTTATCTCTAATATATGTGAAGATAGTGCAAAAATATTGTTTTGAGAATTTCATCAATATTTTTCAGGCCCGGACCTGTCGAATCGGTCAAAAAATGAAAATGGCTCTATCTTACAAAATGGCAAAATAAAATGTCTAGATTATACCGAAATTAACTTAAAAGTAACTTATCTTTAATATATGTGAAGATAGTGCAAAAATATTGTTTTGAGAATTTCATCAATAATCGACAGGCGCGGACCTGTCGAATCGGTCAAAAAATGAAAATGGCTCTATCTTACAAAATGGCGAAATAAAATGTCTAGATTATATTGAAATTAACTTAAAAGTAACTTATCTCTAATATATGTGAAGATAGTGCAAAAATATTGTTTTGAGAATTTCACCAATAATCGACAGGCGCGGACCTGTCGAATCGGTCAAAAAATGAAATTGGCTCTATCTTACAAAATGGCAAAATAAAATGTCTAGATTATATCGAAATTAACTTAAAAGTAACTTATCTTTAATATATGTGAAGATAGTGCAAAAATATTGTTTTGAGAATTTCACCAATA
The DNA here is from genome assembly GCA_963576725.1 of Azorinus chamasolen. NCBI lineage: Eukaryota > Metazoa > Mollusca > Bivalvia > Cardiida > Solecurtidae > Azorinus > Azorinus chamasolen. Next base: position 18,121,055 of record OY755247.1, on the reverse strand, counting down.
ATCGACAGGCGCGGACCTGTCGAATCGGTCAAAAAATGAAAATGGCTCTATCTTACAAAATGGCGAAATAAAATGTCTAGATTATATTGAAATTAACTTAAAAGTAACTTATCTCTTATATATGTGAAGATAGTGCAAAAATATTGTTTTGAGAATTTCACCAATAATCGAATCGGTCAAAAAATGAAAATGGCTCTATCTTACCAAATGGCAAAATAAAATGTCTAGATTATATCGAAATTAACTTAAAAGTAACTTATCTCTAATATATGTGAAGATAGTGCAAAAATATTGTTTTGAGAATTTCATCAATATTTTTCAGGCCCGGACCTGTCGAATCGGTCAAAAAATGAAAATGGCTCTATCTTACAAAATGGCAAAATAAAATGTCTAGATTATACCGAAATTAACTTAAAAGTAACTTATCTTTAATATATGTGAAGATAGTGCAAAAATATTGTTTTGAGAATTTCATCAATAATCGACAGGCGCGGACCTGTCGAATCGGTCAAAAAATGAAAATGGCTCTATCTTACAAAATGGCGAAATAAAATGTCTAGATTATATTGAAATTAACTTAAAAGTAACTTATTTCTAATATATGTGAAGATAGTGCAAAAATATTGTTTTGAGAATTTCATCAATATTTTTCAGGCCCGGACCTGTCGAATCGGTCAAAAAATGAAAATGGATCTATCTTACAAAATGGCAAAATAAAATGTCTAGATTATATCAAAATTAACTTAAAAGTAACTTATCTTTAATATATGTGAAGATAGTGCAAAAATATTGTTTTGAGAATTTCACCAATAATCGACAGGCGCGGACCTGTCGAATCGGTCAAAAAATGAAAATGGCTCTATCTTACAAAATGGCGAAATAAAATGTCTATATTATATTGAAATTAACTTAAAAGTAACTTATCTCTAATATATGTGAAGATAGTGCAAAAATATTGTTTTGAGAATTTCACCAATAATCGACAGGCGCGGACCTGTCGAATCGGTCAAAAAATGAAATTGGCTCTATCTTACAAAATGGCAAAATAAAATGTCTAGATTATATCGAAATTAACTTAAAAGTAACTTATCTCTAATATATGTGAAGATAGTGCAAAAATATTGTTTTGAGAATTTCACCAATAATCGAATCGGTCAAAAAATGAAAATGGCTCTATCTTACCAAATGGCAAAATAAAATGTCTAGATTATATCGAAATTAACTTAAAAGTAACTTATCTCTAATATATGTGAAGATAGTGCAAAAATATTGTTTTGAGAATTTCATCAATATTTTTCAGGCCCGGACCTGTCGAATCGGTCAAAAAATGAAAATGGCTCTATCTTACAAAATGGCAAAATAAAATGTCTAGATTATACCGAAATTAACTTAAAAGTAACTTATCTTTAATATATGTGAAGATAGTGCAAAAATATTGTTTTGAGAATTTCATCAATAATCGACAGGCGCGGACCTGTCGAATCGGTCAAAAAATGAAAATGGCTCTATCTTACCAAATGGCAAAATAAAATGTCTAGATTATATCGAAATTAACTTAAAAGTAACTTATCTCTAATATATGTGAAGATAGTGCAAAAATATTGTTTTGAGAATTTCATCAATATTTTTCAGGCCCGGACCTGTCGAATCGGTCAAAAAATGAAAATGGCTCTATCTTACAAAATGGCAAAATAAAATGTCTAGATTATACCGAAATTAACTTAAAAGTAACTTATCTTTAATATATGTGAAGATAGTGCAAAAATATTGTTTTGAGAATTTCATCAATAATCGACAGGCGCGGACCTGTCGAATCGGTCAAAAAATGAAAATGGCTCTATCTTACAAAATGGCGAAATAAAATGTCTAGATTATATTGAAATTAACTTAAAAGTAACTTATTTCTAATATATGTGAAGATAGTGCAAAAATATTGTTTTGAGAATTTCATCAATATTTTTCAGGCCCGGACCTGTCGAATCGGTCAAAAAATGAAAATGGATCTATCTTACAAAATGGCAAAATAAAATGTCTAGATTATATCAAAATTAACTTAAAAGTAACTTATCTTTAATATATGTGAAGATAGTGCAAAAATATTGTTTTGAGAATTTCACCAATAATCGACAGGCGCGGACCTGTCGAATCGGTCAAAAAATGAAAATGGCTCTATCTTACAAAATGGCGAAATAAAATGTCTATATTATATTGAAATTAACTTAAAAGTAACTTATCTCTAATATATGTGAAGATAGTGCAAAAATATTGTTTTGAGAATTTCACCAATAATCGACAGGCGCGGACCTGTCGAATCGGTCAAAAAATGAAATTGGCTCTATCTTACAAAATGGCAAAATAAAATGTCTAGATTATATCGAAATTAACTTAAAAGTAACTTATCTCTAATATATGTGAAGATAGTGCAAAAATATTGTTTTGAGAATTTCACCAATAATCGAATCGGTCAAAAAATGAAAATGGCTCTATCTTACCAAATGGCAAAATAAAATGTCTAGATTATACCGAAATTAACTTAAAAGTAACTTATCTTTAATATATGTGAAGATAGTGCAAAAATATTGTTTTGAGAATTTCATCAATAATCGACAGGCGCGGACCTGTCGAATCGGTCAAAAAATGAAAATGGCTCTATCTTACAAAATGGCGAAATAAAATGTCTAGATTATATTGAAATTAACTTAAAAGTAACTTATTTCTAATATATGTGAAGATAGTGCAAAAATATTGTTTTGAGAATTTCATCAATATTTTTCAGGCCCGGACCTGTCGAATCGGTCAAAAAATGAAAATGGATCTATCTTACAAAATGGCAAAATAAAATGTCTAGATTATATCAAAATTAACTTAAAAGTAACTTATCTTTAATATATGTGAAGATAGTGCAAAAATATTGTTTTGAGAATTTCACCAATAATCGACAGGCGCGGACCTGTCGAATCGGTCAAAAAATGAAAATGGCTCTATCTTACAAAATGGCGAAATAAAATGTCTATATTATATTGAAATTAACTTAAAAGTAACTTATCTCTAATATATGTGAAGATAGTGCAAAAATATTGTTTTGAGAATTTCACCAATAATCGACAGGCGCGGACCTGTCGAATCGGTCAAAAAATGAAATTGGCTCTATCTTACAAAATGGCAAAATAAAATGTCTAGATTATATCGAAATTAACTTAAAAGTAACTTATCTCTAATATATGTGAAGATAGTGCAAAAATATTGTTTTGAGAATTTCACCAATAATCGAATCGGTCAAAAAATGAAAATGGCTCTATCTTACCAAATGGCAAAATAAAATGTCTAGATTATATCGAAATTAACTTAAAAGTAACTTATCTCTAATATATGTGAAGATAGTGCAAAAATATTGTTTTGAGAATTTCATCAATATTTTTCAGGCCCGGACCTGTCGAATCGGTCAAAAAATGAAAATGGCTCTATCTTACAAAATGGCAAAATAAAATGTCTAGATTATACCGAAATTAACTTAAAAGTAACTTATCTTTAATATATGTGAAGATAGTGCAAAAATATTGTTTTGAGAATTTCATCAATAATCGACAGGCGCGGACCTGTCGAATCGGTCAAAAAATGAAAATGGCTCTATCTTACAAAATGGCGAAATAAAATGTCTAGATTATATTGAAATTAACTTAAAAGTAACTTATTTCTAATATATGTGAAGATAGTGCAAAAATATTGTTTTGAGAATTTCATCAATATTTTTCAGGCCCGGACCTGTCGAATCGGTCAAAAAATGAAAATGGATCTATCTTACAAAATGGCAAAATAAAATGTCTAGATTATATCAAAATTAACTTAAAAGTAACTTATCTTTAATATATGTGAAGATAGTGCAAAAATATTGTTTTGAGAATTTCACCAATAATCGACAGGCGCGGACCTGTCGAATCGGTCAAAAAATGAAAATGGCTCTATCTTACAAAATGGCGAAATAAAATGTCTATATTATATTGAAATTAACTTAAAAGTAACTTATCTCTAATATATGTGAAGATAGTGCAAAAATATTGTTTTGAGAATTTCACCAATAATCGACAGGCGCGGACCTGTCGAATCGGTCAAAAAATGAAATTGGCTCTATCTTACAAAATGGCAAAATAAAATGTCTAGATTATATCGAAATTAACTTAAAAGTAACTTATCTCTAATATATGTGAAGATAGTGCAAAAATATTGTTTTGAGAATTTCACCAATAATCGAATCGGTCAAAAAATGAAAATGGCTCTATCTTACCAAATGGCAAAATAAAATGTCTAGATTATACCGAAATTAACTTAAAAGTAACTTATCTTTAATATATGTGAAGATAGTGCAAAAATATTGTTTTGAGAATTTCATCAATAATCGACAGGCGCGGACCTGTCGAATCGGTCAAAAAATGAAAATGGCTCTATCTTACAAAATGGCGAAATAAAATGTCAAGATTATATTGAAATTAACTTAAAAGTAACTTATCTCTTATATATGTGAAGATAGTGTAAAAATATTGTTTTGAGAATTTCACCAATAATCGAATCGGTCAAAAAATGAAAATGGCTCTATCTTACAAAATGGCAAAATAAAATGTCTAGATTATATCGAAATTAACTTAAAAGTAACTTATCTTTAATATATGTGAAGATAGTGCAAAAATATTGTTTTGAGAATTTCACCAATAATCGACAGGCGCGGACCTGTCGAATCGGTCAAAAAATGAAAATGGCTCTATCTTACAAAATGGCGAAATAAAATGTCTAGATTATATTGAAATTAACTTAAAGGTAACTTATCTCTAATATATGTGAAGATAGTGCAAAAATATTGTTTTGAGAATTTCACCAATAATCGACCAATGAAATTGGCTCTATCTTACAAAATGGCAAAATAAAATGTCTAGATTATACCGAAATTAACTTAAAAGTAACTTATCTTTAATATATGTGAAGATAGTGCAAAAATATTGTTTTGAGAATTTCATCAATAATCGACAGGCGCGGACCTGTCGAATCGGTCAAAAAATGAAAATGGCTCTATCTTACAAAATGGCGAAATAAAATGTCTAGATTATATTGAAATTAACTTAAAAGTAACTTATCTCTTATATATGTGAAGATAGTGCAAAAATATTGTTTTGAGAATTTCACCAATAATCGAATCGGTCAAAAAAAAAAAAAATGGCTCTATCTTACCAAATGGCAAAATAAAATGTCTAGATTATATCGAAATTAACTTAAAAGTAACTTATCTCTAATATATGTGAAGATAGTGCAAAAATATTGTTTTGAGAATTTCATCAATATTTTTGTCGAATCGGTCAAAAAATGAAAATGGCTCTATCTTACAAAATGGCAAAATAAAATGTCTATATTATATCGAAATTAACTTAAAAGTAACTTATCTTTAATATATGTGAAGATAGTGCAAAAATATTGTTTTGAGAATTTCACCAATAATCGACAGGCGCGGACCTGTCGAATCGGTCAAAAAATGAAAATGGCTCTATCTTACAAAATGGCGAAATAAAATGTCTAGATTATATTGAAATTAACTTAAAGGTAACTTATCTCTAATATATGTGAAGATAGTGCAAATATATTGTTTTGAGAATTTCACCAATAATCGACCAATGAAATTGGCTCTATCTTACAAAATGGCAAAATAAAATGTCTAGATTATACCGAAATTAACTTAAAAGTAACTTATCTTTAATATATGTGAAGATAGTGCAAAAATATTGTTTTGAGAATTTCACCAATAATCGACAGGCGCGGACCTGTCGAATCGGTCAAAAAATGAAAATGGCTCTATCTTACAAAATGGCGAAATAAAATGTCTAGATTATATTGAAATTAACTTAAAAGTAACTTATCTCTTATATATGTGAAGATAGTGCAAAAATATTGTTTTGAGAATTTCACCAATAATCGAATCGGTCAAAAAATGAAAATGGCTCTATCTTACCAAATGGCAAAATAAAATGTCTAGATTATATCGAAATTAACTTAAAAGTAACTTATCTCTAATATATGTGAAGATAGTGCAAAAATATTGTTTTGAGAATTTCATCAATATTTTTCAGGCCCGGACCTGTCGAATCGGTCAAAAAATGAAAATGGCTCTATCTTACAAAATGGCAAAATAAAATGTCTAGATTATATCAAAATTAACTTAAAAGTAACTTATCTTTAATATATGTGAAGATAGTGCAAAAATATTGTTTTGAGAATTTCACCAATAATCGACCAATGAAATTGGCTCTATCTTACAAAATGGCAAAATAAAATGTCTAGATTATACCGAAATTAACTTAAAAGTAACTTATCTTTAATATATGTGAAGATAGTGCAAAAATATTGTTTTGAGAATTTCATCAATAATCGACAGGCGCGGACCTGTCGAATCGGTCAAAAAATGAAAATGGCTCTATCTTACAAAATGGCGAAATAAAATGTCTAGATTATATTGAAATTAACTTAAAAGTAACTTATCTTTTATATATGTGAAGATAGTGCAAAAATATTGTTTTGAGAATTTCACCAATAATCGAATCGGTCAAAAAATGAAAATGGCTCTATCTTACCAAATGGCAAAATAAAATGTCTAGATTATATCGAAATTAACTTAAAAGTAACTTATCTCTAATATATGTGAAGATAGTGCAAAAATATTGTTTTGAGAATTTCATCAATATTTTTCAGGCCCGGACCTGTCGAATCGGTCAAAAAATGAAAATGGCTCTATCTTACAAAATGGCAAAATAAAATGTCTAGATTATATCGAAATTAACTTAAAAGTAACTTATCTTTAATATATGTGAAGATAGTGCAAAAATATTGTTTTGAGAATTTCACCAATAATCGACAGGCGCGGACCTGTCGAATCGGTCAAAAAATGAAAATGGCTCTATCTTACAAAATGGCGAAATAAAATGTCTAGATTATATCAAAATTAACTTAAAAGTAACTTATCTTTAATATATGTGAAGATAGTGCAAAAATATTGTTTTGAGAATTTCACCAATAATCGACCAATGAAATTGGCTCTGTCTTACAAAATGGCAAAATAAAATGTCTAGATTATACCGAAATTAACTTAAAAGTAACTTATCTTTAATATATGTGAAGATAGTGCAAAAATATTGTTTTGAGAATTTCATCAATAATCGACAGGCGCGGACCTGTCGAATCGGTCAAAAAATGAAAATGGCTCTATCTTACAAAATGGCGAAATAAAATGTCTAGATTATATTGAAATTAACTTAAAAGTAACTTATCTTTTATATATGTGAAGATAGTGCAAAAATATTGTTTTGAGAATTTCACCAATAATCGAATCGGTCAAAAAATGAAAATGGCTCTATCTTACCAAATGGCAAAATAAAATGTCTAGATTATATCGAAATTAACTTAAAAGTAACTTATCTCTAATATATGTGAAGATAGTGCAAAAATATTGTTTTGAGAATTTCATCAATATTTTTCAGGCCCGGACCTGTCGAATCGGTCAAAAAATGAAAATGGCTCTATCTTACAAAATGGCAAAATAAAATGTCTAGATTATATCGAAATTAACTTAAAAGTAACTTATCTTTAATATATGTGAAGATAGTGCAAAAATATTGTTTTGAGAATTTCACCAATAATCGACAGGCGCGGACCTGTCGAATCGGTCAAAAAATGAAAATGGCTCTATCTTACAAAATGGCGAAATAAAATGTCTAGATTATATTGAAATTAACTTAAAAGTAACTTATCTCTTATATATGTGAAGATAGTGCAAAAATATTGTTTTGAGAATTTCACCAATAATCGAATCGGTCAAAAAATGAAAATGGCTCTATCTTACCAAATGGCAAAATAAAATGTCTAGATTATATCGAAATTAACTTAAAAGTAACTTATCTCTAATATATGTGAAGATAGTGCAAAAATATTGTTTTGAGAATTTCATCAATATTTTTCAGGCCCGGACCTGTCGAATCGGTCAAAAAATGAAAATGGCTCTATCTTACAAAATGGCAAAATAAAATGTCTAGATTATATCAAAATTAACTTAAAAGTAACTTATCTTTAATATATGTGAAGATAGTGCAAAAATATTGTTTTGAGAATTTCACCAATAATCGACAGGCGCGGACCTGTCGAATCGGTCAAAAAATGAAAATGGCTCTATCTTACAAAATGGCGAAATAAAATGTCTAGATTATATTGAAATTAACTTAAAAGTAACTTATCTCTTATATATGTGAAGATAGTGCAAAAATATTGTTTTGAGAATTTCACCAATAATCGAATCGGTCAAAAAATGAAAATGGCTCTATCTTACCAAATGGCAAAATAAAATGTCTAGATTATATCGAAATTAACTTAAAAGTAACTTATCTCTAATATATGTGAAGATAGTGCAAAAATATTGTTTTGAGAATTTCATCAATATTTTTGTCGAATCGGTCAAAAAATGAAAATGGCTCTATCTTACAAAATGGCAAAATAAAATGTCTATATTATATCGAAATTAACTTAAAAGTAACTTATCTTTAATATATGTGAAGATAGTGCAAAAATATTGTTTTGAGAATTTCACCAATAATCGACAGGCGCGGACCTGTCGAATCGGTCAAAAAATGAAAATGGCTCTATCTTACAAAATGGCGAAATAAAATGTCTAGATTATATTGAAATTAACTTAAAGGTAACTTATCTCTAATATATGTGAAGATAGTGCAAATATATTGTTTTGAGAATTTCACCAATAATCGACCAATGAAATTGGCTCTATCTTACAAAATGGCAAAATAAAATGTCTAGATTATACCGAAATTAACTTAAAAGTAACTTATCTTTAATATATGTGAAGATAGTGCAAAAATATTGTTTTGAGAATTTCACCAATAATCGACAGGCGCGGACCTGTCGAATCGGTCAAAAAATGAAAATGGCTCTATCTTACAAAATGGCAAAATAAAATGTCTAGATTATATTGAAATTAACTTAAAAGTAACTTATCTCTTATATATGTGAAGATAGTGCAAAAATATTGTTTTGAGAATTTCACCAATAATCGAATCGGTCAAAAAATGAAAATGGCTCTATCTTACCAAATGGCAAAATAAAATGTCTAGATTATATCGAAATTAACTTAAAAGTAACTTATCTCTAATATATGTGAAGATAGTGCAAAAATATTGTTTTGAGAATTTCATCAATATTTTTCAGGCCCGGACCTGTCGAATCGGTCAAAAAATGAAAATGGCTCTATCTTACAAAATGGCAAAATAAAATGTCTAGATTATATCAAAATTAACTTAAAAGTAACTTATCTTTAATATATGTGAAGATAGTGCAAAAATATTGTTTTGAGAATTTCACCAATAATCGACCAATGAAATTGGCTCTATCTTACAAAATGGCAAAATAAAATGTCTAGATTATACCGAAATTAACTTAAAAGTAACTTATCTTTAATATATGTGAAGATAGTGCAAAAATATTGTTTTGAGAATTTCATCAATAATCGACAGGCGCGGACCTGTCGAATCGGTCAAAAAATGAAAATGGCTCTATCTTACAAAATGGCGAAATAAAATGTCTAGATTATATTGAAATTAACTTAAAAGTAACTTATCTTTTATATATGTGAAGATAGTGCAAAAATATTGTTTTGAGAATTTCACCAATAATCGAATCGGTCAAAAAATGAAAATGGCTCTATCTTACCAAATGGCAAAATAAAATGTCTAGATTATATCGAAATTAACTTAAAAGTAACTTATCTCTAATATATGTGAAGATAGTGCAAAAATATTGTTTTGAGAATTTCATCAATATTTTTCAGGCCCGGACCTGTCGAATCGGTCAAAAAATGAAAATGGCTCTATCTTACAAAATGGCAAAATAAAATGTCTAGATTATATCGAAATTAACTTAAAAGTAACTTATCTTTAATATATGTGAAGATAGTGCAAAAATATTGTTTTGAGAATTTCACCAATAATCGACAGGCGCGGACCTGTCGAATCGGTCAAAAAATGAAAATGGCTCTATCTTACAAAATGGCGAAATAAAATGTCTAGATTATATTGAAATTAACTTAAAAGTAACTTATCTCTTATATATGTGAAGATAGTGCAAAAATATTGTTTTGAGAATTTCACCAATAATCGAATCGGTCAAAAAATGAAAATGGCTCTATCTTACCAAATGGCAAAATAAAATGTCTAGATTATATCGAAATTAACTTAAAAGTAACTTATCTCTAATATATGTGAAGATAGTGCAAAAATATTGTTTTGAGAATTTCATCAATATTTTTCAGGCCCGGACCTGTCGAATCGGTCAAAAAATGAAAATGGCTCTATCTTACAAAATGGCAAAATAAAATGTCTAGATTATATCGAAATTAACTTAAAAGTAACTTATCTTTAATATATGTGAAGATAGTGCAAAAATATTGTTTTGAGAATTTCACCAATAATCGACAGGCGCGGACCTGTCGAATCGGTCAAAAAATGAAAATGGCTCTATCTTACAAAATGGCGAAATAAAATGTCTAGATTATATTGAAATTAACTTAAAAGTAACTTATCTCTTATATATGTGAAGATAGTGCAAAAATATTGTTTTGAGAATTTCACCAATAATCGAATCGGTCAAAAAATGAAAATGGCTCTATCTTACCAAATGGCAAAATAAAATGTCTAGATTATATCGAAATTAACTTAAAAGTAACTTATCTCTAATATATGTGAAGATAGTGCAAAAATATTGTTTTGAGAATTTCATCAATATTTTTGTCGAATCGGTCAAAAAATGAAAATGGCTCTATCTTACAAAATGGCAAAATAAAATGTCTAGATTATATCGAAATTAACTTAAAAGTAACTTATCTTTAATATATGTGAAGATAGTGCAAAAATATTGTTTTGAGAATTTCACCAATAATCGACAGGCGCGGACCTGTCGAATCGGTCAAAAAATGAAAATGGCTCTATCTTACAAAATGGCGAAATAAAATGTCTAGATTATATTGAAATTAACTTAAAAGTAACTTATCTCTAATATATGTGAAGATAGTGCAAAAATATTGTTTTGAGAATTTCACCAATAATCGACAGGCGCGGACCTGTCGAATCGGTCAAAAAATGAAATTGGCTCTATCTTACAAAATGGCAAAATAAAATGTCTAGATTATATCGAAATTAACTTAAAAGTAACTTATCTTTAATATATGTGAAGATAGTGCAAAAATATTGTTTTGAGAATTTCACCAATAATCGACAGGCGCGGACCTGTCGAATCGGTCAAAAAATGAAAATGGCTCTATCTTACAAAATGGCGAAATAAAATGTCTAGATTATATTGAAATTAACTTAAAAGTAACTTATCTCTTATATATGTGAAGATAGTGCAAAAATATTGTTTTGAGAATTTCACCAATAATCGAATCGGTCAAAAAATGAAAATGGCTCTATCTTACCAAATGGCAAAATAAAATGTCTAGATTATATCGAAATTAACTTAAAAGTAACTTATCTCTAATATATGTGAAGATAGTGCAAAAATATTGTTTTGAGAATTTCATCAATATTTTTCAGGCCCGGACCTGTCGAATCGGTCAAAAAATGAAAATGGCTCTATCTTACAAAATGGCAAAATAAAATGTCTAGATTATACCGAAATTAACTTAAAAGTAACTTATCTTTAATATATGTGAAGATAGTGCAAAAATATTGTTTTGAGAATTTCATCAATAATCGACAGGCGCGGACCTGTCGAATCGGTCAAAAAATGAAAATGGCTCTATCTTACAAAATGGCGAAATAAAATGTCTAGATTATATTGAAATTAACTTAAAAGTAACTTATCTCTAATATATGTGAAGATAGTGCAAAAATATTGTTTTGAGAATTTCACCAATAATCGACAGGCGCGGACCTGTCGAATCGGTCAAAAAATGAAATTGGCTCTATCTTACAAAATGGCAAAATAAAATGTCTAGATTATATCGAAATTAACTTAAAAGTAACTTATCTTTAATATATGTGAAGATAGTGCAAAAATATTGTTTTGAGAATTTCACCAATAATCGACAGGCGCGGACCTGTCGAATCGGTCAAAAAATGAAAATGGCTCTATCTTACAAAATGGCGAAATAAAATGTCTAGATTATATTGAAATTAACTTAAAAGTAACTTATCTCTTATATATGTGAAGATAGTGCAAAAATATTGTTTTGAGAATTTCACCAATAATCGAATCGGTCAAAAAATGAAAATGGCTCTATCTTACCAAATGGCAAAATAAAATGTCTAGATTATATCGAAATTAACTTAAAAGTAACTTATCTCTAATATATGTGAAGATAGTGCAAAAATATTGTTTTGAGAATTTCATCAATATTTTTCAGGCCCGGACCTGTCGAATCGGTCAAAAAATGAAAATGGCTCTATCTTACAAAATGGCAAAATAAAATGTCTAGATTATACCGAAATTAACTTAAAAGTAACTTATCTTTAATATATGTGAAGATAGTGCAAAAATATTGTTTTGAGAATTTCATCAATAATCGACAGGCGCGGACCTGTCGAATCGGTCAAAAAATGAAAATGGCTCTATCTTACAAAATGGCGAAATAAAATGTCTAGATTATATTGAAATTAACTTAAAAGTAACTTATTTCTAATATATGTGAAGATAGTGCAAAAATATTGTTTTGAGAATTTCATCAATATTTTTCAGGCCCGGACCTGTCGAATCGGTCAAAAAATGAAAATGGATCTATCTTACAAAATGGCAAAATAAAATGTCTAGATTATATCAAAATTAACTTAAAAGTAACTTATCTTTAATATATGTGAAGATAGTGCAAAAATATTGTTTTGAGAATTTCACCAATAATCGACAGGCGCGGACCTGTCGAATCGGTCAAAAAATGAAAATGGCTCTATCTTACAAAATGGCGAAATAAAATGTCTATATTATATTGAAATTAACTTAAAAGTAACTTATCTCTAATATATGTGAAGATAGTGCAAAAATATTGTTTTGAGAATTTCACCAATAATCGACAGGCGCGGACCTGTCGAATCGGTCAAAAAATGAAATTGGCTCTATCTTACAAAATGGCAAAATAAAATGTCTAGATTATATCGAAATTAACTTAAAAGTAACTTATCTCTAATATATGTGAAGATAGTGCAAAAATATTGTTTTGAGAATTTCACCAATAATCGAATCGGTCAAAAAATGAAAATGGCTCTATCTTACCAAATGGCAAAATAAAATGTCTAGATTATATCGAAATTAACTTAAAAGTAACTTATCTCTAATATATGTGAAGATAGTGCAAAAATATTGTTTTGAGAATTTCATCAATATTTTTCAGGCCCGGACCTGTCGAATCGGTCAAAAAATGAAAATGGCTCTATCTTACAAAATGGCAAAATAAAATGTCTAGATTATACCGAAATTAACTTAAAAGTAACTTATCTTTAATATATGTGAAGATAGTGCAAAAATATTGTTTTGAGAATTTCATCAATAATCGACAGGCGCGGACCTGTCGAATCGGTCAAAAAATGAAAATGGCTCTATCTTACAAAATGGCGAAATAAAATGTCTAGATTATATTGAAATTAACTTAAAAGTAACTTATTTCTAATATATGTGAAGATAGTGCAAAAATATTGTTTTGAGAATTTCATCAATATTTTTCAGGCCCGGACCTGTCGAATCGGTCAAAAAATGAAAATGGATCTATCTTACAAAATGGCAAAATAAAATGTCTAGATTATATCAAAATTAACTTAAAAGTAACTTATCTTTAATATATGTGAAGATAGTGCAAAAATATTGTTTTGAGAATTTCACCAATAATCGACAGGCGCGGACCTGTCGAATCGGTCAAAAAATGAAAATGGCTCTATCTTACAAAATGGCGAAATAAAATGTCTATATTATATTGAAATTAACTTAAAAGTAACTTATCTCTAATATATGTGAAGATAGTGCAAAAATATTGTTTTGAGAATTTCACCAATAATCGACAGGCGCGGACCTGTCGAATCGGTCAAAAAATGAAATTGGCTCTATCTTACAAAATGGCAAAATAAAATGTCTAGATTATATCGAAATTAACTTAAAAGTAACTTATCTCTAATATATGTGAAGATAGTGCAAAAATATTGTTTTGAGAATTTCACCAATAATCGAATCGGTCAAAAAATGAAAATGGCTCTATCTTACCAAATGGCAAAATAAAATGTCTAGATTATACCGAAATTAACTTAAAAGTAACTTATCTTTAATATATGTGAAGATAGTGCAAAAATATTGTTTTGAGAATTTCATCAATAATCGACAGGCGCGGACCTGTCGAATCGGTCAAAAAATGAAAATGGCTCTATCTTACAAAATGGCGAAATAAAATGTCAAGATTATATTGAAATTAACTTAAAAGTAACTTATCTCTTATATATGTGAAGATAGTGTAAAAATATTGTTTTGAGAATTTCACCAATAATCGAATCGGTCAAAAAATGAAAATGGCTCTATCTTACAAAATGGCAAAATAAAATGTCTAGATTATATCGAAATTAACTTAAAAGTAACTTATCTTTAATATATGTGAAGATAGTGCAAAAATATTGTTTTGAGAATTTCACCAATAATCGACAGGCGCGGACCTGTCGAATCGGTCAAAAAATGAAAATGGCTCTATCTTACAAAATGGCGAAATAAAATGTCTAGATTATATTGAAATTAACTTAAAGGTAACTTATCTCTAATATATGTGAAGATAGTGCAAAAATATTGTTTTGAGAATTTCACCAATAATCGACCAATGAAATTGGCTCTATCTTACAAAATGGCAAAATAAAATGTCTAGATTATACCGAAATTAACTTAAAAGTAACTTATCTTTAATATATGTGAAGATAGTGCAAAAATATTGTTTTGAGAATTTCATCAATAATCGACAGGCGCGGACCTGTCGAATCGGTCAAAAAATGAAAATGGCTCTATCTTACAAAATGGCGAAATAAAATGTCTAGATTATATTGAAATTAACTTAAAAGTAACTTATCTCTAATATATGTGAAGATAGTGCAAAAATATTGTTTTGAGAATTTCACCAATAATCGAATCGGTCAAAAAATGAAAATGGCTCTATCTTACCAAATGGCAAAATAAAATGTCTAGATTATACCGAAATTAACTTAAAAGTAACTTATCTTTAATATATGTGAAGATAGTGCAAAAATATTGTTTTGAGAATTTCATCAATAATCGACAGGCGCGGACCTGTCGAATCGGTCAAAAAATGAAAATGGCTCTATCTTACAAAATGGCGAAATAAAATGTCAAGATTATATTGAAATTAACTTAAAAGTAACTTATCTCTTATATATGTGAAGATAGTGTAAAAATATTGTTTTGAGAATTTCACCAATAATCGAATCGGTCAAAAAATGAAAATGGCTCTATCTTACAAAATGGCAAAATAAAATGTCTAGATTATATCGAAATTAACTTAAAAGTAACTTATCTTTAATATATGTGAAGATAGTGCAAAAATATTGTTTTGAGAATTTCACCAATAATCGACAGGCGCGGACCTGTCGAATCGGTCAAAAAATGAAAATGGCTCTATCTTACAAAATGGCGAAATAAAATGTCTAGATTATATTGAAATTAACTTAAAGGTAACTTATCTCTAATATATGTGAAGATAGTGCAAAAATATTGTTTTGAGAATTTCACCAATAATCGACCAATGAAATTGGCTCTATCTTACAAAATGGCAAAATAAAATGTCTAGATTATACCGAAATTAACTTAAAAGTAACTTATCTTTAATATATGTGAAGATAGTGCAAAAATATTGTTTTGAGAATTTCATCAATAATCGACAGGCGCGGACCTGTCGAATCGGTCAAAAAATGAAAATGGCTCTATCTTACAAAATGGCGAAATAAAATGTCTAGATTATATTGAAATTAACTTAAAAGTAACTTATCTCTTATATATGTGAAGATAGTGCAAAAATATTGTTTTGAGAATTTCACCAATAATCGAATCGGTCAAAAAAAAAAAAAATGGCTCTATCTTACCAAATGGCAAAATAAAATGTCTAAGATTATATCGAAATTAACTTAAAAGTAACTTATCTCTAATATAGGTGAAGATAGTGCAAAAATATTGTTTTGAGAATTTCATCAATATTTTTGTCGAATCGGTCAAAAATGAAAATGGCTCTATCTTACAAAATGGCAAAATAAAATGTCTATATTATATCGAAATTAACTTAAAAGTAACTTATCTTTAATATATGTGAAGATAGTGCAAAAATATTGTTTTGAGAATTTCACCAATAATCGACAGGCGCGGACCTGTCGAATCGGTCAAAAAATGAAAATGGCTCTATCTTACAAAATGGCGAAATAAAATGTCTAGATTATATTGAAATTAACTTAAAGGTAACTTATCTCTAATATATGTGAAGATAGTGCAAATATATTGTTTTGAGAATTTCACCAATAATCGACCAATGAAATTGGCTCTATCTTACAAAATGGCAAAATAAAATGTCTAGATTATACCGAAATTAACTTAAAAGTAACTTATCTTTAATATATGTGAAGATAGTGCAAAAATATTGTTTTGAGAATTTCACCAATAATCGACCAATGAAATTGGCTCTATCTTACAAAATGGCAAAATAAAATGTCTAGATTATACCGAAATTAACTTAAAAGTAACTTATCTTTAATATATGTGAAGATAGTGCAAAAATATTGTTTTGAGAATTTCATCAATAATCGACAGGCGCGGACCTGTCGAATCGGTCAAAAAATGAAAATGGCTCTATCTTACAAAATGGCGAAATAAAATGTCTAGATTATATTGAAATTAACTTAAAAGTAACTTATCTCTTATATATGTGAAGATAGTGCAAAAATATTGTTTTGAGAATTTCACCAATAATCGAATCGGTCAAAAAAAAAAAAATGGCTCTATCTTACCAAATGGCAAAATAAAATGTCTAGATTATATCGAAATTAACTTAAAAGTAACTTATCTCTAATATATGTGAAGATAGTGCAAAAATATTGTTTTGAGAATTTCATCAATATTTTTGTCGAATCGGTCAAAAAATGAAAATGGCTCTATCTTACAAAATGGCAAAATAAAATGTCTATATTATATCGAAATTAACTTAAAAGTAACTTATCTTTAATATATGTGAAGATAGTGCAAAAATATTGTTTTGAGAATTTCACCAATAATCGACAGGCGCGGACCTGTCGAATCGGTCAAAAAATGAAAATGGCTCTATCTTACAAAATGGCGAAATAAAATGTCTAGATTATATTGAAATTAACTTAAAGGTAACTTATCTCTAATATATGTGAAGATAGTGCAAATATATTGTTTTGAGAATTTCACCAATAATCGACCAATGAAATTGGCTCTATCTTACAAAATGGCAAAATAAAATGTCTAGATTATACCGAAATTAACTTAAAAGTAACTTATCTTTAATATATGTGAAGATAGTGCAAAAATATTGTTTTGAGAATTTCACCAATAATCGACAGGCGCGGACCTGTCGAATCGGTCAAAAAATGAAAATGGCTCTATCTTACAAAATGGCGAAATAAAATGTCTAGATTATATTGAAATTAACTTAAAAGTAACTTATCTCTTATATATGTGAAGATAGTGCAAAAATATTGTTTTGAGAATTTCACCAATAATCGAATCGGTCAAAAAATGAAAATGGCTCTATCTTACCAAATGGCAAAATAAAATGTCTAGATTATATCGAAATTAACTTAAAAGTAACTTATCTCTAATATATGTGAAGATAGTGCAAAAATATTGTTTTGAGAATTTCATCAATATTTTTCAGGCCCGGACCTGTCGAATCGGTCAAAAAATGAAAATGGCTCTATCTTACAAAATGGCAAAATAAAATGTCTAGATTATATCAAAATTAACTTAAAAGTAACTTATCTTTAATATATGTGAAGATAGTGCAAAAATATTGTTTTGAGAATTTCACCAATAATCGACCAATGAAATTGGCTCTATCTTACAAAATGGCAAAATAAAATGTCTAGATTATACCGAAATTAACTTAAAAGTAACTTATCTTTAATATATGTGAAGATAGTGCAAAAATATTGTTTTGAGAATTTCATCAATAATCGACAGGCGCGGACCTGTCGAATCGGTCAAAAAATGAAAATGGCTCTATCTTACAAAATGGCGAAATAAAATGTCTAGATTATATTGAAATTAACTTAAAAGTAACTTATCTTTTATATATGTGAAGATAGTGCAAAAATATTGTTTTGAGAATTTCACCAATAATCGAATCGGTCAAAAAATGAAAATGGCTCTATCTTACCAAATGGCAAAATAAAATGTCTAGATTATATCGAAATTAACTTAAAAGTAACTTATCTCTAATATATGTGAAGATAGTGCAAAAATATTGTTTTGAGAATTTCATCAATATTTTTCAGGCCCGGACCTGTCGAATCGGTCAAAAAATGAAAATGGCTCTATCTTACAAAATGGCAAAATAAAATGTCTAGATTATATCGAAATTAACTTAAAAGTAACTTATCTTTAATATATGTGAAGATAGTGCAAAAATATTGTTTTGAGAATTTCACCAATAATCGACAGGCGCGGACCTGTCGAATCGGTCAAAAAATGAAAATGGCTCTATCTTACAAAATGGCGAAATAAAATGTCTAGATTATATTGAAATTAACTTAAAAGTAACTTATCTCTTATATATGTGAAGATAGTGCAAAAATATTGTTTTGAGAATTTCACCAATAATCGAATCGGTCAAAAAATGAAAATGGCTCTATCTTACCAAATGGCAAAATAAAATGTCTAGATTATATCGAAATTAACTTAAAAGTAACTTATCTCTAATATATGTGAAGATAGTGCAAAAATATTGTTTTGAGAATTTCATCAATATTTTTCAGGCCCGGACCTGTCGAATCGGTCAAAAAATGAAAATGGCTCTATCTTACAAAATGGCAAAATAAAATGTCTAGATTATATCGAAATTAACTTAAAAGTAACTTATCTTTAATATATGTGAAGATAGTGCAAAAATATTGTTTTGAGAATTTCACCAATAATCGACAGGCGCGGACCTGTCGAATCGGTCAAAAAATGAAAATGGCTCTATCTTACAAAATGGCGAAATAAAATGTCTAGATTATATTGAAATTAACTTAAAGGTAACTTATCTCTAATATATGTGAAGATAGTGCAAATATATTGTTTTGAGAATTTCACCAATAATCGACCAATGAAATTGGCTCTATCTTACAAAATGGCAAAATAAAATGTCTAGATTATACCGAAATTAACTTAAAAGTAACTTATCTTTAATATATGTGAAGATAGTGCAAAAATATTGTTTTGAGAATTTCACCAATAATCGACAGGCGCGGACCTGTCGAATCGGTCAAAAAATGAAAATGGCTCTATCTTACAAAATGGCAAAATAAAATGTCTAGATTATATTGAAATTAACTTAAAAGTAACTTATCTCTTATATATGTGAAGATAGTGCAAAAATATTGTTTTGAGAATTTCACCAATAATCGAATCGGTCAAAAAATGAAAATGGCTCTATCTTACCAAATGGCAAAATAAAATGTCTAGATTATATCGAAATTAACTTAAAAGTAACTTATCTCTAATATATGTGAAGATAGTGCAAAAATATTGTTTTGAGAATTTCATCAATATTTTTCAGGCCCGGACCTGTCGAATCGGTCAAAAAATGAAAATGGCTCTATCTTACAAAATGGCAAAATAAAATGTCTAGATTATATCAAAATTAACTTAAAAGTAACTTATCTTTAATATATGTGAAGATAGTGCAAAAATATTGTTTTGAGAATTTCACCAATAATCGACCAATGAAATTGGCTCTATCTTACAAAATGGCAAAATAAAATGTCTAGATTATACCGAAATTAACTTAAAAGTAACTTATCTTTAATATATGTGAAGATAGTGCAAAAATATTGTTTTGAGAATTTCATCAATAATCGACAGGCGCGGACCTGTCGAATCGGTCAAAAAATGAAAATGGCTCTATCTTACAAAATGGCGAAATAAAATGTCTAGATTATATTGAAATTAACTTAAAAGTAACTTATCTTTTATATATGTGAAGATAGTGCAAAAATATTGTTTTGAGAATTTCACCAATAATCGAATCGGTCAAAAAATGAAAATGGCTCTATCTTACCAAATGGCAAAATAAAATGTCTAGATTATATCGAAATTAACTTAAAAGTAACTTATCTCTAATATATGTGAAGATAGTGCAAAAATATTGTTTTGAGAATTTCATCAATATTTTTCAGGCCCGGACCTGTCGAATCGGTCAAAAAATGAAAATGGCTCTATCTTACAAAATGGCAAAATAAAATGTCTAGATTATATCGAAATTAACTTAAAAGTAACTTATCTTTAATATATGTGAAGATAGTGCAAAAATATTGTTTTGAGAATTTCACCAATAATCGACAGGCGCGGACCTGTCGAATCGGTCAAAAAATGAAAATGGCTCTATCTTACAAAATGGCGAAATAAAATGTCTAGATTATATTGAAATTAACTTAAAAGTAACTTATCTCTTATATATGTGAAGATAGTGCAAAAATATTGTTTTGAGAATTTCACCAATAATCGAATCGGTCAAAAAATGAAAATGGCTCTATCTTACCAAATGGCAAAATAAAATGTCTAGATTATATCGAAATTAACTTAAAAGTAACTTATCTCTAATATATGTGAAGATAGTGCAAAAATATTGTTTTGAGAATTTCATCAATATTTTTCAGGCCCGGACCTGTCGAATCGGTCAAAAAATGAAAATGGCTCTATCTTACAAAATGGCAAAATAAAATGTCTAGATTATATCGAAATTAACTTAAAAGTAACTTATCTTTAATATATGTGAAGATAGTGCAAAAATATTGTTTTGAGAATTTCACCAATAATCGACAGGCGCGGACCTGTCGAATCGGTCAAAAAATGAAAATGGCTCTATCTTACAAAATGGCGAAATAAAATGTCTATATTATATTGAAATTAACTTAAAAGTAACTTATCTCTAATATATGTGAAGATAGTGCAAAAATATTGTTTTGAGAATTTCACCAATAATCGACAGGCGCGGACCTGTCGAATCGGTCAAAAAATGAAATTGGCTCTATCTTACAAAATGGCAAAATAAAATGTCTAGATTATATCGAAATTAACTTAAAAGTAACTTATCTCTAATATATGTGAAGATAGTGCAAAAATATTGTTTTGAGAATTTCACCAATAATCGAATCGGTCAAAAAATGAAAATGGCTCTATCTTACCAAATGGCAAAATAAAATGTCTAGATTATACCGAAATTAACTTAAAAGTAACTTATCTTTAATATATGTGAAGATAGTGCAAAAATATTGTTTTGAGAATTTCATCAATAATCGACAGGCGCGGACCTGTCGAATCGGTCAAAAAATGAAAATGGCTCTATCTTACAAAATGGCGAAATAAAATGTCAAGATTATATTGAAATTAACTTAAAAGTAACTTATCTCTTATATATGTGAAGATAGTGTAAAAATATTGTTTTGAGAATTTCACCAATAATCGAATCGGTCAAAAAATGAAAATGGCTCTATCTTACAAAATGGCAAAATAAAATGTCTAGATTATATCGAAATTAACTTAAAAGTAACTTATCTTTAATATATGTGAAGATAGTGCAAAAATATTGTTTTGAGAATTTCACCAATAATCGACAGGCGCGGACCTGTCGAATCGGTCAAAAAATGAAAATGGCTCTATCTTACAAAATGGCGAAATAAAATGTCTAGATTATATTGAAATTAACTTAAAGGTAACTTATCTCTAATATATGTGAAGATAGTGCAAAAATATTGTTTTGAGAATTTCACCAATAATCGACCAATGAAATTGGCTCTATCTTACAAAATGGCAAAATAAAATGTCTAGATTATACCGAAATTAACTTAAAAGTAACTTATCTTTAATATATGTGAAGATAGTGCAAAAATATTGTTTTGAGAATTTCATCAATAATCGACAGGCGCGGACCTGTCGAATCGGTCAAAAAATGAAAATGGCTCTATCTTACAAAATGGCGAAATAAAATGTCTAGATTATATTGAAATTAACTTAAAAGTAACTTATCTCTAATATATGTGAAGATAGTGCAAAAATATTGTTTTGAGAATTTCACCAATAATCGAATCGGTCAAAAAATGAAAATGGCTCTATCTTACCAAATGGCAAAATAAAATGTCTAGATTATACCGAAATTAACTTAAAAGTAACTTATCTTTAATATATGTGAAGATAGTGCAAAAATATTGTTTTGAGAATTTCATCAATAATCGACAGGCGCGGACCTGTCGAATCGGTCAAAAAATGAAAATGGCTCTATCTTACAAAATGGCGAAATAAAATGTCAAGATTATATTGAAATTAACTTAAAAGTAACTTATCTCTTATATATGTGAAGATAGTGTAAAAATATTGTTTTGAGAATTTCACCAATAATCGAATCGGTCAAAAAATGAAAATGGCTCTATCTTACAAAATGGCAAAATAAAATGTCTAGATTATATCGAAATTAACTTAAAAGTAACTTATCTTTAATATATGTGAAGATAGTGCAAAAATATTGTTTTGAGAATTTCACCAATAATCGACAGGCGCGGACCTGTCGAATCGGTCAAAAAATGAAAATGGCTCTATCTTACAAAATGGCGAAATAAAATGTCTAGATTATATTGAAATTAACTTAAAGGTAACTTATCTCTAATATATGTGAAGATAGTGCAAAAATATTGTTTTGAGAATTTCACCAATAATCGACCAATGAAATTGGCTCTATCTTACAAAATGGCAAAATAAAATGTCTAGATTATACCGAAATTAACTTAAAAGTAACTTATCTTTAATATATGTGAAGATAGTGCAAAAATATTGTTTTGAGAATTTCATCAATAATCGACAGGCGCGGACCTGTCGAATCGGTCAAAAAATGAAAATGGCTCTATCTTACAAAATGGCGAAATAAAATGTCTAGATTATATTGAAATTAACTTAAAAGTAACTTATCTCTTATATATGTGAAGATAGTGCAAAAATATTGTTTTGAGAATTTCACCAATAATCGAATCGGTCAAAAAAAAAAAAAATGGCTCTATCTTACCAAATGGCAAAATAAAATGTCTAGATTATATCGAAATTAACTTAAAAGTAACTTATCTCTAATATATGTGAAGATAGTGCAAAAATATTGTTTTGAGAATTTCATCAATATTTTTGTCGAATCGGTCAAAAAATGAAAATGGCTCTATCTTACAAAATGGCAAAATAAAATGTCTATATTATATCGAAATTAACTTAAAAGTAACTTATCTTTAATATATGTGAAGATAGTGCAAAAATATTGTTTTGAGAATTTCACCAATAATCGACAGGCGCGGACCTGTCGAATCGGTCAAAAAATGAAAATGGCTCTATCTTACAAAATGGCGAAATAAAATGTCTAGATTATATTGAAATTAACTTAAAGGTAACTTATCTCTAATATATGTGAAGATAGTGCAAATATATTGTTTTGAGAATTTCACCAATAATCGACCAATGAAATTGGCTCTATCTTACAAAATGGCAAAATAAAATGTCTAGATTATACCGAAATTAACTTAAAAGTAACTTATCTTTAATATATGTGAAGATAGTGCAAAAATATTGTTTTGAGAATTTCACCAATAATCGACCAATGAAATTGGCTCTATCTTACAAAATGGCAAAATAAAATGTCTAGATTATACCGAAATTAACTTAAAAGTAACTTATCTTTAATATATGTGAAGATAGTGCAAAAATATTGTTTTGAGAATTTCATCAATAATCGACAGGCGCGGACCTGTCGAATCGGTCAAAAAATGAAAATGGCTCTATCTTACAAAATGGCGAAATAAAATGTCTAGATTATATTGAAATTAACTTAAAAGTAACTTATCTCTTATATATGTGAAGATAGTGCAAAAATATTGTTTTGAGAATTTCACCAATAATCGAATCGGTCAAAAAAAAAAAAAATGGCTCTATCTTACCAAATGGCAAAATAAAATGTCTAGATTATATCGAAATTAACTTAAAAGTAACTTATCTCTAATATATGTGAAGATAGTGCAAAAATATTGTTTTGAGAATTTCATCAATATTTTTGTCGAATCGGTCAAAAAATGAAAATGGCTCTATCTTACAAAATGGCAAAATAAAATGTCTATATTATATCGAAATTAACTTAAAAGTAACTTATCTTTAATATATGTGAAGATAGTGCAAAAATATTGTTTTGAGAATTTCACCAATAATCGACAGGCGCGGACCTGTCGAATCGGTCAAAAAATGAAAATGGCTCTATCTTACAAAATGGCGAAATAAAATGTCTAGATTATATTGAAATTAACTTAAAGGTAACTTATCTCTAATATATGTGAAGATAGTGCAAATATATTGTTTTGAGAATTTCACCAATAATCGACCAATGAAATTGGCTCTATCTTACAAAATGGCAAAATAAAATGTCTAGATTATACCGAAATTAACTTAAAAGTAACTTATCTTTAATATATGTGAAGATAGTGCAAAAATATTGTTTTGAGAATTTCACCAATAATCGACAGGCGCGGACCTGTCGAATCGGTCAAAAAATGAAAATGGCTCTATCTTACAAAATGGCGAAATAAAATGTCTAGATTATATTGAAATTAACTTAAAAGTAACTTATCTCTTATATATGTGAAGATAGTGCAAAAATATTGTTTTGAGAATTTCACCAATAATCGAATCGGTCAAAAAATGAAAATGGCTCTATCTTACCAAATGGCAAAATAAAATGTCTAGATTATATCGAAATTAACTTAAAAGTAACTTATCTCTAATATATGTGAAGATAGTGCAAAAATATTGTTTTGAGAATTTCATCAATATTTTTCAGGCCCGGACCTGTCGAATCGGTCAAAAAATGAAAATGGCTCTATCTTACAAAATGGCAAAATAAAATGTCTAGATTATATCAAAATTAACTTAAAAGTAACTTATCTTTAATATATGTGAAGATAGTGCAAAAATATTGTTTTGAGAATTTCACCAATAATCGACCAATGAAATTGGCTCTATCTTACAAAATGGCAAAATAAAATGTCTAGATTATACCGAAATTAACTTAAAAGTAACTTATCTTTAATATATGTGAAGATAGTGCAAAAATATTGTTTTGAGAATTTCATCAATAATCGACAGGCGCGGACCTGTCGAATCGGTCAAAAAATGAAAATGGCTCTATCTTACAAAATGGCGAAATAAAATGTCTAGATTATATTGAAATTAACTTAAAAGTAACTTATCTTTTATATATGTGAAGATAGTGCAAAAATATTGTTTTGAGAATTTCACCAATAATCGAATCGGTCAAAAAATGAAAATGGCTCTATCTTACCAAATGGCAAAATAAAATGTCTAGATTATATCGAAATTAACTTAAAAGTAACTTATCTCTAATATATGTGAAGATAGTGCAAAAATATTGTTTTGAGAATTTCATCAATATTTTTCAGGCCCGGACCTGTCGAATCGGTCAAAAAATGAAAATGGCTCTATCTTACAAAATGGCAAAATAAAATGTCTAGATTATATCGAAATTAACTTAAAAGTAACTTATCTTTAATATATGTGAAGATAGTGCAAAAATATTGTTTTGAGAATTTCACCAATAATCGACAGGCGCGGACCTGTCGAATCGGTCAAAAAATGAAAATGGCTCTATCTTACAAAATGGCGAAATAAAATGTCTAGATTATATTGAAATTAACTTAAAAGTAACTTATCTCTTATATATGTGAAGATAGTGCAAAAATATTGTTTTGAGAATTTCACCAATAATCGAATCGGTCAAAAAATGAAAATGGCTCTATCTTACCAAATGGCAAAATAAAATGTCTAGATTATATCGAAATTAACTTAAAAGTAACTTATCTCTAATATATGTGAAGATAGTGCAAAAATATTGTTTTGAGAATTTCATCAATATTTTTCAGGCCCGGACCTGTCGAATCGGTCAAAAAATGAAAATGGCTCTATCTTACAAAATGGCAAAATAAAATGTCTAGATTATATCGAAATTAACTTAAAAGTAACTTATCTTTAATATATGTGAAGATAGTGCAAAAATATTGTTTTGAGAATTTCACCAATAATCGACAGGCGCGGACCTGTCGAATCGGTCAAAAAATGAAAATGGCTCTATCTTACAAAATGGCGAAATAAAATGTCTAGATTATATTGAAATTAACTTAAAGGTAACTTATCTCTAATATATGTGAAGATAGTGCAAATATATTGTTTTGAGAATTTCACCAATAATCGACCAATGAAATTGGCTCTATCTTACAAAATGGCAAAATAAAATGTCTAGATTATACCGAAATTAACTTAAAAGTAACTTATCTTTAATATATGTGAAGATAGTGCAAAAATATTGTTTTGAGAATTTCACCAATAATCGACAGGCGCGGACCTGTCGAATCGGTCAAAAAATGAAAATGGCTCTATCTTACAAAATGGCAAAATAAAATGTCTAGATTATATTGAAATTAACTTAAAAGTAACTTATCTCTTATATATGTGAAGATAGTGCAAAAATATTGTTTTGAGAATTTCACCAATAATCGAATCGGTCAAAAAATGAAAATGGCTCTATCTTACCAAATGGCAAAATAAAATGTCTAGATTATATCGAAATTAACTTAAAAGTAACTTATCTCTAATATATGTGAAGATAGTGCAAAAATATTGTTTTGAGAATTTCATCAATATTTTTCAGGCCCGGACCTGTCGAATCGGTCAAAAAATGAAAATGGCTCTATCTTACAAAATGGCAAAATAAAATGTCTAGATTATATCAAAATTAACTTAAAAGTAACTTATCTTTAATATATGTGAAGATAGTGCAAAAATATTGTTTTGAGAATTTCACCAATAATCGACCAATGAAATTGGCTCTATCTTACAAAATGGCAAAATAAAATGTCTAGATTATACCGAAATTAACTTAAAAGTAACTTATCTTTAATATATGTGAAGATAGTGCAAAAATATTGTTTTGAGAATTTCATCAATAATCGACAGGCGCGGACCTGTCGAATCGGTCAAAAAATGAAAATGGCTCTATCTTACAAAATGGCGAAATAAAATGTCTAGATTATATTGAAATTAACTTAAAAGTAACTTATCTTTTATATATGTGAAGATAGTGCAAAAATATTGTTTTGAGAATTTCACCAATAATCGAATCGGTCAAAAAATGAAAATGGCTCTATCTTACCAAATGGCAAAATAAAATGTCTAGATTATATCGAAATTAACTTAAAAGTAACTTATCTCTAATATATGTGAAGATAGTGCAAAAATATTGTTTTGAGAATTTCATCAATATTTTTCAGGCCCGGACCTGTCGAATCGGTCAAAAAATGAAAATGGCTCTATCTTACAAAATGGCAAAATAAAATGTCTAGATTATATCGAAATTAACTTAAAAGTAACTTATCTTTAATATATGTGAAGATAGTGCAAAAATATTGTTTTGAGAATTTCACCAATAATCGACAGGCGCGGACCTGTCGAATCGGTCAAAAAATGAAAATGGCTCTATCTTACAAAATGGCGAAATAAAATGTCTAGATTATATTGAAATTAACTTAAAAGTAACTTATCTCTTATATATGTGAAGATAGTGCAAAAATATTGTTTTGAGAATTTCACCAATAATCGAATCGGTCAAAAAATGAAAATGGCTCTATCTTACCAAATGGCAAAATAAAATGTCTAGATTATATCGAAATTAACTTAAAAGTAACTTATCTCTAATATATGTGAAGATAGTGCAAAAATATTGTTTTGAGAATTTCATCAATATTTTTCAGGCCCGGACCTGTCGAATCGGTCAAAAAATGAAAATGGCTCTATCTTACAAAATGGCAAAATAAAATGTCTAGATTATATCGAAATTAACTTAAAAGTAACTTATCTTTAATATATGTGAAGATAGTGCAAAAATATTGTTTTGAGAATTTCACCAATAATCGACAGGCGCGGACCTGTCGAATCGGTCAAAAAATGAAAATGGCTCTATCTTACAAAATGGCGAAATAAAATGTCTAGATTATATTGAAATTAACTTAAAAGTAACTTATCTCTTATATATGTGAAGATAGTGCAAAAATATTGTTTTGAGAATTTCACCAATAATCGAATCGGTCAAAAAATGAAAATGGCTCTATCTTACCAAATGGCAAAATAAAATGTCTAGATTATATCGAAATTAACTTAAAAGTAACTTATCTCTAATATATGTGAAGATAGTGCAAAAATATTGTTTTGAGAATTTCATCAATATTTTTGTCGAATCGGTCAAAAAATGAAAATGGCTCTATCTTACAAAATGGCAAAATAAAATGTCTAGATTATATCGAAATTAACTTAAAAGTAACTTATCTTTAATATATGTGAAGATAGTGCAAAAATATTGTTTTGAGAATTTCACCAATAATCGACAGGCGCGGACCTGTCGAATCGGTCAAAAAATGAAAATGGCTCTATCTTACAAAATGGCGAAATAAAATGTCTAGATTATATTGAAATTAACTTAAAAGTAACTTATCTCTAATATATGTGAAGATAGTGCAAAAATATTGTTTTGAGAATTTCACCAATAATCGACAGGCGCGGACCTGTCGAATCGGTCAAAAAATGAAATTGGCTCTATCTTACAAAATGGCAAAATAAAATGTCTAGATTATATCGAAATTAACTTAAAAGTAACTTATCTTTAATATATGTGAAGATAGTGCAAAAATATTGTTTTGAGAATTTCACCAATAATCGACAGGCGCGGACCTGTCGAATCGGTCAAAAAATGAAAATGGCTCTATCTTACAAAATGGCGAAATAAAATGTCTAGATTATATTGAAATTAACTTAAAAGTAACTTATCTCTTATATATGTGAAGATAGTGCAAAAATATTGTTTTGAGAATTTCACCAATAATCGAATCGGTCAAAAAATGAAAATGGCTCTATCTTACCAAATGGCAAAATAAAATGTCTAGATTATATCGAAATTAACTTAAAAGTAACTTATCTCTAATATATGTGAAGATAGTGCAAAAATATTGTTTTGAGAATTTCATCAATATTTTTCAGGCCCGGACCTGTCGAATCGGTCAAAAAATGAAAATGGCTCTATCTTACAAAATGGCAAAATAAAATGTCTAGATTATACCGAAATTAACTTAAAAGTAACTTATCTTTAATATATGTGAAGATAGTGCAAAAATATTGTTTTGAGAATTTCATCAATAATCGACAGGCGCGGACCTGTCGAATCGGTCAAAAAATGAAAATGGCTCTATCTTACAAAATGGCGAAATAAAATGTCTAGATTATATTGAAATTAACTTAAAAGTAACTTATCTCTAATATATGTGAAGATAGTGCAAAAATATTGTTTTGAGAATTTCACCAATAATCGACAGGCGCGGACCTGTCGAATCGGTCAAAAAATGAAATTGGCTCTATCTTACAAAATGGCAAAATAAAATGTCTAGATTATATCGAAATTAACTTAAAAGTAACTTATCTTTAATATATGTGAAGATAGTGCAAAAATATTGTTTTGAGAATTTCACCAATAATCGACAGGCGCGGACCTGTCGAATCGGTCAAAAAATGAAAATGGCTCTATCTTACAAAATGGCGAAATAAAATGTCTAGATTATATTGAAATTAACTTAAAAGTAACTTATCTCTTATATATGTGAAGATAGTGCAAAAATATTGTTTTGAGAATTTCACCAATAATCGAATCGGTCAAAAAATGAAAATGGCTCTATCTTACCAAATGGCAAAATAAAATGTCTAGATTATATCGAAATTAACTTAAAAGTAACTTATCTCTAATATATGTGAAGATAGTGCAAAAATATTGTTTTGAGAATTTCATCAATATTTTTCAGGCCCGGACCTGTCGAATCGGTCAAAAAATGAAAATGGCTCTATCTTACAAAATGGCAAAATAAAATGTCTAGATTATACCGAAATTAACTTAAAAGTAACTTATCTTTAATATATGTGAAGATAGTGCAAAAATATTGTTTTGAGAATTTCATCAATAATCGACAGGCGCGGACCTGTCGAATCGGTCAAAAAATGAAAATGGCTCTATCTTACAAAATGGCGAAATAAAATGTCTAGATTATATTGAAATTAACTTAAAAGTAACTTATTTCTAATATATGTGAAGATAGTGCAAAAATATTGTTTTGAGAATTTCATCAATATTTTTCAGGCCCGGACCTGTCGAATCGGTCAAAAAATGAAAATGGATCTATCTTACAAAATGGCAAAATAAAATGTCTAGATTATATCAAAATTAACTTAAAAGTAACTTATCTTTAATATATGTGAAGATAGTGCAAAAATATTGTTTTGAGAATTTCACCAATAATCGACAGGCGCGGACCTGTCGAATCGGTCAAAAAATGAAAATGGCTCTATCTTACAAAATGGCGAAATAAAATGTCTATATTATATTGAAATTAACTTAAAAGTAACTTATCTCTAATATATGTGAAGATAGTGCAAAAATATTGTTTTGAGAATTTCACCAATAATCGACAGGCGCGGACCTGTCGAATCGGTCAAAAAATGAAATTGGCTCTATCTTACAAAATGGCAAAATAAAATGTCTAGATTATATCGAAATTAACTTAAAAGTAACTTATCTCTAATATATGTGAAGATAGTGCAAAAATATTGTTTTGAGAATTTCACCAATAATCGAATCGGTCAAAAAATGAAAATGGCTCTATCTTACCAAATGGCAAAATAAAATGTCTAGATTATATCGAAATTAACTTAAAAGTAACTTATCTCTAATATATGTGAAGATAGTGCAAAAATATTGTTTTGAGAATTTCATCAATATTTTTCAGGCCCGGACCTGTCGAATCGGTCAAAAAATGAAAATGGCTCTATCTTACAAAATGGCAAAATAAAATGTCTAGATTATACCGAAATTAACTTAAAAGTAACTTATCTTTAATATATGTGAAGATAGTGCAAAAATATTGTTTTGAGAATTTCATCAATAATCGACAGGCGCGGACCTGTCGAATCGGTCAAAAAATGAAAATGGCTCTATCTTACAAAATGGCGAAATAAAATGTCTAGATTATATTGAAATTAACTTAAAAGTAACTTATTTCTAATATATGTGAAGATAGTGCAAAAATATTGTTTTGAGAATTTCATCAATATTTTTCAGGCCCGGACCTGTCGAATCGGTCAAAAAATGAAAATGGATCTATCTTACAAAATGGCAAAATAAAATGTCTAGATTATATCAAAATTAACTTAAAAGTAACTTATCTTTAATATATGTGAAGATAGTGCAAAAATATTGTTTTGAGAATTTCACCAATAATCGACAGGCGCGGACCTGTCGAATCGGTCAAAAAATGAAAATGGCTCTATCTTACAAAATGGCGAAATAAAATGTCTATATTATATTGAAATTAACTTAAAAGTAACTTATCTCTAATATATGTGAAGATAGTGCAAAAATATTGTTTTGAGAATTTCACCAATAATCGACAGGCGCGGACCTGTCGAATCGGTCAAAAAATGAAATTGGCTCTATCTTACAAAATGGCAAAATAAAATGTCTAGATTATATCGAAATTAACTTAAAAGTAACTTATCTCTAATATATGTGAAGATAGTGCAAAAATATTGTTTTGAGAATTTCACCAATAATCGAATCGGTCAAAAAATGAAAATGGCTCTATCTTACCAAATGGCAAAATAAAATGTCTAGATTATACCGAAATTAACTTAAAAGTAACTTATCTTTAATATATGTGAAGATAGTGCAAAAATATTGTTTTGAGAATTTCATCAATAATCGACAGGCGCGGACCTGTCGAATCGGTCAAAAAATGAAAATGGCTCTATCTTACAAAATGGCGAAATAAAATGTCAAGATTATATTGAAATTAACTTAAAAGTAACTTATCTCTTATATATGTGAAGATAGTGTAAAAATATTGTTTTGAGAATTTCACCAATAATCGAATCGGTCAAAAAATGAAAATGGCTCTATCTTACAAAATGGCAAAATAAAATGTCTAGATTATATCGAAATTAACTTAAAAGTAACTTATCTTTAATATATGTGAAGATAGTGCAAAAATATTGTTTTGAGAATTTCACCAATAATCGACAGGCGCGGACCTGTCGAATCGGTCAAAAAATGAAAATGGCTCTATCTTACAAAATGGCGAAATAAAATGTCTAGATTATATTGAAATTAACTTAAAGGTAACTTATCTCTAATATATGTGAAGATAGTGCAAAAATATTGTTTTGAGAATTTCACCAATAATCGACCAATGAAATTGGCTCTATCTTACAAAATGGCAAAATAAAATGTCTAGATTATACCGAAATTAACTTAAAAGTAACTTATCTTTAATATATGTGAAGATAGTGCAAAAATATTGTTTTGAGAATTTCATCAATAATCGACAGGCGCGGACCTGTCGAATCGGTCAAAAAATGAAAATGGCTCTATCTTACAAAATGGCGAAATAAAATGTCTAGATTATATTGAAATTAACTTAAAAGTAACTTATCTCTAATATATGTGAAGATAGTGCAAAAATATTGTTTTGAGAATTTCACCAATAATCGAATCGGTCAAAAAATGAAAATGGCTCTATCTTACCAAATGGCAAAATAAAATGTCTAGATTATACCGAAATTAACTTAAAAGTAACTTATCTTTAATATATGTGAAGATAGTGCAAAAATATTGTTTTGAGAATTTCATCAATAATCGACAGGCGCGGACCTGTCGAATCGGTCAAAAAATGAAAATGGCTCTATCTTACAAAATGGCGAAATAAAATGTCAAGATTATATTGAAATTAACTTAAAAGTAACTTATCTCTTATATATGTGAAGATAGTGTAAAAATATTGTTTTGAGAATTTCACCAATAATCGAATCGGTCAAAAAATGAAAATGGCTCTATCTTACAAAATGGCAAAATAAAATGTCTAGATTATATCGAAATTAACTTAAAAGTAACTTATCTTTAATATATGTGAAGATAGTGCAAAAATATTGTTTTGAGAATTTCACCAATAATCGACAGGCGCGGACCTGTCGAATCGGTCAAAAAATGAAAATGGCTCTATCTTACAAAATGGCGAAATAAAATGTCTAGATTATATTGAAATTAACTTAAAGGTAACTTATCTCTAATATATGTGAAGATAGTGCAAAAATATTGTTTTGAGAATTTCACCAATAATCGACCAATGAAATTGGCTCTATCTTACAAAATGGCAAAATAAAATGTCTAGATTATACCGAAATTAACTTAAAAGTAACTTATCTTTAATATATGTGAAGATAGTGCAAAAATATTGTTTTGAGAATTTCACCAATAATCGACAGGCGCGGACCTGTCGAATCGGTCAAAAAATGAAAATGGCTCTATCTTACAAAATGGCGAAATAAAATGTCTAGATTATATTGAAATTAACTTAAAAGTAACTTATCTCTTATATATGTGAAGATAGTGCAAAAATATTGTTTTGAGAATTTCACCAATAATCGAATCGGTCAAAAAATGAAAATGGCTCTATCTTACCAAATGGCAAAATAAAATGTCTAGATTATATCGAAATTAACTTAAAAGTAACTTATCTCTAATATATGTGAAGATAGTGCAAAAATATTGTTTTGAGAATTTCATCAATATTTTTCAGGCCCGGACCTGTCGAATCGGTCAAAAAATGAAAATGGCTCTATCTTACAAAATGGCAAAATAAAATGTCTAGATTATATCAAAATTAACTTAAAAGTAACTTATCTTTAATATATGTGAAGATAGTGCAAAAATATTGTTTTGAGAATTTCACCAATAATCGACCAATGAAATTGGCTCTATCTTACAAAATGGCAAAATAAAATGTCTAGATTATACCGAAATTAACTTAAAAGTAACTTATCTTTAATATATGTGAAGATAGTGCAAAAATATTGTTTTGAGAATTTCATCAATAATCGACAGGCGCGGACCTGTCGAATCGGTCAAAAAATGAAAATGGCTCTATCTTACAAAATGGCGAAATAAAATGTCTAGATTATATTGAAATTAACTTAAAAGTAACTTATCTTTTATATATGTGAAGATAGTGCAAAAATATTGTTTTGAGAATTTCACCAATAATCGAATCGGTCAAAAAATGAAAATGGCTCTATCTTACCAAATGGCAAAATAAAATGTCTAGATTATATCGAAATTAACTTAAAAGTAACTTATCTCTAATATATGTGAAGATAGTGCAAAAATATTGTTTTGAGAATTTCATCAATATTTTTCAGGCCCGGACCTGTCGAATCGGTCAAAAAATGAAAATGGCTCTATCTTACAAAATGGCAAAATAAAATGTCTAGATTATATCGAAATTAACTTAAAAGTAACTTATCTTTAATATATGTGAAGATAGTGCAAAAATATTGTTTTGAGAATTTCACCAATAATCGACAGGCGCGGACCTGTCGAATCGGTCAAAAAATGAAAATGGCTCTATCTTACAAAATGGCGAAATAAAATGTCTAGATTATATTGAAATTAACTTAAAAGTAACTTATCTCTTATATATGTGAAGATAGTGCAAAAATATTGTTTTGAGAATTTCACCAATAATCGAATCGGTCAAAAAATGAAAATGGCTCTATCTTACCAAATGGCAAAATAAAATGTCTAGATTATATCGAAATTAACTTAAAAGTAACTTATCTCTAATATATGTGAAGATAGTGCAAAAATATTGTTTTGAGAATTTCATCAATATTTTTCAGGCCCGGACCTGTCGAATCGGTCAAAAAATGAAAATGGCTCTATCTTACAAAATGGCAAAATAAAATGTCTAGATTATATCGAAATTAACTTAAAAGTAACTTATCTTTAATATATGTGAAGATAGTGCAAAAATATTGTTTTGAGAATTTCACCAATAATCGACAGGCGCGGACCTGTCGAATCGGTCA
This sequence comes from Azorinus chamasolen, assembly GCA_963576725.1. Lineage (NCBI taxonomy): Eukaryota > Metazoa > Mollusca > Bivalvia > Cardiida > Solecurtidae > Azorinus > Azorinus chamasolen. The sequence continues at coordinate 18,085,748 of OY755247.1, read as the reverse complement.
AAAAATGAAAATGGCTCTATCTTACAAAATGGCGAAATAAAATGTCTAGATTATATTGAAATTAACTTAAAAGTAACTTATCTCTTATATATGTGAAGATAGTGCAAAAATATTGTTTTGAGAATTTCACCAATAATCGAATCGGTCAAAAAATGAAAATGGCTCTATCTTACCAAATGGCAAAATAAAATGTCTAGATTATATCGAAATTAACTTAAAAGTAACTTATCTCTAATATATGTGAAGATAGTGCAAAAATATTGTTTTGAGAATTTCATCAATATTTTTCAGGCCCGGACCTGTCGAATCGGTCAAAAAATGAAAATGGCTCTATCTTACAAAATGGCAAAATAAAATGTCTAGATTATACCGAAATTAACTTAAAAGTAACTTATCTTTAATATATGTGAAGATAGTGCAAAAATATTGTTTTGAGAATTTCATCAATAATCGACAGGCGCGGACCTGTCGAATCGGTCAAAAAATGAAAATGGCTCTATCTTACAAAATGGCGAAATAAAATGTCTAGATTATATTGAAATTAACTTAAAAGTAACTGATCTCTTATATATGTGAAGATAGTGCAAAAATATTGTTTTGAGAATTTCACCAATAATCGAATCGGTCAAAAAATGAAAATGGCTCTATCTTACCAAATGGCAAAATAAAATGTCTAGATTATATCGAAATTAACTTAAAAGTAACTTATCTCTAATATATGTGAAGATAGTGCAAAAATATTGTTTTGAGAATTTCATCAATATTTTTCAGGCCCGGACCTGTCGAATCGGTCAAAAAATGAAAATGGCTCTATCTTACAAAATGGCAAAATAAAATGTCTAGATTATACCGAAATTAACTTAAAAGTAACTTATCTTTAATATATGTGAAGATAGTGCAAAAATATTGTTTTGAGAATTTCATCAATAATCGACAGGCGCGGACCTGTCGAATCGGTCAAAAAATGAAAATGGCTCTATCTTACAAAATGGCAAAATAAAATGTCTAGATTATATCGAAATTAACTTAAAAGTAACTTATCTTTAATATATGTGAAGATAGTGCAAAAATATTGTTTTGAGAATTTCACCAATAATCGACAGGCGCGGACCTGTCGAATCGGTCAAAAAATGAAAATGGCTCTATCTTACAAAATGGCGAAATAAAATGTCTAGATTATATTGAAATTAACTTAAAGGTAACTTATCTCTAATATATGTGAAGATAGTGCAAAAATATTGTTTTGAGAATTTCACCAATAATCGACAGGCGCGGACCTGTCGAATCGGTCAAAAAATGAAATTGGCTCTATCTTACAAAATGGCAAAATAAAATGTCTAGATTATATCGAAATTAACTTAAAAGAAACTTATCTTTAATATATGTGAAGATAGTGCAAAAATATTGTTTTGAGAATTTCACCAATAATCGACAGGCGCGGACCTGTCGAATCGGTCAAAAAATGAAAATGGCTCTATCTTACAAAATGGCGAAATAAAATGTCTAGATTATATTGAAATTAACTTAAAAGTAACTGATCTCTTATATATGTGAAGATAGTGCAAAAATATTGTTTTGAGAATTTCACCAATAATCGAATCGGTCAAAAAATGAAAATGGCTCTATCTTACCAAATGGCAAAATAAAATGTCTAGATTATATCGAAATTAACTTAAAAGTAACTTATCTCTAATATATGTGAAGATAGTGCAAAAATATTGTTTTGAGAATTTCACCAATAATCGACCAATGAAATTGGCTCTATCTTACAAAATGGCAAAATAAAATGTCTAGATTATACCGAAATTAACTTAAAAGTAACTTATCTTTAATATATGTGAAGATAGTGCAAAAATATTGTTTTGAGAATTTCATCAATAATCGACAGGCGCGGACCTGTCGAATCGGTCAAAAAATGAAAATGGCTCTATCTTACAAAATGGCGAAATAAAATGTCTAGATTATATTGAAATTAACTTAAAAGTAAATTATCTTTTATATATGTGAAGATAGTGCAAAAATATTGTTTTGAGAATTTCACCAATAATCGAATCGGTCAAAAAATGAAAATGGCTCTATCTTACCAAATGGCAAAATAAAATGTCTAGATTATATCGAAATTAACTTAAAAGTAACTTATCTCTAATATATGTGAAGATAGTGCAAAAATATTGTTTTGAGAATTTCATCAATATTTTTCAGGCCCGGACCTGTCGAATCGGTCAAAAAATGAAAATGGCTCTATCTTACAAAATGGCAAAATAAAATGTCTAGATTATATCGAAATTAACTTAAAAGTAACTTATCTTTAATATATGTGAAGATAGTGCAAAAATATTGTTTTGAGAATTTCACCAATAATCGACAGGCGCGGACCTGTCGAATCGGTCAAAAAATGAAAATGGCTCTATCTTACAAAATGGCGAAATAAAATGTCTAGATTATATTGAAATTAACTTAAAGGTAACTTATCTCTAATATATGTGAAGATAGTGCAAAAATATTGTTTTGAGAATTTCACCAATAATCGACAGGCGCGGACCTGTCGAATCGGTCAAAAAATGAAAATGGCTCTATCTTACCAAATGGCAAAATAAAATGTCTAGATTATATCGAAATTAACTTAAAAGTAACTTATCTCTAATATATGTGAAGATAGTGCAAAAATATTGTTTTGAGAATTTCATCAATATTTTTCAGGCCCGGACCTGTCGAATCGGTCAAAAAATGAAAATGGCTCTATCTTACAAAATGGCAAAATAAAATGTCTAGATTATACCGAAATTAACTTAAAAGTAACTTATCTTTAATATATGTGAAGATAGTGCAAAAATATTGTTTTGAGAATTTCATCAATAATCGACAGGCGCGGACCTGTCGAATCGGTCAAAAAATGAAAATGGCTCTATCTTACAAAATGGCGAAATAAAATGTCAAGATTATATTGAAATTAACTTAAAAGTAACTTATCTCTTATATATGTGAAGATAGTGCAAAAATATTGTTTTGAGAATTTCACCAATAATCGAATCGGTCAAAAAATGAAAATGGCTCTATCTTACAAAATGGCAAAATAAAATGTCTAGATTATATCGAAATTAACTTAAAAGTAACTTATCTTTAATATATGTGAAGATAGTGCAAAAATATTGTTTTGAGAATTTCACCAATAATCGACAGGCGCGGACCTGTCGAATCGGTCAAAAAATGAAAATGGCTCTATCTTACAAAATGGCGAAATAAAATGTCTAGATTATATTGAAATTAACTTAAAAGTAACTTATCTCTTATATATGTGAAGATAGTGCAAAAATATTGTTTTGAGAATTTCACCAATAATCGAATCGGTCAAAAAATGAAAATGGCTCTATCTTACCAAATGGCAAAATAAAATGTCTAGATTATATCGAAATTAACTTAAAAGTAACTTATCTCTAATATATGTGAAGATAGTGCAAAAATATTGTTTTGAGAATTTCATCAATATTTTTCAGGCCCGGACCTGTCGAATCGGTCAAAAAATGAAAATGGCTCTATCTTACAAAATGGCAAAATAAAATGTCTAGATTATACCGAAATTAACTTAAAAGTAACTTATCTTTAATATATGTGAAGATAGTGCAAAAATATTGTTTTGAGAATTTCATCAATAATCGACAGGCGCGGACCTGTCGAATCGGTCAAAAAATGAAAATGGCTCTATCTTACAAAATGGCGAAATAAAATGTCTAGATTATATTGAAATTAACTTAAAAGTAACTGATCTCTTATATATGTGAAGATAGTGCAAAAATATTGTTTTGAGAATTTCACCAATAATCGAATCGGTCAAAAAATGAAAATGGCTCTATCTTACCAAATGGCAAAATAAAATGTCTAGATTATATCGAAATTAACTTAAAAGTAACTTATCTCTAATATATGTGAAGATAGTGCAAAAATATTGTTTTGAGAATTTCATCAATATTTTTCAGGCCCGGACCTGTCGAATCGGTCAAAAAATGAAAATGGCTCTATCTTACAAAATGGCAAAATAAAATGTCTAGATTATACCGAAATTAACTTAAAAGTAACTTATCTTTAATATATGTGAAGATAGTGCAAAAATATTGTTTTGAGAATTTCATCAATAATCGACAGGCGCGGACCTGTCGAATCGGTCAAAAAATGAAAATGGCTCTATCTTACAAAATGGCAAAATAAAATGTCTAGATTATATCGAAATTAACTTAAAAGTAACTTATCTTTAATATATGTGAAGATAGTGCAAAAATATTGTTTTGAGAATTTCACCAATAATCGACAGGCGCGGACCTGTCGAATCGGTCAAAAAATGAAAATGGCTCTATCTTACAAAATGGCGAAATAAAATGTCTAGATTATATTGAAATTAACTTAAAGGTAACTTATCTCTAATATATGTGAAGATAGTGCAAAAATATTGTTTTGAGAATTTCACCAATAATCGACAGGCGCGGACCTGTCGAATCGGTCAAAAAATGAAATTGGCTCTATCTTACAAAATGGCAAAATAAAATGTCTAGATTATATCGAAATTAACTTAAAAGAAACTTATCTTTAATATATGTGAAGATAGTGCAAAAATATTGTTTTGAGAATTTCACCAATAATCGACAGGCGCGGACCTGTCGAATCGGTCAAAAAATGAAATTGGCTCTATCTTACAAAATGGCAAAATAAAATGTCTAGATTATATCGAAATTAACTTAAAAGTAACTTATCTTTAATATATGTGAAGATAGTGCAAAAATATTGTTTTGAGAATTTCACCAATAATCGACAGGCGCGGACCTGTCGAATCGGTCAAAAAATGAAAATGGCTCTATCTTACAAAATGGCGAAATAAAATGTCTAGATTATATTGAAATTAACTTAAAAGTAACTTATCTCTTATATATGTGAAGATAGTGCAAAAATATTGTTTTGAGAATTTCACCAATAATCGAATCGGTCAAAAAATGAAAATGGCTCTATCTTACAAAATGGCAAAATAAAATGTCTAGATTATATCGAAATTAACTTAAAAGTAACTTATCTTTAATATATGTGAAGATAGTGCAAAAATATTGTTTTGAGAATTTCACCAATAATCGAATCGGTCAAAAAATGAAAATGGCTCTATCTTACCAAATGGCAAAATAAAATGTCTAGATTATATCGAAATTAACTTAAAAGTAACTTATCTCTAATATATGTGAAGATAGTGCAAAAATATTGTTTTGAGAATTTCATCAATATTTTTCAGGCCCGGACCTGTCGAATCGGTCAAAAAATGAAAATGGCTCTATCTTACAAAATGGCAAAATAAAATGTCTAGATTATACCGAAATTAACTTAAAAGTAACTTATCTTTAATATATGTGAAGATAGTGCAAAAATATTGTTTTGAGAATTTCATCAATAATCGACAGGCGCGGACCTGTCGAATCGGTCAAAAAATGAAAATGGCTCTATCTTACAAAATGGCGAAATAAAATGTCAAGATTATATTGAAATTAACTTAAAAGTAACTTATCTCTTATATATGTGAAGATAGTGCAAAAATATTGTTTTGAGAATTTCACCAATAATCGAATCGGTCAAAAAATGAAAATGGCTCTATCTTACAAAATGGCAAAATAAAATGTCTAGATTATATCGAAATTAACTTAAAAGTAACTTATCTTTAATATATGTGAAGATAGTGCAAAAATATTGTTTTGAGAATTTCACCAATAATCGACAGGCGCGGACCTGTCGAATCGGTCAAAAAATGAAAATGGCTCTATCTTACAAAATGGCGAAATAAAATGTCTAGATTATATTGAAATTAACTTAAAAGTAACTTATCTCTTATATATGTGAAGATAGTGCAAAAATATTGTTTTGAGAATTTCACCAATAATCGAATCGGTCAAAAAATGAAAATGGCTCTATCTTACCAAATGGCAAAATAAAATGTCTAGATTATATCGAAATTAACTTAAAAGTAACTTATCTCTAATATATGTGAAGATAGTGCAAAAATATTGTTTTGAGAATTTCATCAATATTTTTCAGGCCCGGACCTGTCGAATCGGTCAAAAAATGAAAATGGCTCTATCTTACAAAATGGCAAAATAAAATGTCTAGATTATACCGAAATTAACTTAAAAGTAACTTATCTTTAATATATGTGAAGATAGTGCAAAAATATTGTTTTGAGAATTTCATCAATAATCGACAGGCGCGGACCTGTCGAATCGGTCAAAAAATGAAAATGGCTCTATCTTACAAAATGGCGAAATAAAATGTCTAGATTATATTGAAATTAACTTAAAAGTAAATTATCTTTTATATATGTGAAGATAGTGCAAAAATATTGTTTTGAGAATTTCACCAATAATCGAATCGGTCAAAAAATGAAAATGGCTCTATCTTACCAAATGGCAAAATAAAATGTCTAGATTATATCGAAATTAACTTAAAAGTAACTTATCTCTAATATATGTGAAGATAGTGCAAAAATATTGTTTTGAGAATTTCATCAATATTTTTCAGGCCCGGACCTGTCGAATCGGTCAAAAAATGAAAATGGCTCTATCTTACAAAATGGCAAAATAAAATGTCTAGATTATATCGAAATTAACTTAAAAGTAACTTATCTTTAATATATGTGAAGATAGTGCAAAAATATTGTTTTGAGAATTTCACCAATAATCGACAGGCGCGGACCTGTCGAATCGGTCAAAAAATGAAAATGGCTCTATCTTACCAAATGGCAAAATAAAATGTCTAGATTATATCGAAATTAACTTAAAAGTAACTTATCTCTAATATATGTGAAGATAGTGCAAAAATATTGTTTTGAGAATTTCATCAATATTTTTCAGGCCCGGACCTGTCGAATCGGTCAAAAAATGAAAATGGCTCTATCTTACAAAATGGCAAAATAAAATGTCTAGATTATACCGAAATTAACTTAAAAGTAACTTATCTTTAATATATGTGAAGATAGTGCAAAAATATTGTTTTGAGAATTTCATCAATAATCGACAGGCGCGGACCTGTCGAATCGGTCAAAAAATGAAAATGGCTCTATCTTACAAAATGGCGAAATAAAATGTCAAGATTATATTGAAATTAACTTAAAAGTAACTTATCTCTTATATATGTGAAGATAGTGCAAAAATATTGTTTTGAGAATTTCACCAATAATCGAATCGGTCAAAAAATGAAAATGGCTCTATCTTACAAAATGGCAAAATAAAATGTCTAGATTATATCGAAATTAACTTAAAAGTAACTTATCTTTAATATATGTGAAGATAGTGCAAAAATATTGTTTTGAGAATTTCACCAATAATCGACAGGCGCGGACCTGTCGAATCGGTCAAAAAATGAAAATGGCTCTATCTTACAAAATGGCGAAATAAAATGTCTAGATTATATTGAAATTAACTTAAAAGTAACTTATCTCTTATATATGTGAAGATAGTGCAAAAATATTGTTTTGAGAATTTCACCAATAATCGAATCGGTCAAAAAATGAAAATGGCTCTATCTTACCAAATGGCAAAATAAAATGTCTAGATTATATCGAAATTAACTTAAAAGTAACTTATCTCTAATATATGTGAAGATAGTGCAAAAATATTGTTTTGAGAATTTCATCAATATTTTTCAGGCCCGGACCTGTCGAATCGGTCAAAAAATGAAAATGGCTCTATCTTACAAAATGGCAAAATAAAATGTCTAGATTATACCGAAATTAACTTAAAAGTAACTTATCTTTAATATATGTGAAGATAGTGCAAAAATATTGTTTTGAGAATTTCATCAATAATCGACAGGCGCGGACCTGTCGAATCGGTCAAAAAATGAAAATGGCTCTATCTTACAAAATGGCGAAATAAAATGTCTAGATTATATTGAAATTAACTTAAAAGTAACTGATCTCTTATATATGTGAAGATAGTGCAAAAATATTGTTTTGAGAATTTCACCAATAATCGAATCGGTCAAAAAATGAAAATGGCTCTATCTTACCAAATGGCAAAATAAAATGTCTAGATTATATCGAAATTAACTTAAAAGTAACTTATCTCTAATATATGTGAAGATAGTGCAAAAATATTGTTTTGAGAATTTCATCAATATTTTTCAGGCCCGGACCTGTCGAATCGGTCAAAAAATGAAAATGGCTCTATCTTACAAAATGGCAAAATAAAATGTCTAGATTATACCGAAATTAACTTAAAAGTAACTTATCTTTAATATATGTGAAGATAGTGCAAAAATATTGTTTTGAGAATTTCATCAATAATCGACAGGCGCGGACCTGTCGAATCGGTCAAAAAATGAAAATGGCTCTATCTTACAAAATGGCAAAATAAAATGTCTAGATTATATCGAAATTAACTTAAAAGTAACTTATCTTTAATATATGTGAAGATAGTGCAAAAATATTGTTTTGAGAATTTCACCAATAATCGACAGGCGCAGACCTGTCGAATCGGTCAAAAAATGAAAACGGCTCTATCTTACAAAATGGCGAAATAAAATATCTAGATTATATCGAAAATAACTTAAAAGTAACTTCATGAATTTCAGTACTTCTTGTCTGAAAATTGAATACCGCTTAAGCCGGTGCTAGGGAGCGTGAGCAGTGTTGTACTTTCAATTACTGTTCATGAACAGACTCAATAAAACCGAGTCTGCAATTTTCTCTTTTTGTGTTGTAATTTTTGCTCTCGGGGATCACCCCCTTTCAGAATTTTTAATCTTCACAACAGCAGGTGTTGAGTGCTTGTGTGGCGGCCGTAAAACGTCGCCCCTTACTTCATGCTCAGTGTTGTTATACCTTCTGATCCTTCGAGATCATGAATTTCAGTACTTCTCGTTCTGAAAATTGAATACCGCTTAAGCCGGTGCTAGGGGGCGTGAGCAGTGTTGCACTTTCAATTACTGTTCATGAACAGACTCAATAAAACCGAGTCTGCAATTTTCTCTTTTTGTGTTGTAATTTTTGCTCTTGGGGATCACACCCTTTCAGAATTTATTATCTCTAATATATGCGAAGATAGTGCAATAATATTGTTTTGAGAATTTCACCAATATTCGACAGGTGCGGACCTGTCGAATCGGTCAAAAAATGAAATTGGCTCTATCTTACAAAATGGCGAAATAAAATGTCAAGATTATATCGAAATTTACTTAAAAGTAACTTATCTCTAATATTTGTGAAGATAGTGCGAAAATATTTTTTTTAAGAATTTCACCCATATTCGGCAAACGCGGAAAATAAAATGTTTAGATTATATCGAAATTTACTTAAAAGTAACTTATCTCTAATATATGTGAAGATAGTGCAAAAATATTTTTTTAGAATATCTCCCATATTCGACAGTCGTGGACCTGTGGAATCGGTCAAAAAATGTAATTGGCTCTATCTTATAAAATGGCGACATAAAATGTCTAGATTATATCGAAATTTACTAAAAAGTAACTTATCTCTAATATATGTGAAGATAGTGCGAAAATATGTTTTTGAGAATTTCACCCATATTCGAATCTGTCTAAAAATGAAATTTCTTCAATCATGGCCAATCATATATCGTTGGAAAGAATTTGTCAACACGAGTTGAAATCTGGTTTAAAATTTCAAAAAGGTGTAAGATTGATCGAGTTATCGCCTTTCAAAAGTGTGAAAACCTTCAGTTTGGCTATATCTTACAAAATGACGACATACAACGTCTAGATTATATCGAAATTTACTTCATTCTCAGTGTTGTAATATTTTCTGGTCATTGGGGATCATAAGTTTTAATGTTATTAGTTTTGAAAATTGAATACTGCTTAAGCCGGTGCTAGGGGGCGTGAGTAGTGTTGCACTTTTAATTACTACTCATGAACAGACTCAATAAAACCGAGTCTGCAATTTTCTCTTTTTGCATTTTCTACTTTTGCTTTCGAAGGATCACCCATTTTCAGATTATACAAAGAAAATATTTTCTAAGTAAAACTAGCAATGATATGCCATTTCAAAATGTTGAATATTTAATCACCATGTCTTATGACAGACAGACAGTTGTACACTGCCGCAGCAAATTTGTGACAAACCATTGCAAATAATTTGGATCACATCAAATGTCTTTTAACTTCTTTCTGGACGAATGTTTTACACAAGACTGTCCATTATGAATAACTAATTCAATTTAATACTTTCCCTGCTTTTTTTTTACATATTACAGATTTCAATACCTATTGAATATTCATGGACAAAATAGTTATAATGAAATATATAAGGTGGAACATTGTAGCCTTTTTAGAAACTAAAGAAACAGCTCTATCAAAGTTTATTAGCAAACAGGCATTAAAAAGTGGTCTTATCAAGACTGGGATATTAATTAAAATAATAGAAAAACAACACTTATAATGCATTATATAGTCCACATTCTTCTAACAAAAATTGACTACCCATCCAAAGAAGTTTTTTTTACTAATGCACAAGCCAATTAGTACCATTTTTGCAGCGAACCCCATTCATGCGTAGCTATTTTTAAAGTGCCTTCCTGCCCCAATACACATTTAAATTGAACAGCCCACGGGAGACGTCTGATCAGGGTCTGCTGTGCTTGCTTTTGACACGATATAGATCTGATTCTACGGTTTCGTCAATGCAAAAATATTCCTTCTTAAACTTTACATTATGAAAACTCTGCTAACAGATATTTATGATGTATTTTTTTCTTACATAAATATTCATGGAGGAAAGGGTTAACTTAATCAATATTCATACATTTATTATTTCTCACATTGATATTCATAAAGGAATAGTTTATAATAAAATAAAACAGCAAAAAATGTGGAAACCGCATTAAAGCCGGATTTTATTGTGTTGACCTTGACCCAATTTCATGTATCCTTGTATCCACTAAAAGGCCTTCACCCAAGCTATCTGCATACCAAATATAATTTGTCTAGCCCATGTAGTTCAGAAGTTATAACAACCTTCTAATGACAGCCAAAGTTTCAAAATAGTGACCTTTACCCGATTTCAGGTATCTTTATGTCATCCATAAGGTCCTTATCACAGCTATCTGAATACCAAAGGTGAATTGCCTAGCACTCGTGGATAAGAAGTTAGAGCAAAATGTTAAAGTTTGTTAAAAACAGTCAAGTTTTCAAAATAGTGACCTTGACCCAATGTCATGTATCCTTGTATCAACTGAAATGCGTTCACCAAAGCTATCTCCATACCATATCCGAATTATCTAGCATATGAGTTTTTCAATGATGGCCAACTTGTCAAAATAGTGACTTTGACCTTGACCTAATTTCAAATATCTTTATATCAACTGAAAGGCCTTTACCAAAGCCATTTGTATACCACAGATGAATTGCCTAGCATTTGTAGTTCAGAAGTTATAGCAATGTTTAAGTTTGTTAAAAATAGTGAAGTTTTGAAAATAGTGACCTTGACCTGATTTCATGTATCCTTGTATCAAGTGAAAGGCATTTACCCAAGCTATCTATATACCAAATATGAAATGCCTAGCATATATAGTTCAGAAGTTAGAGCAATATTAAAGTTTGTAAAGAACGGCAAAGTTTTAGAAATAGTGACCTTGACTTGATTTCATGTATCCTTGTATCAAGTGAAAGGCCTTCACCCAAGCTATCTGCATACCAAACATGAATGGTCTAGCTTAAGAAATATAGAAGTTATAGCAATGTTAAAGTTTTGTTAATGACTGCAAAGTTTTGGAAATAGTGACCTTGACCTGATTTCATGTATCCTTGTATTAAGTGAAAGGTCTTCACCCAAATTTTCTGTATACCAAAGATAAATTATCTAGCATTTGTAGTTCAGAAGTTATAGCAATGTTAAAGTTGGTTAAAAACGGCAAACCTTTCGAAGTAGTGACCTTGACCTGATTACATATATCCTTAAATCAAGTGGAAGGCCGTTCACCCAAGCTATCTACATACCAAATATGAATGGTCTACCTTAAATAATTCAGAAGTTATAAGCAATGTTAAAGTTTTCTTAACGACGGCACCCCTCCCGCCCAAACGCCAGGTTTTCGGCAAACTATAAGTTGAGATTTTTCTAAAACATTCGGGCTAAAAAAATTACTAATCCAGTATGACTAACTTTCTTGTATCTTCACCTTTTTTAGCAAATCGTAAATGCCCCCAGTTCAACATTAGCACCTGAATAATTGTTCACAGCAAAATCTTCAAAAAAATGTATTAAATTCTGGTTATTAGAACATAATGGCAAAGTCACATGTAGTCGCAACATACACAGAGGCCTAGGCATGATGAATAGTTCACCCTTTACTTAATAAATACGTCTGAACATGATCTACTCTGTTTGCAATCATAGAACAGAACATATATTTTATTGATTTTTACATAGTACATCATCACATACACAACATATATAACACACTAGAGCATATTGTATATTCATCTAAAATATGTAAATATAAAAAAACAAAGCAGTCACATTATTTTCTATACATCTATGCAAATCAGAGATTTGCATTAGCGAACATTGGCATACCATTTATTTCCCTATGTTTGCGCACAAAAAAAGGTTTCATATGTGCATAAGTTTTTACTATCAAATGCGCATGTGTACCTCTTCTGTTAGCCTATGATAAACATAAACATCCTATAGGAGCCATCTGATCATTGTCTGCTGTTTGCTTATAAATGCATATAGATCTAAAATTTACAATTTCTGCAAAAGAGAAAAATCCCGTGACCTTGTGCTAGTTTAAAAATCGGCTACAGTAGGACCTGTCTTAAGCAATCATCAAAAAGAGGTCTAATAATGGATCTGTTAGGCAGGTGGCAGCTTAATGCAGGTCAAAAGTAATGCAGAATCCTCCTATAGTAGCTTTCATCATTACCTTTGTCCTATATTAAAGAGGAGGTCCCTACAATTAATGCATATTTTCAACAATATCGTAATACTTGGGATTTGTTATGCTCAATCATTATTATGAAGGTTGCCAATTTTAACTTATATTGAAAAATGCCCCTGTGATACAAATAAACCGATTTCATCAATACTTATAATTTTTGTTCTACAACACAATATTATCGGCCTTTTCCGTTCAAATTGTCCGCCTTGTCCGATGATCACCCGATCCCTCCATTGTTTACGTAATAGCTTTTCTCAGAAGTGGTCGGAGAAACGTGAATAGGACTAACAGTTACGAAACTAAAACCCAACCCGAATAAAAGTGAAACATCGGAGAGTAAATTTGGGATCGGCGATATCAAGCACATGGATGTTTTGTCATTATAAACGTTAATTGGATGGGTTTTCTTGCAATATACTACTTTTCAGCATATAAACAAATGAGTTTTGTATACTTTAGATGTTTTTGAAACGCATCAAATGTAGGGACTTCCCCTTTAAGCAACCACCTGCTTTTTAACACTCCTATGGCCAACAAACAAATGGCCATTGAAGACAGGTTCCATTGTATATATCATTAACATTCATGATGTAAATATCTCATACATGAATACAGTAGAACCCCTCTAATGCAACCATGTAATGAATAAACATGGGTGTCTTTATAAGCAGGTGGTTGCTTAATGCAGGACAAAAGTAATGCAGAAAGCTCCACTAGGAGCTTTCTGCATTACTTTTGTCCTGCATTAAGCTACCACCTGCATCTAGCATCCATAATTATACCTCTTTTAGTTGGTCGCATTAGTGGGGTTTTACTGTATTTTATCACATTTATGCAGCGAATGCTATAATGAGGTTCTACAGTATCTGTAATTTGTATCACAGTCTCAATTGGCACACATAACTGGTATCAAAGGATCAAGGATACCCGGACAGTTGCAAACAGCATAAACCATGACTAATTGCTGTGTTGGAAGGTAGCATCTGAAAAATTTCCTTGTCAAAATTCAACTGCACAACTAAATTATTACTGATTACATTGCAACTATTTCTGGATTCAACTTATTTATATTCATATACATGAAATCAATATTTCTTACATGAATATTCATCGGTTAACCCATTCCCTGTTTAACCCTTTCCTCCATAAATACGCCTTTCTACGCCTCTGTAAAAATCACCTATTGAAACCATTGTGATAAATAGAGCATTTGCTCCTATAGGAGCAAGTCCTTCGGACGAGACTATAAACTGAGGTCCGGTGTATCAGTGCTTTACACTGGGCATCTAAAAGCACCAGAGAAACTCAGTTGATAATAAGAGTAGGGCATCAGGCGCGGGTTTCTCTGTATCCTCTCCCCTCTCTCTGTGGTGTCAAATTAGCCCTTAGTGAGCAGAAACGGACGTTAATCAATACAAACCTATAGGAGCAAATACTCTATTTATCACAAAATTCTAAAATTTTCCTTTTCTCTAGTTAATGCTCCTTGTCGGTAGATTTATTCAAAGTGGTTGGATCTAAAAATAGCCTATGAGGGAATGGGTTAATATTCATGTAAGAAATAATGTCATCTTGAATATTTACTATTATGCATTTTCATAATGGCATACATGTTTGTACACATGAAATTTTGGTGCTGGTAAAAACAGTAAAGTCAAATCTTTTATAACTGCATGAGCAAACAGAGCAAACCCTCTTCAGACGGCACTATAGAAGATGTCTGATCAGGGTCTACCGCATTAACCCATTCCCTCATAAGCCATATATAGATCTAACCTCTTTGAACAAATCTACCGAAAAGGAGCATTAACTAGAGAAAAGGATTTTTTTTAGAAGTTTGTAGTTTGAAACCATTGTGATAAATAGTGATTTTTACAGTCGTCAAAAGTCGCCAATATGAAGGAATGGGTTAAAATGAAGGAAAAGTTTAATACTATGTGGTTTTCACTCTATCACACCATTCTCTTTCAGGCTTCTCAACTTTGTCCAATCAAGGTCTAGTAACTCTTGTAGAACTTCTTCTGTGTGCTGCCCTAAAGTAGGTGGTGAATGATTTAAAACCACTGGTGTCTCGCTGAATTTCACTGGTGGTCCTATAATGATAAGTACAAATCATTGTTGCCATAAAATAACTAAACCAGATTGTCCAAAAGAACATGTGTCACCTGCCAGCAGAACTGTAACGAGAAAGCTTAACACAACAACAGTGCCAGTGGGCACAATATACGCCCGTCGAGGCCTTGTCAAACATAACCTGAGGTTAACATATTTGCTAAACACAAATTCTGAGACCATATTTCAAGGCTTTATCCCAAAGGGTTATGTAAATAATTGGACTATAACAAAGATTAAGCAACAACTCCAAATTAAAAAGGGACATAATTATGTCAAAGTGCTTGACAGAGTTATGTACTCTTGCCTATGGATGACTCTTGTGATGGTGAACAAGTGTCCCAAGTTTCAAAGCTTTATCTCAAAGGGTTATGTAAATAGGTGGACTTTAACAAAAATCTTAACCAAAAATTCAAAGTTCAAGGGCCATAATTCTGTCAAAATGCTTGACAGAGTTATGCACTTTTGCCTACAGGTGAAGCTTGAGATGGTAAACAGGTGTTCCAAGTTTCAAAGCTTTATCTCAAAGGTTATGTAGATAAGTGGACTTTCAACATAAATTGAGGTTAACATACAATGTATTTGCTCAACGCAAATGCTAAACGCAAATTCTGAGTCCAATTGTGCGACCGTGACCTTGGATATACACACCCATGCTACTGTAGCATGTCCAGATAAACATTGTGGTTATATTTGAGGAGGATCCATCAAGCAGAACTTGAATTAGAGATGTTACAGACAGACTGTCATTTAACATATTTGCTAAACGCAAATGCTAAACGCAAATTCTAAGTCTAATTATGCGACCTTGACCTTGGATATATATACTGGGACTTGACAGGCTACTGTAGCATGTCTAGATATACATTGTGGTTAAATTTGAGGACGATCCAACCAACTGAACTTGAGTTAGAGATGTTACAGACAGACAGACAGACAGAGCCATTCCATAATACGTCCCGTTTTTTCAAATGGGCGTATAAAAAGTGTGACAAGGCAGGGAGACAGGCAGCAAGACAGAAAGACAGATTGACAGAAAAACAGACAGACAGATGGAAGAACAGACTGGCAGATGAAATGACAGACAAACTGATAGACTGACAGATGGACCAGGCATGGGGACAGAAAAACAAATATTATTCCTAAGCTTCAACCTACTAAAGCAGATGACATAAAATCACGATTCACTTGGTATCCCAATCAAACGCATTTCTTTGTTAACCCCTTACTGGTTCAAAGAAATAATGACATCATGGACATTAATTAGATTAGTTTTATAAATAGTATATGAACACAGGACATTTGGCACAGCCAGTAGAATCAGATCTATGCTATACAATAAGCTAACAGAGCAGACCCTGATCAGACTACTCCAACAGGAGTCATCTGATCTGGGTCTACTCTGTTTGCAAAGGCATGAAAAAGGCATTTATAGAAAAGGAAGCGTCAACTCTTTCAATGCTACTCTAACCACACCAAGAACTTGGACAGCAAATAGTGCTGACCCAGATCAAATGGACCCTGATGGAGCCACCTGATCAGGGTCTACACTATTTGCTATTATGTCAGTCTAATTTCAAGCTTATAAGAAGGGTGCCAAATTTGATATGGCAGCTTTACACACTGGTGTTCTGTTTGCTAAACTGAATGGTCTCCATAAGGTTATCATGTATAAAGTAATTGCCAAGTACTGTGATTAATCGGTACATCACTAGTTAATACATTCTCTCCTAATGACGCATTTGATTTTTTGCGCCTCTGTAAAAGTCACATTTTGAAACCATTGTGATAAATAGAGCATTTGCTCCAATGGAGCAAATGCTCTATTTATCACAATGGTTTTCGGAAGTACAAAATTCTAAAATTCTCTTTTTCTATAGTTAATACTCCTTTTCGGTAGATCAATTCAAATAGGTTGGGTCTAAAATAGTCTAGGAGGGAATAAGTTAATACCATTTCAGGCCAATACTACACAAGTGACCAAATTGTGAGATCTAAACTAAAACTATCACTAAAGGTGATGAATACCCCCACACGGCAGTCTTGTTTGCCAATCCAATTTTGTGACACCAACTACCAATGTAACAGGACCAAATGACAACAAGAGGGCCAAGATGGCCCTTAATCGCTCACCTGATTACCATAGATTTAAGATTTTTGCTTGGTAGCCCATGGTTAGGGTCATAATTGACCGTAGGGGCAATATATGAACAATGTTGATAGTGGATCATGAGCAGTGAATCATGAGCAGTGGTTCTGCAGAACAAGATTTTCAAAGATTTAGTCTATTGATTTTATCAAGACAATGATTCTGACCAATGAAGATTGGGCTAAAATGTGCCCTCTAAAGTATTTTTTCTAAGATTTAACCTAGTGACCTACTTTATGTTCCCACCCAACCCATGATCACCCTCAACCTTGATATCACCAAGACAAACACTCTGAGCAAGTTTGAGGAAGACTGGGCTAAAAATGTGGCCACTGGAGTGTAAACTAGATTTCTCTAAGATATGACCCAGTGACCTACTTTTTGACCTCACATAACCAACTTTCAAACTTGTCCAAGATTTAATTAGGACAATCATTCTGACCAATTTTCATGAAGATTTGGCTATAAATGTGACCTCTAGAGTGTTCACAAGGTTTTCCTACTATTTGACCTAGTGACCTAGTTTTTAACCCCACATAACCCACTTTCACACTTGTTTGAGATTTTATCAAGACAATCATTATGACTAAGTTTCATGAAGATTGGACAAAAAATGTGACCACTAGAGTGTTCACAAGGTTTTTCTACTGTTTGACCTAGTGACCTAGTTTTTAACTCCGCTTGACCCACTTTCGAACTTGTCCAAAAATTTATCAAGACATTCATTCTGACCAAGTTTCATGAAGATTGGACTAAAATTGTGACCACTAGAGTGTTCACAAGGTTTTTCTACTGTTTGACCTAGTGACCTAGTTTTCAACTCCACTTGATCCACTTTCGAACTCATTCAAGATTTTAGCAAGACATTCATTCTGACCAAGTTTCATGAAGATTGGATTAAAATTGTGACCACTAGAGTGTTCACAAGGTTTTTCTACTGTTTGACCTAGTGACCTAGTTTTTTACCCCACATAACCCATTTTTCAAACTCCTCCGAGATTTTATCAAGACAATTATTCTGACCAAGTTTCATGAAAATTGAGCTAAAAATGTGACCTGTAGAGGGTTCACAAGGTTTTCCTACTATTTGACCATAGTGACCTAGTTTTTAACCCAACTTGACCCACTTTCGAACTTGTTCGAGATTTTATCAAGACATTCATTCTGACCAAGTTTCATGAAGATTGGACTACAATTGTGACCACTAGAGTGTTCACAAGCAAATTGTTGACGACGGATGCCGGACATTCAAGTATCCCAAAAGCTCACCCTGAGCTTTGCTCAGGTGAGCTAAAAATACTCAAAGTTCAAGTGGAGATAATTCTGTAATGGCTGCCACTAAACACAAACAAATTGTGTCTTGCACATGTACTGTTTGTGTTTAGTATGTATTGCAAGTATCAATTCAATAAGTTTCAAGTTGAAGGAGGAGTTCGCAACACCAATTAACTCCCCATGTTTCATGACAAAAAAATATTCAAAGTTCAGGGGGGAGATAATTCTGCAATGGCCAGCCATAAACACATGAAAACTGCGTCTTGCACATCTACCATTCATGGTTATTATGTATACCAAATATAAATTCAATAACTTTAAAACTGAAGGAGAAGTTTGTGACTCCAACTCCCTATGTTTCATGAAGAAATGAAAGAAAATACTCAAAGTTCAGGGGGAGATAATTCTGCAATGGCCAAAGTAAACACAGGTAAATTGTGTCTTGCACATCTACCATTTGTGGTTAGTATGTGTATTATATATAAATAAATTAACTTTAAAACAGATTATTCTGCAATGCCAAATGCTGAACACTTGAAAATTGCATCTTGCACATCTACCATTCATGATTATTATGTATCCCAAATATGAAATGAATAACTTTCAAATTGAAGGAGGAGTTGGCGACACCATCTTACCATGTACCAAATATAAATTCAATAACTTTAAAACTGAAGGAGGAGTTTGCTACACAAACTCCCTATGTTTCATGCGAAAAGGACAAAAAATCTCAAAGTTCAGGGGGAAATCATTCTGCAATAGCCAGCAGTAAACACGTGAAAATTGTGTTTTGCACATCTACCATTCGTGGTCATAATGTATACCAAATATAAGTTCAGTAACTTTAAAACTGAAGGAGGAGTTCGCGACACCAACTACCCATTTCAAATGCGGACCGCCTGCCTGCCCGCCAGCTCGACAGACCTACCGACCAACCATCCGCCTCACAGGGTGATTCCAGTATACTCCCTCAAACAAGTTTGCGGGGGTATAATAAGGCCATGAGTGAGTATGGTGAGCTCCCTAGACCTACCAGCCACTTTAACTGCTCCTGATGTTGGGTGGGACATCTCTTGTATCATATCATTGTACACAACCTGTGGTAAGATAGAACTGTAAGACAAACACACATCAATACCAACCATATATAAATAATTTACCATTATTACTCTAAAATATTCGGCCAAACAAACTCAGGCAAATAGTGTAGACCAAGATCAAACTGCTTGGGCTTTATTTTATTTCATTTTTTCAATGTATAAATGGATCTTTTTGTAAAGATACAATATATAATTTGTGTCGACGAGCTAAAACTTCAGAAACACTTACTTTATTTTTTCTACTTGTTCATGTTGAAAGTTACCTTTTTTGGATGTTATGAGCAAAATTCGCGGTATTCTTGATGATATGTCAAAATGTGGTTTTTGTTATACAGGCAGATGTCCTTTTTTAAAATCCACCTGTTATAACTATGGATAATCTTAATGTCTACTCTTACAATTGCCGTGGCCTGAAAGATGGTAAAAAACGTAATGATATTTTTGATCTATTCAAGAATAAGAAAGTTGATATTTTGTGTCTACAGGAGACTCATTTCGTGAAAGAAACTGAAAAGACAATTTACTCTGAATGGAACGGTGACTGTTTTTTCAGTCATGGAAAATCAAATGCAAGAGGAGTCGCTGTTTTATTTCGAAAGAACCTGGATATTAAAGTACTAAATGTGAAGAAAGATGATAATGGAAACTTTATAGTAATTGAACTTGTATACAATGATGTCACTTTTGTCTTGGTCAATATTTACGCTCCAAACAATGACTCCCCACAGTCTTTCACTCAGACTTTTAACATTATCGATTCTTTGAACACAAGAGATAGCTACATTATCTGTGGAGACTTTAACCTTGTACTTGACCCTACAATTGACTATAAAAACTATAAAAGAACAAATAATAATGTTAAAGCCAGAACAAAGTTGTTATCGCTTATTTCTGATCGAGGACTTGTTGACCCCTTCAGACAGTTGCATGAAAGAGCCCGAAAATATACATGGAGAAGATTAACTCCCTTACAACAAGGTAGACTTGATTTCTTTTTAATGACTGATAATATGATAATTTTTTTAAGAAAATGTGATATTGATGTTAGCTATAAATCAGATCATTCCATTATATTTTTAGAATTGTGTTTTGTAAACACAGTACATGGAAAAGGCTTGTGGAAATTTAATAATGACCTGCTGAACGATATTGACTATATAAAATGTATCAATAGTAAAATAGATGAAATAATATTACAATACTCTGTTCCTGTATATGATCTAGAAAACATTTTTTTAATAGATAGGTCAGATATACAGTTTGTTATTCACGATCAATTATTTTTAGAAACTCTTTTAATGGAAATTCGAGGAAAAACAATATCATATGCAAGTTATATAGCAAAGGAAAAAAGAAATAGGGAACAAACTTTATTAGCTGAAATTCAAGTTTTAGAGTCATGCCTTACAGAAAATAACAAGGATCAATTACTTTTATTAAAAAACGAGCTTATAAACTTAAGAAATAAAAATCTTAGAGGTGCTTTTATCAGATCAAGATCTAAATGGATAGAAGAAGGTGAAAAGACCACAAACTATTTTTGTAATTTAGAAAAGCAACATATTACAAATAAGAATATATCATTCATAGAAAAAGATGGTTCGTATATTTTTGACCAAGAAGAAATACTAAAAGAAACTAAAGCTTTTTATGAAAACTTATACAATCAGCATGAAACTGAGACAGTTTTTGACTTAGAACAAGAGTTAGAAGGCTATGATATACCAAGGTTAAACTTAAAACAAAGAAATTCGCTAGAAGGTCTTTTAACATATGAAGAAGTCACAAATACTTTAAAAAACATGAAAAACGATAAGAGTCCTGGCTGTGATGGTTTTACTACAAATTTCTTTAAAGTGTTTTGGACAAAAATTGGACACTTTGTTGTAAGGGCTTTAAATTATGCCTTTTTATCTAATTCTCTTTCAAGAAATATCAAACTAGGAACAATTACATGTATACCAAAAGACAATAAACCAAAACAATTTCTTAAGAACTGGCGACCGATAACTCTCTTGAATGTTATATATAAATTAGCATCTGGCAGCATTGCAAGCAGAATAAAATTAGTTCTTAATGATTTGATTTCCACAGACCAAACTGGATTTATCAAAGGTAGGTATATGGGTGAAAACACTAGATTAGTTTATGACATTATGAATTATTGCGAAAAAAATGATATTCCAGGCTTGTTGATGCTAATTGATTTTGAGAAAGCTTTTGACTCATTATCTTTCAATTTTATTGAGAAATCCTTATCTTTCTTCAACTTTGGAGATATGTTTAAGAAATGGGTTAACTTGTTTTTATATAATACCGAAGTCTGTGTGCAATTAAATGGATTCTTATCTAACTTTTTCCATGTTAAAAGGGGCTGCAGACAAGGGGACCCCATATCATCATATATTTTTATACTCTGTGCTGAAATTTTAGCAATAAAAATAAGGAATTGTAAAGAAATATCAGGAATTAAGATTAATGGAGAGGAATATAAAATTTCACAATTTGCAGATGACACATCATTGCTTCTAGATGGATCAGAACAATCTCTGAACAAAACTTTAGAAATAATCAATAACTTTTCATTTATATCTGGTTTGAAAATTAACTTTGATAAAACAAAGGTAATCTGGATAGGATCCTTAAAATATAGTACAAGATCTATTAAAACAAAATGGAAACTATTTTGGGGAGATACTCAATTTAAATTACTGGGAATACTCTTTGACGTTAATCTTGACCTAATAAGAGAAATCAATTTTCAAGAAAAGATGGCAACTATTACAAAATGTATTTCATACTGGAAAAGAAGAAAACTAACTCCTATTGGAAAAATTACTGTTGTCAAATCATTACTTTTGCCTATTCTTACGCATTTGTTCATTAGCTTACCAACGCCATCTAACATTTTTATAAAAACCTTAAATAATATATTTTATGATTTTATATGGGATGGCAAAGCAAAGATTAAACGAAGTGTACTCATTAAAGATTACTCAGAAGGTGGTTTGAAAATGATTGATGTTGAAAGTTATATACATAGTTTAAAAATTAAATGGTTAAGAAATTTTATAGTATACAATGAAAATAAATGTTATAAACTAGTAAATTGTTGGATTGACAACAAAAAACTCATAAACTGTGGAAATGATTTCTGTAAGTTAATAATAAATACAATAAAAAATGACTTTTGGATTGATGTTTTAAAAGCATATTTGTTATATATCCAAAAAATTTGTTATAACGATATAAACCACATATATAATATGCCACTGTTTTATAATGACACATTTTGTGTAGATAAAAAATCTGTATTCATACCAGTATTATATAACAGAGGAATAAGATTGTTAAGAGATATTCTCGATGAACATGGTCAGTTTGTAGAAGTTACCTTTTTAGAGGAAGTAACTGGGAAAAAAATTGACTGTCTCAAATATTATGGCTTAAAAAATGCAGTTAAATCTTATTTAAGTAAATTAAATGTTACATTGGTAAATAATCCTATATCTGAATATCCCTTACCAACCATAAATTGCTATATGCATCCCATTGTAACAAAAAAGGATGTTAACAAAATTATCTATAATATTCTGAGTAAAAATGAAGATGTGCCTACAAGTAAAACAAAATGGATAACCTTCTATGAAAATGAAAACTTAAACTGGAAAAATATATATAGTTATGTTTTTAAATGTACTAGAGATTCATATATACAATGGTTACAGACACGAATTATACACAGAATTTTACCAACAAACTCATTATTGTTCAAAATGAATATTAAAGATTCGAACTTATGTAGTTTTTGTCATAACCATGAAGAAAATATTAGCCATATATTTTGGGACTGTTGCAAAATAAAACCATTGATAAACCATATTAGAGAAAAAAATTTGAAATATGATCCCACACTGAAGATAGATAGCTTAAGTGTAATCCTAGGTTCAGACAGAAAGGACTATAAGCTTGATATTCTGTTGCTAGAAATAAAGAGATATATATTTTTGTGTAAATGCAAAGAAATTACACCATCAATATCTGGAATAAAAAACTCATTAAGATTAGCATTAGATATAAACCAGATTTCCAACAAGAGAGTCGTCACGGGTGACAAATGCCCCCAAAGTGTTTGACACCGAAATGCATTTTGGCGGAAAAACAATACAATGTAATGCAGGTGTAACATGAAATTTTGATGCTGTTAAAAATGACACAGGAGTCAGTTCTTAACATTAGAAACAGAACCTTTGACGATTATGATAGCTAAGAAAAGAGCCAAGCGTCAAAACTTAGTTAAAAAGGACCCTAAGTCATTCTCAACGTTAAAAAGGACCCTGGGTTGATTGTCAACGTTTAAGGTATAGGAGATATGCTCTGGACAAGCTTTTTGTATCTGGTAAGATATAGGAGATATGCTCCGGACTGTAAAATTGAGGTCAAAGGTCAAGGTCAAGGTCAGTGATCTGAAAATGGTACACGACTCTCCGCCATCCCAAGATGAACTCACAAACCAAATTTGGAATCCGTAGCTGGTAAGGTATAGGAAAAATGCTCCGGACAAGCTTTGTGTAAAATCTAGGTCAAAGGTCAAGGTCACAGTGACCTGAAAATGGTACGCAACACACCGCCATCCCAAGATAAACTCACACATTAAATTTGGAATCCGTAGCTGGTAAGGTATAGGAGATATTCTCTGGACAACCTTTTTTGTAAAATCGAGGTCGAAGGTCAAGGTCAAGGTCACAGTGACCTGAAAATGGTACGCGACACTCCGCCATCTGAAGGTGATCTCACACACCAAATTTGGAATCCGTATCTGGTAAGGTATAGGAGATATGCTCTGGACAAGCTTTTGTAAAATCGGTCAAGGTCAAGGTCAAGGTTAAGGTCATAGTGACCTGGAAATGGTACATGACACTCCGCCATCCCAAGATGAACTCACACACCAAATTTGGAATCTGTAGCTGGTAAGGTAAAGGAGATATGCTCCGGACAAGCTTTTTGTAAAATCGGTCAAAGGTCATGGTCAAGGTCACAGTGATCTGAAAATGGTACGTGACACTCCTCCATCCCAAGATGAACTCACACACCAAATTTGGAATCCTTAGCTGGTAAGGAATAGGAGATATACTCCGGACAAGCTTTTTGTAGCTGGTAAGGTATAAGCGGTTTTTAAAATCGAGGTCAAAGGTCAAGGTCAAGGTCAGTGACCTGGAAATGGTACGCGACACTCCGCCATCCCAAGATGAACTCACACACCAAATTTGGAATCTGTAGCTGGTAAGGTAAAGGAGATATGCTCCGGACAAGCTTTTTGTAAAATCGGTCAAAGGTCATGGTCAAGGTCACAGTGATCTGAAAATGGTACGCGACACTCATCCATCCCAAGATGAACTCACACACCAAATTTGGAATCCTTAGCTGGTAAGGTATAGGAGATATACTCCGGACAAGCTTTTTGTAGCTGGTAAGGCATAAGCTTTTTTTAAAATCGAGGTCAAAGGTCAAGGTCAAGGTCACAGTGACCTGGAAATGGTACGCGACACTCCGCCATCCCAAGATGAACTCACACACCAAATTTGGAATCTGTAGCTGGTAAGGTAAAGGAGATATGCTCCGGACAAGCTTTTTGTAAAATCAAGGTCAAAGGTCAAGGTCAAGGTCACAGTGACATGAAAATGGTACGCGACACTCCCCCATCCCAAGATGAACTCACACACCAAATTTGGTATCCGTAGCTGATGTGACAAAGGAAATATACTCCGGACAAAATGTACACACACCCACACACACACACACCCACCCACACACCCACCCACCCACACACCCACACACCCACCCACACACGCACGGTGCGATCACTATATGCCGCCAAAGCCTAGCTTTGGGGGCATAAAAATACAGCTGGAACAAAAAATTCATGGACAATTGTAAAACAAATTCTAACCTAATTACATGTCATAAAGGATATCATCACAAGAATAGAAGAAAACCCATACCCTTTATATAGCTCATTTCCCTTTTTTTTCGAAATTCATGGAAATATCTTGAATATTACAGTATTAAAAGTTGATCTACTCTTTAATGTTTCACATTCTGACAGATGAAATATATTGACGTTGTTGAATCCATATATATAAAAGTCTATACATTTTCATGAATACTTTGCATAATGATCATGCCCACAGCCTTCGCTCAACGGGCAAAGAGCGAAAAAAAACAGCGTAAAAGTGTTGGGGCATTTTGTATGTTACTGTACTGTATTCTGTAACTCTGTACATGCAATGTCTTTCTATTTATCTGATATGAACATGAACGTATATACATATGTGAATGTAATATTCTTGAATAAAAAAAAATATATCTAAATCAGAAAAAAAAAGAAAAAAAAAAGATCAAACTGCTCCTTCAGGAGCAGTTTGATCTGGGTCTACACTATTTGCTACTCATATTCAGCATTACAAAGCAGTGGAGAGGAGAAATCGAGTGTCTGAATATTAACCCTTTACTCCATGAATATTCATGTAAGAAATTATGAAACCATAAATATCAGTTAGATTAATTTTGTTATAAAAGCACCTGGACATAGGAATGTTTGGCCATGGCAGAAACTGTAGAATCATCTGTATATTATTTCATAAGCAAATAGAGCAGACCCTGATCAAGCGGCTCCTATAGGAGCAGTCTGATCTGGGTCCAGTCTGTTTGCAAAGGCATAGAAAGGCGTATTTATGGAGTAAAGAGTTAAGGGGAGATATAGTAGTTCTGAAAATACAGATTTATGAACAATGATCACATTCCGTCTACATTAATACCTAAAACTTTCCTGTCTTTGAAAAAGCAGGTGATAACCCGTTATCTAATAATGATCTCGCCATTTTATGCTTTTACAAACTGAGTAGACTCAGATCAGACAGCTACATTAACAGCTATAGATAACTGGAGTACAGTAAAACCTCTCTATAATGGTCATTAAATTATATCAAATATTTTGTGTTAAAGGCAGGTGTAGGAGCGTTCTGTTTTACTTTCACCTTGCTTTAAGCAGCCACCTGCCCTAAATACCAATTAAATTAACACAATTTAGTGGCCGTTATAGAGAGGTTTTACTGTACTAACTCTTTCACCAGCATGATCATAGAAAGAGACTTATAGGGCTTGCTGCAATGGCGAATCTGTGATTATCTAAATGCAAATAGTTTGAATCAAGCTGAGAATTAGACCGAGTAACTCGGCATCCCAAGAGGATCCAAACTCTTTGACACTCCAGTCCAAACTTTTTGACACTCCAGCTAAGTTTTGAAAGAAATTGAAGAAATGTCAACTCTGAAACTTCATTCTCCATAAAAACTATCTTGTTTGTACTCATGAAACATGTCTCCCTAAAGCAATATTGCCAATGACATAGAGACTGCTGAAAAATATGAGATGTAGATAGATCAGTACTCCTCTGATTAACAGCTCTGCAAGTTTTAGAATAGAATCTTTTTCATAAAACAAAATGTATTGAAACGATTCAGCTTTGTTAACCCATTCCTTCATATTGACGACTTTTGACGACTCTGTAAAAGTTACTTTATGAAACCATTGTGATAAATAGAGCATTTGCACCTATAGGAGCAAATGCTCTATTTATCACAATGGTTTCAAACTACAAAATTCTAAAATTTCCCATTTCTCTAGTTACTGCTCCTTTTCGGTAGATTTATTTATAGTGGTTGGATCTAAAAATAGCCTATGAGGTAATGGGTTAAACCTCATGAAACAGATGTCAATTTATCCAACCTGGGGATCTGAGAAAACTTGCTGCATGTTGTTGATTGGTCCATATGGAATCCCAGAATCCTCCAACACATCCAGCCAATCAGATGTCGTCTTGCACTTCAGCCTGAAACAAGGTTGTATTTATGCCAGTTTACTTAATAAACCATCATTTTACTCTTTTCAAAACAAAATAGACCCAAATCAGACAGCATCTGCCTATGAAATAATACAGATAAAATTCTATAGTTTCTATCATAGACCAAAATTCCTGTTTTCACTAAAAAGGGCAAAACAGACAGGAAACATGTAAAAAAAAAAAGGCAGATAAACTATGAAGAATTGTTTCTAAGTGTCTCTCTAATGAAGTACAAGATTTGGGTCTACTCTGTTTGCAAAGGCAAAGAAAGGCATATTTATGGAGAAAGTGTCAAATAGAAAAAAAAAACTGAAAAAATCAACTGAGCCTTTTACTTCATAAGTAAGCTTTCCTATGCATTTTCAAACAGAGTAGACCCAGATCAGGGTATGCTCTGTTCGCTAATGGCATAATATTGACCTAATTGTACAGTTTCAGACTGAGCCAAAAAGTCATTTATACATATGACATTATAAGAAATAATCTAATTAGTACTGATGATGTCATAATTTTTTACATAATTTTTCATGGAGTAAAGGGTAAATACAGTTTAAGGAATACAAATAATATGAATATGATTGTAATTAATGGATATCATAGTTACAACAGTTTGTTATTAACCCATTACCTCATAGGCTATTTTTAGATCCAACCTTTTTTAATAAATCTACCGAAAAGTAGCATGAACTAGAGAAAAGGAAACTTTAAGAATTTTGTAGTTTGAAACCATTGTGATAAATAGAACATTTGCTCCTATAGGAGCAAATGCTCTATTTATCACAATAATTCTATTTATCACAATGGCTCCTATAGGAGCAAATGCTCTATTTATCACAATGGTTTCAACAGGTGAATTTCGCAGAGGCGTCAAAAAGCGTCAAGATGAGGGAATGGGTTAAGCTATTCAATTTTCATTTCATTCTGGGAGTATACATGTACTGTAGAGCCCGACAGTTTGAACACTAAAATAAATATATTACTGGTCTTTAAGCAGGTGGCAGCTTACTGCAAGGTGAAGGTCATGCAGAAAGCTCCTCTAGGACTCTCACCCTGAATTAACCCATTACCTCATAGGCTATGTTTAGATACAACCTCTTTGAGCATTATCTAGAGAAAAGCAAAATTTTAGAATTTTGTGGTTTGAAACCATTGTGATAAATAAAGCATTTGCTTCTATCCTATACGAGCTAATGCTCTATTTATCACAATGGTTTCACAAAGTAACTTTTACAGAGTCGTCAACAGTCGTCAATATGAGGGAATTGGTTTAAACAGCCATGTGATTTAAAAGTTCTCAATTCTTCATGACAGCCATAGGAGCAAATTCTCTACCTGTATTTATCACAATGGTTTCAAAACTACACAATTATAAAGTTTTCCTTTTCAATTTAGATTTCTGTAGAAAATGCTCCTTTTTGGTAGTTTTATTCAAAGAGGTTGGGTCTAAAAATAGTCTAGGAGAGAATGGGTTAATGCAACAGTCCCCATTTTACGTGACTTGACTTTTTCCTCACCTGTTACTAATAGTATTCAGCAGTTCCTCTCTGTTAGTCACCCTAAGACTGTTATTAGCAAAATTTGGATTTTCTCCAACATCAGGTAGGTCCAAACGCTGTGCATAAAAATAAACAGGTGAGGGGTTGTTAATTGATATTCATGGTGTCACTATTTCTTATATGAATATTCATGGAGTAAAGGGTTAACCTTTCCCTGTTCTATGTTTATTCCGTTTTTCAGTACCTACTGCATATTCATGGCCAAAATAGTTATAATGAAAAAACGAAGATGGAGTATTGTAGCCATTTTAGAAAGTAAAGACACAGATCTTTCAAATTATATTAGCAAACAGAGTAGACCCTGATCAGACGGCTCCTCTAGGAGCCGTCTGATCTGGGTCTACTCTGTTTGCAAATGCGTGAAAACACGTTTACATTAGAGAAAGGGTTAAGATAATGAAACTGAACTCTTTTACTTAAATGGATGAATCCATGATTAACAGTTGAAGCAAGGATGAGACCTGAGAAGGCTGAGATGATGATTATGTTTTAAAAACAACAAGATGTGTTTGTGAAACACTATGCCTCTGATATGACCTTTGATCTAGCTGTATGACGTTGACCTTAATAAGTCACCCCTAAAAATGTTCACCCCCATAAGCTGAACATGCATGCCAACTTTGAAGTATGTATGTGCAATGGCGACAAATTTATTGGCTATATTAAAGTTCGGAACAAACCAACTAACCAACAGTGCTAACACAATATGCCAATATGGGGGGGGGATTATTTTTTGAAGCTGATAACATTAGAATCCAAAATGTTTGACACACTAAGTTTTATTTATAAGAGAAATGAAATGGTAATGTATGTTGAAAACAAGACAAGGATGTTGACACGACATCAAACGGGGTTTTCCTTCACTATTAACTGTGTGCATAGCTCTTTATCGGATACCCCTGCTTATCATGTATAGTCTTGGCTAAGTCTATTTGTCTTGCATTGGGAGACCACAAAATAATTTGATAAAAATCTAAAGTAAGAGATGCGCAATGGCATTATATGCAGAACATTCTTTCAAAGATACAAGAAATTCGTTTAAAGGATTTAGGAGGAGTTGCGCTCATGAATTGAGTACCCGAACTCCATGTACCTGTACTATTATGGCCAAGTCCATGTTTTGTTACAGAACATCACAAAGCATTACATAAGGAACATTATTGTCAAAGTTTTACTACCAATGTAGGAGTTGCTCTTACAAGTTAAAAAATATCTGGAATAAATCCTTATGTCAAATTATTTCCCCTGAAATATGTGCGATCGTAAAGATAATCCAACATGCAAATCTTCATATGACATACTATCTTCTGTAAAAGATTCATTGAAATCTGACTACTCATGTACGAGAAGTTGCGCTTACGAGTTCAACCATTAATAATATCTGGAATAAATCCCAAAGTCTGATTAGCTCCCGTGAAATTTATCAAACCAAAATGATTTTCTTCATACATATCTTCATATGGTGTACATGTACTTCTTTCTGTTAAGGTTTCGTTGAAATCTGACCACCAATGTAGGACGAATTGCGCTAACAAGAATGGACGGATTAACTAACTAATGGACGGTGGGACAGAGGTAAACCAGTATGCCCCCTTCTTCGTCCTTGCTACATACAAGATTTTATGAAATTCTGTTGAACAGGTTGAGAGGAGTTGCACTTACAAGGATAGGGTCAAAAGACCTAGTGATTTCTAAGTTCAAAGGGGCATAACTCAAAGAAAAATGGCAGAAGGAAAAATGTCTGACAATATGCACATCTACATATTGTGTCCTTGCTACATACCAGGTTTTATGAAATTCTGTCGAACAGTTTAAGAGGAGATGCGCTTACAAGGATAGGGTCAAAAGACCTAGTGATTTCTAAGTTCCAATGGGCATAACACTGAGAAAAATTGCAGAAGGAAAAATGTCTGACAATATGCACATCTACATATTGTGTTCTTGCTACAGGCAAGGTTTTATAAAAATCTGTTGAACAGTTTCAGAGGAGTTGGGCTTACAAGATTGGCAGCCGCCCGTCTGAATGCCCAACTGCCCGAAACACTCAAATCAGTTTCTGAGATATGGCTCAGAAAAGTGCAAAAAGGTTACATTTTTAGCAAAAACAATAACTCTAGTGTTCCAAGGTTTATATGAGTGATACTCGCAGACCCGTATTCCTTTATGGTACTAAACAGTTAAACAAAGTTTTAAAGAAAAACTCTACACTGTTTCTGAGATATGACTCCAGGACACACAGATGGATAGACAATACCAAAACTATATCCTTCTGCTTTGGACGGGCGTTAATAAGTCCATTTGGCATCATTTTAATAACTTTGAATTAGACTGACATAGTAGCAAATAGGTCAACCCTGATCAAACTGCTCCTTCAAACTACTCCTTCAGGAGCAGTTTGATCTGGGTCTGCCCTATTTGCCTTAGTATGTCTGTCTATATATACTTAAGATAAATACCTCTAATTACCTTGCAGAGTAGGCTGAACTGTTTATCATTGCCAGCTCCTAT
Organism: Azorinus chamasolen; assembly: GCA_963576725.1. Classification (NCBI taxonomy): domain Eukaryota; kingdom Metazoa; phylum Mollusca; class Bivalvia; order Cardiida; family Solecurtidae; genus Azorinus; species Azorinus chamasolen. The sequence goes on along the minus strand of OY755247.1, from coordinate 18,054,225 downwards.
CATAATAAAACCATCCATTGTCTTGAAGGCCTGCAAAATAGTAAGACATGAAGTACACAACCGCTATCAAGTTTAACCCTTTACCGGACAGAAGTGACTCCGGGGTCCATGCTTATAAAGCCTTTTAGTTGAGTCTGAATTTGTTCTCAAGCTTTTGATTGGTCAGATTTGAGTTCTCAAGCTTTTGATTGGTCAGATTTGAGCCAAAGGCTCAAATCTGACCAATCAAAAACTTGAGAACGAACTCAGACTCAACTAAAAGTTTTATAAGCATGGACCCTGGAGCTATCTAATCAGCTTCTGCATGGTCAGTTTACATACTGTTATACATCTGATTCTACACTGTCAGCCATTGCAAAATTTCCCTTATTTCAAGGTTTAAAATAAAATTCCACTTAATTAACATTCATAAATCATTACGTAGAAATTACATAAATGTTCATTAGTAAATAATCACATTACTATTAAATAAATATTCATTTAGTTATTTGATTCATTCAAATGAGCTGCATCAAGATGTGGGTGGGTGGCTCTTAGACAATGTGAAATATTTGACACTTAATGATCCCTAGTGCAGAAACAATCTATATAAATGAATGGAAAAGGGAGCTCATTAAAATTCGACAGATGCAACATATTAGTTATATTAAACAAGATGGTGTAATACCACGGAAATCATATTTTTCAAATACTCAGTCACACGGTAGAGCATTCTTTGTTTTAATAAAAACTTACAAAAAATTCAAACACCTTTCCATACACCATTCCCTGCCAAAGTTGTTTTCAGGAAAACCAAATTCTACTTTTAGCAACAACGATATTTACCTTGACTTCCGCTACACAAATAGCAATTTCAGCCTCGTCTTCATGTAAGCTATCCATATTCCAAATTTTGCAGACATACTGGCTTCCTTACAAGTATTACAATCCGGAAAACAAATGTTTATTTCTAGCAACAGTGGCCTTGAACTTGACCTTGACATAAACTTCCCATAAAGCAATCTAAACATTTGTCTTAACCCATTCCCACTATTTTTAGACCTAACCTCTTTGATTAAATCTACCAAAAAGGAGCATTAACTAGAAAAAAGGAAAATTTCAGAATTGTGCAGTATTGAAACCATTGTAATAAATAGAGCATTTGCTCCTGTGGAGCAAATGCTCTATTTATCACAATGGTTTCATAAAGTGACTTTTACAGAAGCGTCAAAAGGCGTCAATATGCGGGAATGGGTTAATGTAAGCTAACAATATAACAAATTTAGTAGACATACAGTCTTTCTTACAAAAACAAGACAAAACAAGGTAACTAACACAAAACATTGCAACTGGAATCTCGGATTTTGCATTAATTACAGCGACCTTAACATGAGAATACTCGTATACTACCATGTTTTTATTTATAGTCCATTTATAGTAACTAGGATCTGGCATCTGAAACATAGTCCCAATAATTTAAGCTAGGAATGTACATGATACTTGCATGCAATCTGCATTCCATACTGCCGCTATTGGTAAGACACTGTTTTTCTCACATACCTTCCCTTATCTCCGAGTTAGAACAACAGGTTAAGATTTCCTTATCTGTAACACGTGTAAGATCACTTTAGAACGTATGACGTCATATATGACGTCAAACTATGGAAACCTATGTTTACATGTCATTTAAACGGCGAAAATACACTTTTTTGATATGTGAGAAAAAGAATCTGATGCTCGTTGTCTTTTAAGATCACATGTTCCTAAACTCACCAAGAAAATGTTATTAAGCTCGCCAAGGCTCACTTAATAACATTTTCTAAGGCTCGTTTAGGAACATGTGATCTTAAAAGACAACTCGCAACAGATCCTCTATGTCTTTGCAACACTGTCACACTATCCTAAAGTGTGTTTTGACGTAAGCTATGTACATACCAAGTTTTAATGGAATATTTCATTCCTTACTAAAGTTATTGTCAGGAAACCAATTTTCTATTTTTAGTAACAATGACCTTGATCAGACTGACCCAAATGCAATTCCAACCTTTGCTTGCTGCAAGCTATATACATACCAAGTTTCATTGGAATATCGCATTTCTTACTAAAGTTATCCAGAAACGAAAGTTTAACGTTGACCCAATGTCCTAAGAAGAGACTGTGGAAGGGTACTAATGAAAAGGGTTTACCTGGTATGGAACAATGCTGGGATGAGCTGTGCCATGCCTTGAAGCCTCTAGGCCATTGTTCAGGTAGTTGGATGCTATGTTGACTAGAGATGCCACCTAAGTAAAAAACAGGTAAGTACTCAATATAATGGAATAAAACTGTTGTAACAAATACTCTATGAGGTGAATTCATAATTCATTATAACAGGTGCAAACACTTTGCATCTAGACGAGAAGTAATTTGGTATGTCATCAGGATACAAAATGCTTAAAAGTTTCCCTTATATAAATACTTTTTCATGGTTTTGCAAACAGAGTAGACCCAGATCAGTGTCTATTCTGTTTGCTTATGAAATTGAAATAGACCAGACTCTACAGATTCTACCAATATCAAAAACTCATGTGTGTACAGGCAATTATAAAAAATCAGCTAATAAATATTCCTGATGTTCTTATTTCTTACATGAATATTCAACAGGGAAAGTGTTAATACTCAGACACTGTTTTTGAAAAGAAATGATAGCAGAACTATTGAAGGTAATTCTGTACTTGCTTAAAGATTAAACAATAGAATGGTGCTAGGCTCTCGTTATGAGTTTGTCACTGACTGCAACATTTTGACATTACATTAAATGTAGACCCAGATCCTATGTTATGACAGACCAGATGATAAACAAGAGTGTTCCGAGGAACACATGTATCACCTGCTCGCAACTGACACAAATAGTGTTAATATGCTGGAGTGCGAAAATCAGAAAACAGGGAATAACTCAAAAAGTATTGCATGCAGAGTGATGGACCTTAGTTACATCAATGGTCCTCAATGAGAGGAAGACACATTTGACATTTGAAAGCTCTATAATTATTAGTTTAGAAATGACAGCCCAAAAAAGAAAGTGTGATGGACAGACGGATGGACGGAGGACAAACAGGCAGACGGACGGACAGACAGACAGACAGACGACGGATAAGTGATCCCTAAGTGACACATTGCCTCTCGGCAGGTGACACAAAAATATCATCAGTCCAATATTACAACAACTGTATTATGCGGTTACCTATTATGATGCAGATCAATAATGATGCACCTACCTTGATTCGTCAATAAATCATAAACCATGAAAGCTGCAATGTCATCATTTTGGTTGTAAATAGACATAAAACTGGGTCACGTCATTCACACAGAGGATGAAAGTATCTTTCCCATGAAAAGTTGAATTCGATATTTACTTCAGCGTCAGCACAAAAAATGTATTTACGGTTAAGTCCAAAAGTAACTGACCTTAATACCTTGAAATAATCCTTTAGATCCTTAGAGTTCAATGAAAACACACATACGTCTGCTGCACTACACTATTTTGCTTAAATCACATGACTGTCACATTGTCTGTCTTCTTAAATGAGACAGAATCCAATACCACATACTGCTAATCACTTATAATGATTTTCATTGGAATCAGTAAAATTGTTAACTTCAGAATAAATAGTTTGCTTAATATAATCCGTATATTCATCAAAATAATGTTAAAAGAATAAATGAAATATCAAAGAGTGTACCAATGTTGATGCAATGAAATAAAAATATTTTAGGCTAGATATACATGTACGAGTTAATCTATAGATTATCATCCACTCAATATAACAAAATGGCAGCGATTGGAAGGGTTTTATTTTTTATTTTTGGCAATTGTTATTTTATTGCTATTAACTTTTCATAGTTTTGAAATGTTGCATTCAAATTCTGAAGCAGAACTAACCAAAAAATGATAAGTAATTTCCCAATGATCAGGTTGCATACATGGATTTATTGACTTGTTTACTGGTTCCTGTGTTAGCCTGTACCATAATCCAGGGCAAATGTTTCTTTAACCCATTCCCTAATATTAACGACTTTTGACGACTCTGTTAAAGTCACGTTGTGAAACCATTGTGATAAATAAAGCATTTGCTCCTTTAGGAGCAAATGCTCTATTTACCACAATGGTTTCAAACTACAAAATTCTAAAAAAAATCCTTTTCTCTAGTTAATGTTCCTTTTCGGTAGAATTATTCAAAGAGGTTGTGTCTAAAAATAGTCTATGAGGTAATGGGTTAACAATTTTCACATTTTTGGTTTCATTAACAACCACTTTGAGTTTGAATTATACAAAGAAGTAATTTCCCTTGAATACATGATGCATATTTAACATTTTATTTATCCATCACCTTTTATGCAAATTCCTGAAACACTCATAAGTGCGTCATTACCGGTTCAAAGGGGATATATGAATTTTATGTCCTACATGAGCCATTTGATCTAGGTCTTCTCTGTTTGCAAAAATGTCAATAGGTGCCTCTACCAGGTAAAGAGTTAACGGTTGTTAAGGTTTTAAATAATTATACTGGCAATAATACTATGACAGGTTGATTTCTTTTTGCAAATAACAGAAAACACACCAAAAATGCAAAATAATGACAACAAAATCCACAAACAAGCACAATTGACAATATTTGTTGTTACCTGTGTGGAGAGCAGGTTACAGTCAATGTGTTGACCTTGCCCAGTCTTATCTCTGTGTAACAGGGCAGCCAGCACTGACCCATACGCATACAGACCTGTAGACAGGTCTGTCATTGCCACACCCACTTTACAGGGTTCACCATCCTGAAATAAAAATTAACTTATTTGTCCCTAAACTCTTTGCCTGATGCTCTGCAAACAGAGTGGACCCAGATCAGATGGTTTCAGTAGGAGAGGTCTGACAAGGATCTGTTCTGTTGACTTATGGAATTAGATAGATCTGATTCAACAGTGACTACTGACTACCACGGCCAAAATATGCTGCGTTCATAAATCATTATAAAAGATCAGCTAGTAGGCATTCATGATTACATTATTTCTCACATGAATATTTTGGAGGGAGTACTCCGATCACTGCACAGTTTTCTTCACAAATTGTTTTCGAAATATCTCACTGGCTAAAGTCTTCTTAGAGATTTTTTTTTATTTCAAATGAGAACCTGAGGGTTGTTAATAGTAAAAAAACATTTCAAATGAAAACTACAAGAATGCTTTATAAACACAAGAGGGCCAGAATGGCCCTGAAGCGCTCACCAGACAATCAGAGGAGAAGATTTTCACTATATGTTTCTATAGAAAACTAGCCGGCCCTGGGGCGGGTCAATTTTGACCCCAGGGACATAATTTATATAACTTTTGTAGAGGACTTGAACATGATGCTATGAGCCAAATATGAAAGCTGAGAACCTTTCAGTTTCAGAGGAGAAGATTTTCAAAGTTTTCTCTATATGTTTCTACTGAAAACTACCCACCCCTGGGGCGGGGCCAATTCTAACCCCAGGACCATAATTAATATAACTTTTGTAGAGGACCTGAACATGAAGCTCTGTGCCAAATATGAAAGCTGAGCGCCTTCCAGTTTCAGAGGAGAAGATTTTCAAAGATTTCACTATTTGTTTCTATTGAAAAATGCCCACCCCTGGGGCGGGGCCAATTTTAACCCCAGGGCCATAATTTATATAACTTTTGTAGAGGACCTAAACATGATGCTCTGTGCCAAATATGAAAGATGAGAGCCTTCAAGTTTCAGAGGAGAAGATTTTCAAAGATTTCACTATTTGTTTCCATTGAAAACTGCCCACCCCTGGGGCGGGGCCAATTTTGACCCCAGGGCCATAATTTATATAACATTTGTAGAGGACCTAAACATGATGCTCTGTGCCAAATATGAAAGCTGAGAGCCTTCCAGTTTCAGAGGAGAAGATTTTCAAAGATTTCACTATTTGTTTCCATTGAAAACTGCCCACCCCTGGGGCGGGGCCAATTTTGACCCCAGGGCCATAATTTATATAACTTTTGTAGAGGACCTGAACATGATGCTCTGTGCCAAATATGAACGATGAGAGCCTTTCAGTTTCAGAGAAGATTTTCAAAGATTTCACTATTAATTTTGTTTCTATTCTGAAAACTACCCACCCCTGGGGCGGGGCCAATTTTGACCCCAGGGCCAAAATTAATATAACTTTTGTAGAGGACCTGAACATGATACTCTGTGCCAAATATGAAAGCTGAGCGCCTTCCAGTTTCAGAGGAGAAGATTTTCAAAGATTTCACTATTTGTTTCTATTGAAAATTGCCCACCCCTGGGGCGGGGCCAATTTTAACCCCAGGGCCATAATTTATATAACTTTTGTAGAGGACCTAAACATGATGCTATGAGCTAAATATGAAAGCTGAGAACCTTCCAGTTTCAGAGGAGAAGATTTTCAAAGCTTTCACTATATGTTTCTATTGAAAACTTCCCACCCCTGGGGCGGGCCAATTTTGACCCCAGGGGCATAATTTATACAACTTTTGTAGAGGACCTGAACATGATGCTCTGTGCCAAATATGAAAGATGAGAGCCTTTCAGTTTCAGAGGAGAAGATTTTCAAAGATTTCACTATTTGTTTCTATTGAAAACTGCCCACCCCTGGGGCGGGGCCAACTTTGACCCCAGGGTCATAATTTATATAACTTTGTAGAGGACCTGTACATGATGCTATGTGCCAAATATGAAAGCTGAGAACCTTCTGGTTTCAGAGGAGAAGATTTTCAAAGTTTTACTATATGTTTCTATTGAAAACTTCCAACCCCTGGGGCGGGCCAATTTGGACCCCAGGGGCATTATTTATATAACTTTTGTAGAGGACCTATAGGTGATGCTATGTACCAAAGATGAAAGCTGAGAACCCTGTAGATTCAGAGGAGAAGATTTTTAAAGGTTCAAATTGTTGACGCGGGACGACGGACATCAGGCAATCACAAAAGCTCACCCTGAGCACTTTGTGCTCTGGTGAGCTAAAAAACATATGGCTCCCAAAAGAAGTTGGCCAGTTAGAATACAGAGTACCTGCAAAGGAATAAATTTTTCAACAGTGGTAATAGCTGCCTTCTTTTAACCCATTCCCACATATTGACGACTTTTGACGCCTCTGTAAAAGTCACTTTTTGAAAACATTGTGATAAGGAGCTCCACAGGAGAAAATGATCTATTTATCACAATGGTTTCAAAACTACACAATTCTGAAATTCTTTTTCTCAAGTAAATGCTCATTTTCAGTTGATTTATACAAAGATGTTGGTTAACAGGTAGGCGAAGACACACATTCACTGCTGGTTTCCTATTACCTTTGGTCCAGTAATATGGGTAAGGCCTCCTGTAGCAGCCACAATAACATCATAGCCAGCCCGCTGGGCGTATGGCCCTGTCTGTCCATAACCTGTTTACAAACACTAAGTTTGACTTTATCATCCTAAGAAGAAACTGCCTTTAGCTTCAACTTTTTCTCACTGTCATCTGCATTTCAGTTCATATCCCTTTAACCCATTACCTCATAGGCTATTTTTAGATACAACCTCTTTGAATAAACCTACCGAAAAGGAGCATTAACTAGAGAAAAGGATTTTTTTTTAGAATTTTGTAGTTTGAAACCATTGTGATAAATAGAGCATTTGCTATAGGATATATTTATCACAATGGTTTCACAAAGTGACTTTTACAGAGTCGTCAAAAGTCGTCAATATGAGGGAATGGGTTAACCCTTCACATGTTGAATATTCGTTTACATGGATATATATTAACATATATGTAATATTTATAATGGCATTTGATGAAGAAAAGTTTTGGCTCTGGTAAAAACTGAAGAAACAGATCTATATTATTCCATAAACAAACACAGTAGACATTGATCTGACAGTGTGTTTGTAAGAAGTGTAGACACAGATCAAATGCCAGCTGTAGGAGCTGTCTGATCAAGGTCTTCTTTGCTTGCTTAAATGCTACAGATCTGATTCTCCGCTGGTTGCCGTGGTAATAAATTTCCTTTTTTATACTTTCAATACCAGAAAATTAATATTCATAACTGATTGAGTCTTGTCTGAATATTCATCAAGTAAAGGATTAAAGGTCACAAGGGCATAAATTTCTAATGATACAAGCATACATGTATAATCAAATACAATGTTGAAAAATACCTGCCTTTTCATTTTTTGACACACCCCCTCCCAAATATATTATATATTAGTAGATGTATTACAGTATGAAACCAATACATGTATATACAATACAGTCGAGTTGTATAAAGATAGATATATAGATAAGCTGCAAAGCATATACAAAGAGAATAATACACGAGCAGCAAACAAACTTACTGCATACAACTTTCATTAACCCTATTTCTTTTGCATATTCATGTAAGAAATAATAATATTATGAATGTTCATTAGTTGAAATTTTATACTGGCATATGAATATAGGAATTTTGGTATTAGTAGAAAATGTAGTCAGATTTATTATATTTCATAATGGCAAACAGAGCAGACCCTAATCAGACAGCTCCTCTAGGGGTTGTCTGATCTGGGTCTACTCTATTTGCAAGTAATCACGTGATGTCACATCTTACATTACACATGATAGATAAATAACAAATATGTGATGGTTACATTAACTGGGTGACAAGCAAAGTTATGGAATATAAGGTTATCGCAAATTTGTTCTAAAGTTCAAGCAATACCTAGATTGAGGGCTTAGTGCAAACTGTGCATATTTATGTAAGAAAATAATGATACCATGAATATTAATTAGATTATATTTATTAACGGCATATGAACACAAGCCACATTGGCTCAGGAAGAAACTTGTAAAATCAAATCTATATTATACCATAAGCAAACAGAGCAGACCCTGATCAGACATTTCCTATAGGAGCCATCTGTTCTGGGTCTACTCTATTTGCCAATGCATGAAAAAGCGTTTATATGAGAGAACCAGTCAGCTGCAATTTGAAGTTTGGATGACCTTGGCAAACAGCTCATAGATCAAGACAAGACACCTAATAACTCAGTGTCTCATCACACCATGATACAGTAAAAACCTCTATAACAGCCGCTAATTTGTGTTAATTAGTTGGTATTTAGGGCAGGTGGCTGCTTAAAGCAAGGTGAAAGTAAAACAGAACGCTCCTATAGGAGCGTTCTGTTTTACTTTCACCTTGCTTTAAGTAGCCACCTGCCTATAACACACAATACTTGATGTAATTTAGTGGCCGGTATAGAGAGGTTTTACTGTACTAATTTTTAACAGAATTGAAGGAAAACCATGCTTTTCTAATAGAAGAGGGCAAGTTTGTAAATGCTTATAAATGCTAAAGAATATAGTGAACCCTTTACTCTTTGAATATTTATGTAAGAAATCATAAATATTAATTAGATGAATTTCTAAAATGGTATACGTACACAGGCATTTTTTTGTCATTGCAGAAACTGCAGCGTCAGATGTATATTATTTCATAAGAAAACAGAGCAGACCCTGATCAGACAGCTCCTACAGGCATAATCTAATCTGGGTTTACTCTGTTTGCAAATGTATAACTCTTTGCACGCTAGCGGCGAAACAGTGAGTACCTATGCAAACAGTTTGGATCCAGATGAGACGCCGCATAATGCGGCGTCTCATCAGGATCCAAACTGTTTGTCATCTCGATCATATTTTTGTAAAGAAATTAGAGAAAAATTGTTTTAAAAATTGAAGCAGACGACAATCGTTGCAGACGAAAAATTACTTAGCATGCAAATATTTAAGGAGTAAAGGATTAAACCAGTGTTTTAGCTGAACCCTCACACAGACAGACCTGTGATTGAGCAGTAAACAAGCTGAGGAGCAAGCTGAGACAGCTGTTCATACCCAAGTCCCATTTCTGACAACTTCCCCGGGATGTAGTTCTCCAAGAGGATGTCACTCTTTACAGCCAGCTGAAACAGTTCATGGAGAGTTATCTAACTTAGAACACATTTGATCAGAATGTTGTTTAATGACAGCAAGTAATACAACCTGAGACTTTATTCCTGTACCTCCTAGAGACGTCTTTTCATGCCCTTGCAACCAGAATAAACCCTGGGTCCATGCTTATAAAGCTTTTAAGTTGAGTCCGAGTTCGTTCTCAAGCTTTTGATTGGTCAGATTTGAGTACTCAAGCTTTTTATTCAAAAACTTGAGAACGAACTCAGTCTCAACTAAAAGTTTTATAAGCATGGTCATTGGACCCTGATCAGACAGCGCCTGTAGTAGTCTTCTTATCAGGGTTTGCTCGGTCTGCTTATAAATAACATAGGTAGATCTATTCTTTACTTTCATTCCTGTATGAATAGTCATGAAACAAACAGTTTATAACCAGAATGCAAAAGTTGACAAAAATCACACTTATATGGATCTTGTCAGTAGGAACCATCTGATCAGGCTTGGTTTTGTTTGCTTATGGAATTACATAGATCTGATTCTAAAGTTTCTGCTACACCCAAACATTCCCGTGTTCATATGCCATTAGCCCTTCTCTTGCTGAATTTTAAAATACATTTCTCCTTCTTTACCCATGCCCTGTTGTATAATTACATATAGCTTCACTGTGCACATTTATTTCGCTGTGCAACCACTGCGGTGGTGTGCACTGGTTGCTCAATCAACTTGTAAATAGTGCAGACCCTGATGAGACAGCTCCTGCAGGAGCTGTCTCATCTGGGTCTTCACTATTTACAGGTACGTATATTGATGTGAATAGCAAGCCAAGGGTTAAATAAGTCAAGATATTCATTGCTTCATTAGAGGTTTAGACTTTTCATTAGTTCCACTAAAAACATATTAAAACTAGAATTGCTTTTGATACAAAAACTGAATCCCCCAAGACCAGACAAAAACATTTCATGCAAAAATTTCAAAGTCCCATAACTCTGCAGAATATCATTAAACCGGAAAAGAAATTAGGTATGTACAACTAGACATGGTGCCCATCAATCCTATGAAGTTTCATGAGAATGCGGCGAAATATTTTGAAGAAACCGTGCAGACAAAATTTTCCATGTAAAAATTTCCAAGTCCCATAACTCTGCAGAAAATCATCGAACCGGAACAGAAATAATATATGCACAACTACATAATGCTGATCAATCCTATAAAGTTTTATGAAAATCTGAAGAAAGATTTTGGAGAAACCGCAAAGAAAAAAATTTCCATGTAAAAATTCAAAGTCCCAGAACAGGAATAAAATATGCATGTCCAGGCATGGTGCTGATCAATCCTATGAAGTTTCATGAAAATCTGATCAACAGTGCCCAGACAAATTAAAATTGGACAGACAAATAGACAGACAGATGGGCGCCACATATAAAAACAAAATGTCTTCCCAGTATTCAGGGGGAGACATAACTAGAAGTATTTTTGATACAAAAACTGAGGTCTCCCCATCCCCCCCCGAAAAAAAAATTCAAAGTCCCAAAACTCTGAAGAAAATCATCAAACCACAGCAGGAATAAGATATGCACAACTAGACATGGTGCTGATTTATTCTATGGAGTTTCATGAAAATCTGACCAAAGGTTTTGGATAAACTGCGCGGACAAATTAAAATTGTACTGACAGGCAGACAGACAGACGCCACCCACAAAAACAATATGTCTCCCCAGTATACTGGGGGAGATAAAAATAAAAAAGCTACATTATCCCATCAACAATCTCATTTCTTAACTATTAACCCTTCGCTTGCTGAATTTTAAAAACACATTTCTCCTTCTTTACCCTTGCCCTGTTGTATAATTACATATATCTTCACTGTGTACAAGTATATCGCTGTGCAATCACTGCTCTGGAGTGCATTGGCTGCACAATCAACTTGTAAATAGTGCAGACCCTGATGAGACAGCTCCTGCAGGAGCTGTCTCATCTGGGTCTTCACTATTTACAGGTAGGTATATTGACGTGAACAGCAAGCGAAGAGTTAATCAATAAATCATTGAGGTATTGATAAGGTAGCCATCCAAACTATTCCAGAAAATATTTAATACATGTATTGTAGTGTTTATACTGCACTTACATACCTGTCGCACAAGATCTTGTCCAACACTGTCCTTTAAATTAATACACACACTCTGAAACAAGGAAGACGATTATCAAATAGTACCGTATAATTATATTAAAGAACTACATACATACCCTGTTAACCCTTTACTCCATAAACATGCCTCTATATGCTTTTACAAACAGAATACATCCAGATCATATGTATCTGTTTGCTTATGAAATAAAGATCCGATTTTTCACTTTTTGCCTCAGTCAAAATGTCCCGTGTTCATTTATCTGTATGAAAAAATATCTAATTAATATTCATGATGTCATTATTTCTTACATAAATATTCATAGAGTAAAGGCTTCAGATAAGAGGAGTACTCATCTATCCCAATCTCTTATTTCTCAGACAAATCCTAATGAGTACCAGCAAGATGGCATTATGTATTTCCTAAATATCCCTATAACCCTTCGCTTGCTATTCACGTCAATATACCTACCTGTAAATAGTGAAGACCCAGATGAAATTCAGCAAGAGAAGGGTTAAAGTTTACTCCATAAATATTCACGTTCATATGCATGTTCATATTGTTTTATAATAGGACATGAACACAGGAATATTTGGTCATGGCAGAAACTGTTGAATCATATCTTCATAAGCAAAGAGAGTAGACCCTGATCAGATGGCTCCTACAGGACCTGGGTCTACTCTGTGTAGAAAGGCGTATTTATGGAGTAAAGGGTTATCTAGGCATATGTCACAATTACAGGCATTTGTAGAAGTTAGTCAGTTGTAGGTGCTTAACCCTTTACTGCGTATATATAATCTACCCCGGAAATATTGATATGATTCTACAGTTTCTGCCATGACCAAACGTCCCTGTGCCCATGTACTATTATAACAAGTTACGTATCTTATTAATATTCATGATATTATTATTTCTTACATGGATATTCATTGAGTAAAGGGTTAAATCGTTCTGTAAACTTTTTTTATTACCTTCTTATTTCTGTTGATGGACAGGAAGTAGGAACTCTCAGGTCCTCTGAATGGAGGACCCCAGGATCTTGTGTCATCACCTACCCCTGAAAAATACCTCATAAGAATTAATTGAGGGTGTAAATTATAGCAGTATTATATACCAAACTGAAGAAAAAAGAGAGTACCAGATGTTCATTAACTTTTTGTGAAAATTACTTTTAACCTTTCCCTCATTTAACCCTTTCCTCCATAGGCTATTTTTAGACCCAATCTCTTTGAATGAATCTACCCAAAAGGAGCATTTACTAGAGAAAAGGAAAACTTTAGAATTTCGTAGTTTGAAACCATTGTGATAAATAGAGCATTTGCTCCTATAGGAGCAAATACACTATTTATCACAATGGTTTCAACAGATGATTTTTACAGAGGCGTAGAAAGGTGTATTTATGGAGGAAAGGGATAAATGCATTTTCACGCATTTGCAAACAGAGCAGACACAGATCAGACAGGGTCTGCTCTGTTTGCTTATATTATAATATAGGTCTGATTCTTCAGTTTCTGCTTGAGCCAAAAGATCCTGTTTATATATGTCAATATTAAAATTCTGATAATAAATATTCATAATGTCATTATTTCTTACATGAATATCAAAGTGGAAAAGGGTTGACTGGCTATAATTCTTTAAAATAGATTAATGATCCCCTTTAAGATTGTGATGGTGAATAACTGTATGAAGTTTGATAGGGATAACTTAACTGGAGTTGAATCTGATACAAAATGTGAAAGTTTTTGTGCATTTATAATGCCCATGATGATGACACCTTTTTCTTCTTTGCCTAAAAAGTGCGTACTCATTTGTAAGTTGTCTGGCAGTTTATTTTTCTTTATCTGCAGTCCGGATTTCCCAGATAAACACTAGGGGCTTTCTGATCAGGGTCTGCACTGTTTGTAATTCAAAAATCTCTAGCAAATTAAAGCTGAATAGATTCTACAATTTTAACTCTGATTAGTCACTCCATCTATCAAATCCCACTAGCAAACAGAGCAGACCCTGATCAGACGGCTCCTATAGGAGCCATCTGATCTGGGTCTACTCTGCAAACACAGCATTCAGAGTGTTAATTAACCCATTACCTCATAGGCTATTTTTAGATACAACCTCTTTGAATAAATCTACAGAAAAGGAGCATTAACTAGAGAAAAGGAAACTTTTAGAATTTTGTAGTTTGAAACCATTGTGATAAATAGAGCATTTGCTCCTATAGGAGCAAATGCTCTATTTATCACAATGGTTTCACAAAGTGACTTTTACAGAGTAGTCAAAAGTCGTCAATATGAGGGAAAGGGTTAACTTAGTACCTGGTTTTTCTATTTTGATCACTTCAGCACCAAGGTCTCCAAGTATCATTGAGCAGTAAGGTCCTGCTAATACCCTAGAATGACAGTAACAGTATAATTGCATCACAGACAGTAACAGCCAGTCAGTCACAGATCATCCCAAAACAAAATTAACCTTTTACTCCATAAATATGCCATTGCAAACAGAGTAGACCCAGATCAGGTGGCTCATGTAGGAGCCTTCTGGCCAGGGTCTGCTCTGTTTGCTTATGATATAATACAGATCTGATTCTTAAGTTTCTGCAATGGTGAAAAATGCCTGTGCTTATAATACCATTATATTTATGACATCATTATTTCTTGCATGAATATTTATGGAGTAGAGGGTTAGCAACAATGTTTATTCCATAAACTTTCAGCACACATGTGACGTGGATTTATTCAGAGCTATATATAAAGGGGCATACAGAACTACAGATAAACATGCATACACAAATACTAAAATCATCATTTCACCACCAACACCTATGTTGTGACCACACTTTAGAATCACCTCTTCGAGATGATTCTTAAGAGTGGTCACAACATAGGTGTTGATGGAGAAATAAAGAAGTTGTTCTTGAAAATGTTTAAATTTACGCATCTTATCTGGAGCTCTGGGCATATTATTAAACTAGAACTATCACTAAAGGTGATGGAATACCCCTGGTCAGCTGCCTTGATTGCAAATCAAACAAGATTTGTGCCTGGTTGTGCCACGGACAGACAGACAGACAGACAGACAGACCAACCAACACACTGACTCCTATATACCCCGTCTCAAACTTCCTTTGCAGGGGTATAATTACTAAAATCCTTATAAGTATTGTAGACCCTGATGAGACAGATCCTGCAGGAGCTGTGTCATTAGAGTCTGCTCTATTTACAAGTTGATTGTGCAGTTTGTGGACGCATCTGCAATAATTGCAGAGGAATATTTGCATTAAGTGAATATGCATAAAATATTCAACAGAATATAGGTTAACCCATTTTGTCGTATTGACGCCTTTTGACACCTCTGCAAAACTCACCTATTGAAATTGTGATAAATAGAGCATTTGCTCCTATAGGAGCAAATGCCCTATTTCTCACAATTGTTTCAAACTACAAAATTCTAAAATTTTCCTTTTCTCTAGTTAATGCTCCTTTTCGGTAGATTTATTCAAAGAGGTTGGATCTAAAAATAGCCTATGAGGTAATTGGTTAGGAAGGGGAAATATTTCAAAATTCAGCAGGTGAAAGGTTAACTAAACTTGGATGTATTCTGAGTAATTGTCTAACCTTGTGAGATCTAAGACCCGTATCCCATGTAAAGGTCCAGTGTTAGTGGCATCAGAGCTTGTATTCCCCGAGTAAAATCTCCTCCAAACATGTCTAATCTCTAGAGTAACAATATGCACAACTGGAATCATTTCATCTACCAATATTTACTTATATTTTTGTAATTATACATGATCAAAAATGTCTTTAACCCTTTTCTTGCATGATACATACATAAATTTTATTTGCAAACTGAGTAGACCCAGATCAGACAGTGCCTGTGAAGCTGCAATAGACAATGTTAAAGTTTCTGACAACAACAACTATGATGTGTATGACGGAGTTACGACAATAGCTCAATTTTTTTCCCCTAGAAAAACAGACAAGCTAATAATGAATACTAATCAGCTGATTTCTTATATTGGCTAATTAATATGGAAATACATATGTATTTGGTTTTAGCAAAAACAGTTTTAACCCTTTCCTCCAGAAATACGCCTTTCTACGCCGCTGTAATACTCACTTCTTGAAACTATTGTGATAAATAGAGCATTTGCTCCTATAGTAGCAAATGCTCTATTTATCACAATGGTTTCAAACTACACGAATCTAAAATTTTCCTTTTCTCTAGTTAATGCTCCTTTTCGGTAGATTTATTCTAAGTGGTTGGATCTAAAAATAGCCTATAAGAGAGACTATATCTACTTCATTTTCAAAATGTGTCTCTATCAAGAGAAGTGTTAACTCATTCCCTCATAGGCTATTTTTAGATCCAGCCTCTTTTAATAAATCTACCGAAAAGGAGCATTAACTAGAAAAAAGGAAAACTTTTAGAATTTTAAAGTGACTTTTACAGAGGCGTCAAAAGGCGTCAATATGAGGGAATGGGTTAACCTATATTCTGTTGAATATTTTATACATATTCGTTTAATGCCTAGAAAGGAGGAAAGGGATAATTCTTACTCTTGCTTGCTGCATGCAGTCAGTGAGAAATAAATAGCTTCTGTATCCCTTCACTCCAAAGAGAACACCTTTCTACACCTTTGCACAAACAGAGTAGACCCAGATCAGACGGGTCCGGTAGGAACTGTCTGATCATGGTCCGATCTGTTTGCTTATAAAATAATAATATACAGTAAACCTCTCTATAACGGTCACTAAATTACATCAAGTATTTTGTGTTAAATGCAGGTGGTTGCTTAAAGCAAGGTGAAAGTAAAACAGAACGCTCCTATAGGAGTGTTCTGTTTTACTTTCACCTTGCTTTAAGCAGCCACCTGCCCTAATATACCAACTAACTAACACAATTTAGTGGCCGTTATAGAGAGGTTTTACTGTAGATATGATTATACAGTTTCTGCCATGGCCAAAATTTCATGTGCGCATGTGCCACTATAAATATAAATATTAGTCTAATCCATAACCATGATGTCATTATTTCTTACATGGATACTCATGGAGTAAAAGATTAACCATTTCCTTCATATAAACACCTTTTCATGCATTTGCAAACAGAGTAGACTCACATCAGATGGCTCCTATAAGGAGCCATCTGATCAGGGTCTGCTCTGTTTGCTTCTGACATGATACAGATCTGATTCTACAGTACAGTTTTTGTCAAAGTAAATAAATTCCTTGAAAAGTTAACATTATAAAAATTAAGCTAATAAATATTCATGTTCTCATTATTTCTTATATGAATATTGAACAGATAAAGGATTAATCCACAAGAGGATATTCACAAACAACTTTAGGGTCCATGCGTATAAAACTTTTAGTTGAGTCTGAGTTCGTTGAGTCTGAATTCGTTCTCAAGTTTTTGATTGGTCAGATTTGAGCCTTTGGCTCAAATCTGACCAATCAAAAGCTTGAGAACTAAAATCAGCTTGAGAACGAACTCAGACTCAACTAAAAAGCTTTATAAGCATGGACCCACAGACAACACAATCATGGTTCATTTTCATAGTTTTCATTTCCAAAAGCTCCAGTGCATTGTGATTCTATAATTCAGGAATATTTTACAAATGGAGGGGTGTAAAAAAAATACCTGAATACGAAGTCTTTGCCAGATGTCTTAAGCAGCTGTTACACCTCATAGTTCGGTCTCATTCATCAATGCAGTTTTATTAAGGTTTTTCTTGCTAACAGCTTCCATATGGCAATCTGTAACATACAATGTAACTATATCCTAGTCATGAATATGTAAGAAATAACGATATCATTAATATTTATTAGATAATTTTTTATAATGCCACAAGAAGACATGAATTTTTGGGTATGACAGAATTTTGAGAAACTTTAGAATAATATCTATATTATATCATAAGCAAACAGTGTAGACCCTAATCAGACAGCTCCTACAGGAGCCGTCTGATCTTGGTCTACTCTATTTGCAATGGAGTAGAAAGGCGTATTTATAGAGTAAAGGGTTAAGTATCAGAGCTACAGATAAGAGTGCGTACTCAAATACTAAAATTGTCATTTCTCCACAAAACCCTATACTGTGACCATTCTTTAGAATCGTCTCGAAGAGACGATTCTAAAGAGTGGTCACAGTATAAGGTTTGGTGGAGAAATAAAGGAGTTATTCTTGAAAATGTTTTAATTTACACATCTTATCTGGAGCTCTGAGTATTCAGACAGACACACTAAGGCAAACAGTGCAGATCCAGATCAAACTGCTTCTTCTGTGGCAGTCTAAGTTAAAGTGATCAAACTCAGGGATCTGTACCGCTTCATGGGAGTCTATATATACTGTTATTACAGTAAAACCTCTCTATAACGGCCACTAAATTACATCAAGTATTTTGTGTTAAAAGCAGGTGTCCTATAGGAGCGTTCTGTTTTACTTTTACCTTGCTGTAAGCAGTCACCTGCCCTAAATACTAACTAATTAACACAATTTAGTGGCCGTTATAGAGAGGTTTTACTGTATACAGTATATTATATAGACTCCCATGAAGCGGTACAGACCCCTATGATAAAACCAGTGCCAAATTGGCTTATTCAGCTTTATAAAGCGATGGAAAGACTAGGGTAGGATACCGTTAAGAATGAAACGATACGATACAATAACGGTACTTTTGAAACGATACGATATTTTATTGATACTGATACCAATGAGATTTCTTAATGAAACCCATATAATTTTGTCAGAGTCGACTGGGGGTCTATTTTAAGAATTGTAATTTATGCAAAAGTGGTGTCATTTATGTATTTTATTTATATCATAAGCAGACAGAGCAGACCCTGATCAGACAACTCTTATAGGAAACCGTCTGATCTGGGCTTAAATTAAAATTGAGTTTGTTTGCCCTTTACCGACAGACCCATTTTTTTCCAGCCGACTCAAAAAATTTTATTGCCAATTCTGCAAGAATATTTATTTTATTTTCATACGCCAAAACAGTTTTATAAATATTAATATAGAGTAAAAATGTTCAGGAAAAAAACAACAAAATAATTTTCCTACCTACCGACCCACTTCTAAAATCTAGGGTCAGTAAGGGCAAACAAAACTTTTTTTTAATTGTTGGCCCTGGGTCTACTCTGTTTGCAAAGGCGTAGAAAGGTGTATTTATGAAGTAAGGGGTTAAGAGTTACCGTATTTGTTTGTCAAGTTAACTCATAATCTGATGAATATTCATGTATAATGACTGCATGAATATTAATTAGGTGAAATGTTACAATGGCATATTATGGAAACAGGTTTGTTGGTCTTTGTGGAAACTGTACAGCAGAGCTGGAACATAATTATAGCCTAGGTCCTACAAAATAGCTCTTACAAGAGTTATCTGATCTGGATTTACTCTGTTTGCAAAGGTGTTAAAATGTCTTTAATTATTAGGAAAAGGGTTAACAAGTCATACCATAAAATTTTGCAGATGCTGATGAGTTTCAGACAAGCGGGTCCAGATCCACATATCTGATTTCACAGCAGATCTAAACAGTTTGCCAAGGACTATGGACCTTTGTTGGTGAAATGGCTAGTGATATCTTTATCTTCATATTTATAAAATAACCCTTTACACAATGAATACTCATATAGGGCTTTATGAATGTTACCTTATAATGATAATTATAAAAAAAAGAATTTTTTTTTTCATCATGGCAGAAACTGTAGAATCTGGTCTGTATCATTCCAATTGCAAACATAATCAGACAGCTTTATAGCTAATCAAACTGGGTCTACTCTGTTTGTATTTAGGCATTAAAAATGTGTATTAAATAAAGGATTAAAACCATAGAAAACATGTTTGAAAGGTGTTTACCCTTTCCTCCATAAATACATGTTTCTACGCCTTTGCAAACAGAGTAGACCCAGATCTGAAGGTTCCTATAAGTGCCGTCTGATCAGGGTCTGCTCTGTTTGCTTACGAAATAATCTGATGAATAATCTAAAATTGATCTGATTCTTTAGTTTCTACTTCAAAAATTTCATGTGTTAATTTGCCATTTTTAAAACACAATGTCATCATTTCTTACATGGAGTAAAGGTTTATATTGGAGTATACAGAGTCAGAAAAAAAGAACTAAGAATAAAATTAAAAATCATGATGCAGATCTATACAGTTTATGCGAGTCAAGTCTGCTAGCAAACATTTGCAGACTAGGGTCCGAATGAACATGCAGCTGGAGACTGTTCCAAATCTTGATGGTCTCAGAGGGCACCGTCACAATGAATTATGAACCTCGACCAAAAAAAAATAATGTATGAACACTATAATTATGTCTAGTGTTTATGCATTTTTTTCTGTCGAGGTTCATAATTCATTGCGACGGTGCCCTGTGGATGGTCCTTGGGGTAAAAGAGTGGGGGTGGTAATTGGTTTTTGAGGGATTAGAAAGAAATAGTAACTGTCATTTCCTATCATTTCTGTTTTTTCCTATTCTCGTGCGCACCGTTGTAGGATTGTAAAGTTTAACGGTACACCGTAATAATATATACATAGATGACATCATGTAAGTTCGAATTGGTCCAAGTCCGCATTGAACATCGTCAACTCAAAAGAGCAAACACAATACTTCGATGGAAAATCAGGAGTATTAAGATAAACGTTATATACATTATCTAATTTAGAACTAAACGTGCATATTGCACGTGTTCCTCTTTCATGTCAATAACCTCGTCCAAAAATAAGTTAAAATCTAGAATGTCCTAAAATCTGTCAAACCTTCTCTTTTGAGGAGTTCGTCGTTTTGGGTAAAGATAAAACACGAGAAAGAGGATAAACACGGGAAAGACGGTGCGTAAAATCTGCGGTCTAGCGGGTATACCAAGGACGGCGACAGAAACATGGAAATCATAGCGTCAGTAAGATTTATTAGTAATGTTTTCAGACTTAACCCTTTACTCCATGAATATATGACATAATGATTAACTTTTAGTAGATTAACTTTTATTTTGTCACATGGACACCTGTGGGCATTTTTGGCCATGACACAAACTGTAGAATCATAGTTCTGGTTTCATAAGCAAACAGAGCAGACCCTGCATGAGCCGTCTGATCTGGATCTACTCTGTTTGCACATGTGTAGAAAGTCGTTAAAATAATGCACAACCGACATCATACAGTTTCAAACAATTGTCTTTGTCCAAGCTGTTTTAATATTTTAAGAAATACATAGACTAAAGTATTATGCATGTAAGATGCAAACAATATGAATTAATTCAAATAAATGTTGTTATTATTACTTTGTTAAACATGCAATGTTGTTTAAGTTATAAGAACTAGCTGACTCAATTAAGTTGGGAAGAAACACGGAGAAATTTAATTAGCATTGCTTTTAAATGACTAATCATATAGACATAATTAACCAGTTCCCCTGTTCAATATTAATGTAAGAAATAATTGCATTATGAATATTTTAAATTGAATAGCTGCACTTTTATAATGGCACATGCATACAGGATAGTTTTGGTATTGGTAGAAAATGAAGAGTCTGACAATTCATACTATCAATCCGTAGGAAAAAAGAGCAAATCGTGACCAGACGGCTCCTAAAGGCACCGTCTGATCTGAGTGTTCTCTGTTTGAAAATGCGTGAAAGGGTGTTTATAAATATGAGGGAAAGGGTTAACGGGTTAGATCTTTTATAACATTTCGTATATCAACTACACACTTTTTTTTGATTCAGTAGAAATCAAAGTCAAATGCAGTAACGATGAACCAAGACCACAAAGAGTTATGTACATCATAAGCGCCACTTGCAGTTTAAGATAAAGCACTTTGAATCTGTAAGAAACAGATTCACTCATTAATGTATATTTGGGAAAGGGTTACCTCATAGTCTATTTTTATATCCAACCTCTTTGAATAAATCTACCGAAAAGGAGCATCAACTAGAGAAAGGGATTTATTTTAGAATTTTGTAGTTTTGAAACCATTGTGATAAATAGAGCATTTGCTCCTGAGGAGCAAATGCTCTATTTATCACAATGGTTGCAAAAAGTGACTTTTTCAGAGGCGTAGAAAGGCGCATTTATTGAGGAAAGGGTTAAGATATGTGGATTAGTAACCGAGGAACATTTTTTTGTAAAGTAATTTTGAAATCTATTCAGTAGATTACGAGGAAGAGAACTTTGATAAGTCTGGAACATTTCTACATGTATTAAATTTTTGTTTTAACAAAAATGACCAGTATATATGCTCTGAGAAGATTTTTTTTGTATTTTCACTATTGGCCGAACATTTTAGGAGGGTATGTACTTAACCCTTACAGTGCGGGATACGAGTCACTAATGCCCTTTGCAAACAGTGTAGACCTAGATGAGAGGGCTCCTAGAGGAGACCTGTCATCTGGGTCTGAATTGTTTGTCATATTAATCCTTTCTTTGGAAAAATCCCTAAATATTCAGCATAAGCCTGACCTGTTTGAATTTTAGAATACTCCATTTGAAAATTCAGCGTTGTAAGGGTTAAGTACGAGCTGTACGGAAACATTCCTCCAGATCTTCTACATGAGATGCCGTCGATTCTTCATGACAACGCCGCATGCCACAAGGCTGAGAGGGTGACAACATTTTTAACATCATTCAGATGGGGTATTTTGCCTCATCCTGCTTATTCATCTGGCACGAGTCCACCCTGACTTTGATATTTTCCGCAAGTTAAAAGAGCAGTTTAGGAGAGTTAGATTCCATGACTTAGATTATCCCCAAGAGGAGGTGGCCAACCAAATTTGGGCTATCAACTAGCAACGGGTGTCAGGTAACTTCAGCAGAAGGGATGTAGCATTGAAGGATAGTAGAAAGGTAACACTAATTTGTCACACATTTTGCCTGAAAGTAGCCCAGTCTCACATTTTATTGACTGATCCTCGTTATTATTGACGCTACACGACGGACTATGAACACAGCATTACCCCTACTAAATATCACACCCCATTGACATTATGTGCCAGGTGCGCTAAAGGTACATAAAATACAATGGAATCTCGAAAATTAGTCGACAAAAGAAAGTTTCTATTTATGCAAGAATTGCTGAACTTACGATACGTGAACTGTCAACACTAGAACATTCTAAAGGACATGATCGAAAATAACTCCGTAATAAATGAAGAGGGCGACAGCACTGGAACCATTAACCCATTCCCTCATAGGCTATTTTTAGATCCAACCTCTTTGAATAAATGTACCGAAAAGGACCATTAACTAGAGAAAAGGACAATTTTAGAATTTTGTAGTTTGAAACCATTGTGATAAATAGAGCATTTTCTTCTATAGGAGGAAATGCTCTATTTATCACAATGGTTCCAATAGGTGCTTTTTTACAGAAGCGTATTTATGGAGGAAAGGGTTAAGTACTATTTTCTCTTCAATTAGTATAAAACACTTTTATAACAAGATCTAATTGTAACGGGTTCGTTACAGGATGTCCACCAGACGAAACAGACAACAGGTATAGATGAGCAGAATCGGGCAATATCTAAATTTCGACCAGTCACATGTCACCGCCAGATTACCATGGCAAGCAATACTTTTGAAACACCTGTCATTAAATTCGAGGGTACACAAATACCCCTTAATACCAATATCGAATAATATCTAATGTTCGACCAATCAGAGGCCATCACTTCATTATCATGGCAATCAACTATTTCGAAACATTTAAGATTGAGTTCGGGGTACCCGAATACCCCCGCTCCTCCCCCATACATACTAATTTTCAGCATAATCGAACAATATCTAAATTTCAACCAATCAGTTACCTTTTCGGTAACAATGGCAACCATGGCATTCGAAAAACGTACACATCAATTCGGAGTACCGAAATATTCCGACATACCAATTTTCAGCAAAATCGAAACTCGAACAATATCTTAATTTATTTTAATAATTATATCTAAATTTCGAACAATCAGAAGCCACCATTCGGTTACCAAGGCAACCAATACTTTCTAATCACCCAGTGACCCTACAATAAAATCAAAGTACCGAAATATCCCAACCTTCACATTTCAGCAGAAGCGAATACTATCTTAATTTAGTCAAAACAATGTCTTATTTCGACCAATCAAAGGCCACCATTCGACTGCCTTGACATTTTAAAAAAAAGTTGAATGCACATCAGCACATAACCAGCGATGCTCTTGTGAAGTTTCATTAGGGTCGAACTATTACTTACAGAGAAGAAGAAGAGCTGTGACGGCATGCTTGTTACATTTAAAGTATTTCAAAACTGGGTCAAAGGTCAAGGTCAGATGTCAAACCAGTATCATCATAACAATATCAAATTAGATTTCTTCACCTAAAACAGCCATGCTACAAATTATATATACATTAGCATATATGTATTCAGAAATATGTTCCTATAAGGTTTTGTTGTTTTTTTAAAAAAAAAAACCCACAACAAACGCGAACCTTTTCTGCTCACTGACAACAAATACATGTACATTTACGATGACAATGGGGCATTGCATTTGCTTCACAAGAGAGCTATAAACCTACAAGCATTTTAGATTAAGCACACGGATGCTTTTTAGTTTTAGTTTAATAATGAAACAAGCAAGGTTTTACGCAAGCGTAAAATGGCTGCGTAACATGTATTTAAGCAGGATCGAAGAAAAAGAGGGAGCAATATTGGGAAAACATGACTGTTATGTATGAATTAATACATGTAGCAGAAACGGGGGAATGTTTTAATGAGCCATGATGCATAATACCTTTGTTTGACACCAATAATACACATTACGTCACAGATCAATGTTATTCATTTGCTGAAACACACTGACGTAGAAACCATTATCACATTAAGTGGTGTTCACAAGGCATACAAACTCCCATACTTACAGTCTACATGAAATTATTCCGATAGGTCGACTCAATGCCCATTAAGTTTTTCATTTATATTGTCCCAAAAAAAAGAACAGGCTAGTATAAGATAATTATACAGTAAAGTTGAAGCAAATTCAAATTCACAATGGTGAAATATGCAAACCTGTCAACATGACCACGAGTAAAAGGTCTCAGCTAAATAACTTTAACAACGCCAAAATGCAAACAAATGTCTTATATTTTAATGTACAAAATGGTTTTAAACCAAAAACACGTATACTAAGAAAATATGAGAGAAAAAAAATAATTTAGCCTCCACCGAGGATCGAACCCACGTCCTCACGTTTCCTAGTCCATCGCTATAACCCCTAGACCACGCTGACAGCTATAATAGTGTATGTGATTTTAATCAATTATACCTAATTCACTGGCATTTTCACTGAAACTGGATCATGGCAGAAACGAAAGAATTATCCCCGACAAAAATATGCTGAGAAAAATATATGAATGAAAATAATTAAAATAAATGAATATATATAAATAAGAACTTGTCTCACAGTAAACCATATTTATTAAAAAAGATTGGCATTTATAGAAACACAGGACCGCAGAAACGCATGGGCAAAATTCTAAGCCGTAGCTTTCGCAGCCCAATAAAACATATGATTGATGCTGTTGTCTGAATCTAGATATTCACTCTCTGCAACTTTGTCGATAACACTATAAATTAGTTATGAAATATTGAGAGAGTTTTAATTAGATGAAGTAGCTGCATTCTGTTAGTTAGGCTTTTGCAAATGACCCATATATCTTGCTCATACCCCTTATAATACGACGTCTCATACGGATCTCGAAACTGATTAAAGTTCAATTAAAAACTTTCTGAACCTATCGTCAGAACAATCTACTTAATCCATTACCTTATAGGCTATTTATAGATACAACCTCTTTAAACAAATCTACCGAAAAGGAGCATTAACTAGAGAAAAAGAAAAAAATAGAATTTTGTTGTCTGAAACCATTGTGATAAATACAGCATTTTCTCCCATAGGAGCAAATGCTCTATTTATCACAATGGTTTCATCAGGTGACTTATGCAGAGGGGGCAAAAGGCGTTAATATGAGGGAATGTGTTAATGCATATAATAATATCTTGACTGACCACAATTTACACGGTGTGTTAACCCTTTCCCTGTTCTGTGTGTATTCCAAATTTCAATACCTACTGAATATTCATTAACAAAATAGTTATAAAGAAATATGGAAGGTGGAACATTGTAGACATTTCAGAAAGCAAAGAGACCAATCTATCAAATTCTATTAGCAAACAGAGCAGACCCTGATTAGACGGCTCCTCTAGGAGCCGTCTGATCTGGGTCTACCCTGTTTGCAAATGCGTGAAAACACGTTTATATGAGGGAAAAGGTTAAAGGCTTATAATATTCTCTTGACCGATTTTTTTTGACACACCCACTCACAATTCCCAATCGAATTCAGAAAGCAATATATATTTATTGCATTAAATGATGCTATTTCTAGTGGAGATTCATAATGTAAAGCACGTAGCGTAGGAGGCATGCTAACTAGATATTTAAACCTCTAAACCATTTATCAAATACTCATTTCGTCTAGATATATATCAGTTGCGATAGGCACGACACATGCAAAGTGCCGTATACTCACGAAAGCCATGGTAGATTTGTTTTTCTATAAATACATATCCACTATTTCGAACTCCTAAATAGATATCCTTATCGATGTTTAACCCTTTCCCTGTTCTATATTTACTCCAAATTTCAACACCTACTGAATATTCATGAACAAAATAGTTATAATGAAACATGGAAGGTGGAACATTGTAGCCATTTTAGAAACCCCCTCTGGATTACGCAGTTACTTGCCTAAAGTTATGAATTCTTCTTTACTAATGATTTGGGTAAGCAAGGTTTTAATGTACTAGTATAATGCATAGAACATTCCTTTGTATAGAGCACGTGCGTATTCAAATACTAAAATCGTCCTTTCTACACCAAACCATATGTTGTGACTGCTCTTTAGAATCGTTTCTTCTAGACGATTCTAAAGAGTGGTCATAACATATGATTTGTGGCCAAACTCAAGGTCAGGTCAGGTCAGTCCGCTAAGCATTGTCAGAGAAAATAATATTTGCTAGCGCGGGTCAATCACTTTTCGAACTTAAAAAAAGTAATTAGAATAATACATCTAAAGTACGAGCAATAAAACACCGAACACTATTTTTTACTTCTAAACCGAATAAGCAACTCAAATTATAATTAAAGAAAGAAGGTGTTTAACATTTCATTACATTGAACCAATCACTGTTCTTTCATCATATATTTAGAATGCACTTTAACGAAGTTTAGTAAAAGGGGCACAGACTTCACGTCATGATTAAAACCACAGGGGTAAGACACGTTTGAGTCAGTATATTTCTATATATACATAATACTGACTCAAACGTGTCTTACCCCTGTGATTAAAACCTGTAAAATTTCTGAAAGTAGAAGATCATTCGAAAGCAAAAGCAGCAATGCAAAAAGAGACATTTGCAGATTCGGTTTATTGAGTCTGTTCCTGAGCAGAACACTATTCACACACACACACACACTAGCACCGGCTTAAGCAGTACTCAATTTTCATAGCTAAAAGCGTCGAAATTATATCAACACCGTTTTGTACTTTCTCATACACATACCTACGCTTTCCCTCTGCTTTCGTTTCGTTCGAGGGATTTGCGATTTAGTTATGTGTAGTATACCCTCCAAAACAACTTTTGAGTGTAAAATGGAAACAGACTTCCGTGCGTACTTCTGTTCGTTCGCATCGTCTGGTCGTCCGTTCGTACGTCTGTCCGTTCGTTTTTGTCTGGTCGTCCTTCCATAAACACAGTTATATCCCGACAGCTACTCTTTTTAATGATGCAGATAACCTAAAAATAGGCACGGAATAAGCATCATATAAGTGCAATACATAAGGTCCAGAACTTTAGCGTCAGATATGTTTTAGGCTTTTCCGTTTTTCATACTTTTTGTTTGGAAAATTAGTCACTTGCTACTGATGCATTTTATCTCGAATTCCGTATGCATAATACGTATACTAAGACTAGTGAAAGTGTTATGTACACTGGCTATAGCTATGAAAGCAACGGTTTGGAGTTGCCTCCCTTTGTAAACTATGCTTGTTCCCCGATTTGTACACTTTTAGTGCAAGTTCAATTTTCTTAGTATTGGTTAGAGATATTGATTTAATTTTCCTTCATATTAATTAGAGATATTGATTGGCGACCTCTTAAATCCAGAAATGGAAGGAGAACGTCGGATATCTGTACTATTTCATTTTTGTCGTACCCTTTATTACTTGGCGACCTCTTAAATCCAGAAATGGAAGGAGAACGTCGGATATCTGTACTATTTCATTTTTGTCGTACCCTTTATTACTTTTCTACAGTTACTCTGTGTGCAGCTCAATCATTGAGTACACTAGCGATAGGTGGATACAGTATGTTCAATTAAATGTTTTTTTGTTATACATGCACTTTACCATTGTATTTGCTGTCGCGGTTGTTGTAGATTAGTCGGAGAGGGGATACGTTTATTTACACTGTTTGTCTTTTAGGATGGGGATGGAATAAGGGTGAGGTTGGGCGCCCATAAACCGGTTTAAACCCCCGGTGACTTTTGTCACAGACCGTTTCAAGGCGGTACTTCCATCTTCCTCCTATTGTATGTTTGTTTTGTCTTTGTGCGTCTCTTGTTGTTTTTTCTACCCATGTACATTTGCTGTTTCCTTGTGTTGCTGTTCGGGCGAGTGTTTGTTCTGTATGTGGTATTTCCTGCATGACTCATTTTTGTACTTTTATTACGCAGAACATGTGGGTTTTTTTTTATCTCAAATAGTTGGTTGTGTAGAGCATAGGGACACAAGGATGACTTGCATTTCATACGATTTATGGTTCTTTGGCAGCTTGGAAAACTTGCGTTTTTTCTTCTGCATATTTCCATTTGTCCTCTCCCTGACTGTCATAGTTATTGGTTGGTGACTTAATGGCACGTACTTTTCAGTCATATGTTGATTACGTGGTGCAATATCCAAAACTCTGCCATATATTTCATAGGAGTTTTTCTAATCGTTTAGGAAAAATGCAGTTCTTGGTACAGTGATCTTGTATTAATTTAGTTAAGATGTTACGGGTAGCCAAAATAGCATAATGGGTTGTGCATCTATGCCTGTCACCGGTGATTTAGGCGGCCCTATTTGTATTTGTCCTTCACCTTATTTCGAACTCGGCGACAAGAGTATTCTTATTGTCTTCTATGTTCAAGGCTCAACTCAAATGTTCACTGTCAATTTTGTTGATATAATTTTCTTGAATGGTAATCTGTATTTTTTTCTGTGGTTATTCATATGTATATTCATGTGTTATACTGTTATTTTTCTCAATCTGATGGCCAGTATGTTTTATATTCTAAACTTGATGTTTTTAGTCCAAGTATGTCTATTAAATATTGTTTATGCTCAATTTTGAAATTGAATGAATAATGGCTTAAAAATTGCTTCAATGAACTGTAGAGGAATCCACACCAAGTCGAAAAGATTGAAAGTGTTACAGCATCTGAAAAAATTAAATTATAATATTTATTGTCTCCAGGATACGAATTTTACCCTGGATATGTACAAAACAATTTACTCGGAATGGGGTTCAGAGGTTTTCTTAAGCTGTTGCAGTTCAAATAGTAGAGGTGTTGCTATTATGTTTTCTAAGGTGGATTATAAAATACACAATGTTATAGCAGATACCGATGGCAATTACGTGATTATTGATTTGACTGTAGATGATCAGCGTTTTACGCTTGTATCGCTTTATGGGCCAAATACAGATAATCCATCTTTTTATAACCACATTTTTAATACAATAGATAAGTTAGGAAACATTTCCTATGTCATTTGCGGGGATTTTAATTTAGTCATAGATCCTCAAATGGACTATTTTAATTATAAAACGATAGGTAATAAAAAGTCGCGTGATACATTACTAGCACATATATCAAACAGACAACTTAGTGATCCATTTCGCGAGTATTTTCCAGAAGCAAAATTATATACATGGAGAAAGCATAAACCGTTGCAACAAGCCAGGTTGGATTTCTTTCTGGTATCCCCACCGCTTGCAGTAATGACACATAGCTCATCAATAGAACATAGTTTTCAGTCTGATCATTCCATTATTCAAACCGCTTTTCAATTCAATCATTTTCAACATGGTTCCGGATTGTGGAAGCACAACAATGCACTGCTAACGGATAAGACATACATTGATATAATTAACAAGAAAATTGAGGAAATAGTTATTCAATATGCGGTGCCTATTTATAATATGCAAAATATTACAAATATACCAACTGATGAAATACAATTTATAATTAGTGATCAGCTTTTTCTTGAGACCTTGATGATGGAAATAAGGGGAAAGTCTATATCATATGGCTCCTTTAAGAAAAAACAAATACAAGATAATGAAAATAATATCATATCCAAACTCAAAGAATTAGAATCAAATTTGACTGAGAAAAATTCAGAAGAGTACAATAACCTTTCTAGTCAGCTGAACCAAATCCAAAAGCTTATATCATAAGATCAAAGGTGCAGTGGATAGCGGAAGGAGAGAAACCAACTAAATTCCTTTGTGAATTAGAACAAATGCATGCAGCAACAAAAACAATAAGCACAATTTTCAAGGAAGATGGAATCGAAATAACAAATCAGCAACATATTTTGAAAGAAGTTAAATCTTTTTATGAATCTTTATATAAGAAGAAACATTCAAATTTAAATGATGAAGACTTTGAACAATACTTTACTGATACGAGTATCCCAAAATTAACAGATTCTGAGTCAAACAGTATTGAAGGAAAACTAACGCTAAATGAGATAACAACTGTTTTAAAGAATATGAAAAATAATAAAAGCCCTGGCACCTCGGGATTTGGAGCTGACTTTTATAAAGTATTTCGAAACAAATTGGTAATTTTGTTTTAAGGGCCTTAAATGAAGCATACTGCTTAAACAAATTGACCTGTACTCAAACGCAAGGTCTAATTACATGTATTCCAAAAGTAGACAAATCAAGACATTACCTTAAAAATTGGAGACCCATCACTCTATTAAACACGGTGTATAAAATTGGTACTGGATGTATAGCAAATAGAATCAAATCATTATTACCAAAATTAATTCATACAGATCAAACAGGATTTATTAAAGGGCGTTACATTGGAGAAAACACACGGCTTGTATACGATATAATGCACTACACAGAAGAGTTTGAGCTTCCGGGTATGTTGTTACTTATTGATGTTGAAAAGGCTTTTGACTCATTGTCATGGACCTTTGTAAACAAAACTTTAAAACACTTCAATTTTGGTGTTTCAATACAAAAATGGTTTAAGTTGTTTTATGCAGATGCGAAATCAAGTGTAACACAGTGTGGATTCCTTTCAGATTTTTTAGGATTGAGCGCGGCTGCAGGCAGGGCGATCCTTTATCATGTTATATATTTATTCTATGCGCTGAAATTTTATCAATCAAGATAAGATCAAATAGTAATATAACAGGCATAACTATTAATAAGATAGAACACAAACTATCCCAGTTTGCCGACGACACAAGTTTTACCCTTGATGGATCAGACGAGTCCTTAAATGAAACTCTTGACACACTTTTCAAACTACTCTGGACTAAATATAAATTTTGACAAAACAAAGATCGTATGGATTGGTAAGAAAAGGTACAGTTCAGATACTATAAAAACGAAATGGAAATTAGCATGGAATCAGCAGCAATTTCATATGTTAGGGATACATTTCCACGTAGACCTGGAAAAATGATAGGCTTAAATTTCAACGCAAAATTAATGGAAATTGAAAATACAATAAAACACTGGAAAAGGCGAATACTGACACCGATAGGTAAAATTGCAGTTGTTAAAAGTCTCTTGATAGCAAAACTTAATCACATTTTTTTGGCTCTTCCAAACCCTTCGGAGCAACTTTTGAAAAAACTAAACAGTATACTGTACGATTTCATTTGGAATGGTAAAGACAAACTAAAAAGATCCGTTATTGTACAAGAATATGCTTATGGCGGGCTTCGAATGATAAATCTGAGTGCTTTTAAAAATGCTCTAAAAACTACATGGATGAAGCGTTTAATTTTGAAAACTGGAGGTTGGTCAGACATAATAAAGTCAACTGTAGATATTAATAAAGTTTTTCATTCTGGAGCACACGTTTTTGAAGCTCTTTCTCGAAAATGCACAAATATGTTCTGGTCAGATACTTTTAAAGCATTTTCAAACCTGATCAAGTGTCAGGAAATTGAAAAAGACAGAATTAAACATTATCCTCTATTTTACAATGAACATATTTTAATTGCACAAAAGAGCGTATTTTTAAAAACATGGTACAATGCAGGAATAAATTGCATTGGAGATATTTTGAATGCTCGAAACTCTATAATAAGCCTTGATGAACTGAACCAAACTTACGGTTTACAAACCAACCATTTAATATATCGTGGCATGAAATTAGCGATAGAAAAACTATTTAAATCAATTAATTTAAGTATATCAGAATTAACTGATTTACAACGACCTTTTATTCCCCCTTACATCAACATTCTATTCAGAGAGGAAAAAGGTTCGAAACCAATGTATAACTGCCTAAATAAATCACCTGAGCAACCAGCATGTAAAACCGCATGGTGTACCAAATTAGACTCGTGCAAAAACTTAACTATAACTGATTGGAGAAAGATTTTCAGTTTGCCTTTTTCAATTTCATATGATTCCTTTATGCAATGGTTTCAAGTGAGAATTCTACACCGCATCTTAGGAACAAACTATTTCCTGCATAAAATAAAGCTGTCGGAAAATAGGCATTGCAATTTTTGTAAAACAGAACCAGAAACCATCGAACATCTATTTTGGCATTGCCCTATCCGTCAGTCCATCATAACAGACTTCTTGACTTTTGAAGACAGCCCTTTTCTTCCGATAAATGCCAATGTTATAATTTTCTGTTATTTAGCCGATATGGACATAGCAAAAAATAACATTATTATTTTTATTAAAATGTACCTTTTTCAATGTAGTAGTAAAGACAACATGCCTACTTTACTCGGTCTAAAGAGGTATATCTCTTTTAAATACAATATTGCACATAACGTAGCTTTGGCAAAAAACAAAGAAACAGAATTTAAAAATAGCTGGGATAAAGTAATACATTTTATAAGTTAAAAAAAATATACAAATATCTGCAGCAAACAACAAAAAGATCTTTAACACTAAAATATACTGGCCACAGAGTTTTTTTTGTTATCTTTTTTCCTTAATTTGCAAAGCTCTTTTTTCAGTTTTTTTTTGTGCTTTTGTTCCCTTTTGTTTTTTATTTATCCCCTTTGGTATTTGAGGGTCCTGTAAATGTTTTAAATTCACTCTTTGAGCAAACATGTATAATATTTCAAATGTGTATATAATATAACATGTTATATGTGTTTGTGAGGTGTAGAGAGGGATGGTTCCCCGACCCTCATACACCAATTACGGGGATAATAAACGATTAAAAAAAACAAAAAACAACAACAAAAAAACAAAAAAAACAACACCGAGGATGAATTCATATAATCTCTGATTTCGGATGCTCTCAGTTTACAATAAACTCAACAGAAATGCACACTGATTTAAAATGGTTATCACTTTTAACCCATTGCCTATAGGCTATTTTTAGACCCAACGTCTTTGGATAAGTCTACCGAAAAGGAGCATTAACTAGAGAAAAAGGAAATGTTAAGAATTTTGTAGTTTGAAACCATTGTGATAAATAGAGAATTTGCTCCTATAGGAGCAAATGCTCTATTTATCACAATGGTTTCACAAAGTGACTTTTACAGAGTCGTCAAAAGTCGTCAATATGAGGGAATTGGTTAAACAAAGTCAGTTATGAAGCATTTTAGCACACAAATGAATTAAGCCACATGTAGATACAAACATCTGTTAATACAGTCAGTATACTCTTATGCAAAAATGATGATCAACAACCAGGTGAAACTTGAAAGGTAGACATTGGAGTGTGATGTTGCAATATTAGCGAAACGAATATGCATGCTATTACCGCTTTAAATTTGATTATAAAATGTAAACTTTCTAGGTATCTACATATAAATATATCACCCTTTAATATTTGTTTCCTATGTAGTTTGTGAGAATCCCTCCAGATTTTTCCGCGCTTGAATTTATGGCCAAAACAACAATTACAGTCAAATATGTATATGTACATATTTATAAAACCTTACGTTTTATAACAGAATTCATTATTAAGGTCGTGTGTGAGCGCGCATTTCACCTGTGCTTCCGATATTGCTGTGCGCTCTCGCTTGTCATTTCCAAATGTCCTTTCTGACTTCTATTCTATTCTTGTGATAACAATATTGTTTAACTCTTACAATGCTGAGTTTTCAAATGGACTATTCCAAAATTCAAACAGGTTAAGCCTATGGAGACTATTTGGGGTTTTTGTCTAAAGGAAACTGTAACATGACAAACAGTGCAGAGCCTGATGAGAGGGCTCCTGTAGGAGCCCTCTCATCTGGGTATACACTGTTTGCAAAGGACATTAGTGACTCGCGTCCCGCACTGTAATGGTTAAGTTTGCTTTGGTGTTTCGAATCGGGAATGTAATTTTCTAGCTCTTTCGGCGCCAATTTTCTAATTGTCATCTGCAATTCAATTTTTGTTAAATCATTTGGTACAATAAGGAAGAGAGATAAATAAAGCAAATAAAAGGAATAAAGCACAGATATAGAAATAGAGATTGAGACAAAAAGTGAAGTTCCTGATTAGACGCCGCCTTGAAAAAGCGGCGTCTGATCTGGGACTGCACTATTTGTCGTGGTGCATTTATGCGACATTGGCGGTGAAAAGGTTAAGTAACTTTGCAAAATCAAACTTTGACGCGTGCCTTTAAATTTGCAGATAAGAGCACTAGGTTCGGCTGTACTTTTACTCTAATACAAAACCACAAAGTGCAGAGCTTTTACTGTGAATAAGGCGCATTCTTGTACCGGAAAGAAGATGTTGCGAAGAGGCGCCGACACTTCCGTTATCACCAAATTTGCAAGACGGCTTGGCATTAGTTCAGTTACATTACTCTTTAGTATGCGAAAACTATTTTGGTCACAAAAACGTTGCCAAAACAACACTTGACAGGCTTTATTAAATGGATTTGATCTTTCTCTAATGTCATTCTTTCATGTTATTCGACGATTATCATTTGACAATTTATCTACGTATGGAGTTCTTAGAATAATTAATGTCTTAGATTAACCCTTTACTTCATGAAAACACCATTCTACGCCTCTGCAAATAAAGTAGACCCAGATCAGACGGCTTCCTATATGCGCCGTTTGATCAGGATCTGTTTGCTTATGAAATAATATATACAGTAAAACCTCGATTATCCGAACACTAAAATACATATTATTATCGATCTTTAAGACAGGCGGCAGCTTAATGCATGGTGAAAGTACAAAAATGAGTCATGCAGGAAATACCACATACAGAACAAACACTCGCCCGAACAGCAACACAAGGAAACAGCAAATGTACATGGGTAGAAAAAACAACAAGAGACGCACAAAGACAAAACAAACATACAATAGGAGGAAGATGGAAGTACCGCCTTGGAACGGTCAGTGACAAAAGTCACCGGGGGTTTAAACCGGTTTATGGGCGCCCAACCTCACCCTTATTCCATCCCTCTAGGAGCTTTCTGCATGACTTTCATCATGCATTAAGCAGCCACCTGCCTAAAAGGGTCTAAATTCGTTTATAACGAAATTTCGAATGATCGAGGTTTTACTGTATATGATTCTTCGGTTTCTGCCATTACAAAAACAATCTTGCGTACAAATGCTATTATAAAATATCAGCTAATAAATATTCATGATGTCATTATTTTTTTTACATAAATATTAATGGAGTAAAAAGATTGTTTGAAATGAAGAATGCATTGTGTCGTGTGCCATTTAGAACAGCATAAGTGCATGTAATTTTGCACCATCAAAATAAATGCTTTTCATGAATAGAAATACGCAAATATAGTGTGTATGTCTATTGTCTATTGATTGTGGAAAAGTCCTGGTATACACAGAAGGGACAGATTAAGGGCCGAAACAAGGCTCTATCGTGACTCATATATACGATAAGAGAAAAAGGTTTTATACAAATAAATCTCCTTCTAAACAAAGATAGTAAATATATTAGTATCAACAGCTGTACGACTTGAATTGGCTTGAGTTTTGCCCAAACAGCTGAGGAAATACAGACTGAGCGGTGCATATTCAACCTTCATTATTGACCAGTGCGACCATACATGTACAGTAAAACCCCTCTAAACCGGAATTCTAGTAGAGAAGAATTTAGATACTTTTAGACAGGTGGCTGCTTAATGCAGGGTGAAAGTCATACAGAAAGCTCCTAGAGGAGCTTTCTGTATGACTTTCACTCTGCATTAAGCTGCCACCTGTATCCAAGACCGATATTTATGCTAAATTTAGCGTCCGGTTTAGAGGGGTTTCACTGTACCTGCATTATTGACCAGTGCGGCCATACCTGCCATTCAGTCATTTCCGATTGTACATTGTTCCCAGCAAAATTACCAAAATGTAATATACAAGCACGACCAAACATCGGACAGACGGACAGAAAAAACGCAATAGTAATAAATTGCATCAGACTGGATTGATATGACAGAAAGTTGTTTCTAACGTCGAATGTAATCGTAAACATGGACAAAGGGGGAAGACGAACCACGAACAGCAGCAAAAACATTGTATAAAATACGTCATATCTTTTTGACATTATATTTGAAATGGAAAAAAATGACATCACATATTTTACACAATGTTTTCATCTCCGGGCTTAAAATTCTTGAAAGGCAAGAACACATGGGCATTATATGTTTCAGTTGAACCCTTTGTCAACCCTTATCCGTACATTTGCGAAGAAATAGATAGTTTAACCCTTTCCTCCATAAATACGCCTTTCTACGCATCTGTAAAAGTCACTTTTTGAAACCATTGTGATAAATACAGCATTTGCTCCTAAGGAGCAAATGCTCTATTTATCACAATGGTTTCAGAACTACAAAATTCTAAAAGTTTCCTTTTCTCTAGTTAATGCTCCTTTTTGGTAGTTTTATTCAAAGAGGTTGGATCTAAAAAATAGCCTATGAGGAAATGGGTTACATGCATGAAATTACTAATAGAGTGAGGTGGCCCGTTTGGATCTTTACATTGCTGTTATCAAACAATAAACACAGCCCGCGTGTACAGCATTGTTTTCACTGGATGCTGCTGTGTTAATTTCTATGTGAGATTTATAAAATTTGCCCAATCTGGTATAGGCTCTGATAAGGGAGATAAAGGAGAAACAAAATACATACAAAATAAATGAACGAGTTCTATCGTTTGCAAACAAACGTAAGAAGCGCTTCTCTCAACAAATCTGACAGTTCATTTTAATGTTTAGGAGCGACGACTTTAACACATTCCCTCATATTGACGACTTTTGACGACTCTGTAAAAGTCACTTTGTGAAACAATTGTGATAAATAGAGCATTTGCTCCTATAGGAGCAAATTCTCTATTTATCACAATGATTTCAAACTACAAAATTCTAAAAGTTTCCTTTTCTCTAGTTAATGCTCCTTTTCGGTAGATTTATTCAAAGAGGTTGTATCTAAAATAACCTATGAGGTAATTGGTTAATGAGATGGAATGACATATTTATTCAGACTACACAGGTTTAGTATTCATATTCAATACATGAAAAAGAAGTTTTTATAAAGAAATAAAATGGTAATGTGAATAATAACCATGCATACAGATTTTTCGCGCGTAACTGTGTTAACCCGAGTAAACTCATACGTTTTGTTGCAAATTTAAACACAAATCTTATAAAATGGAATTATTAATTTCATACATTGCCCGTCAACCCATTCCCTCATATTGACGAATTTTGACGACTCTGTAAAAGTTACTTTGTGAAACCATTGTGATAAATAGACATTTGCTCCACAGGAGCAAATGCTCTATTTGTCACAATGGTTTCAAAACTACACAGTTCTGAAAAATTCCTTTTCTCTAGTCGATGCTCATTTTTGGTAGATTCATTCAAAGAGGTTGTATCTAAAAATAGCCTATGAGGTAATGGGATAAACTATTTTATGGCTTCATTGATGTGTCTAACGAATATATCATTCTTTCTCACTAGACGTGATGCATGTCCGAAGATGGATATTTACTTCATTTCCCTACAAATTGGCGGTTTCTTATCTGGTTTCTGGGAATAAATGGAAATTTATATGCTTCCGGTATACTATGTGGGAGGAATTCATCGACATATGCATAGGGAGAAACATGAGGGACTGATGCACATGCCCTATCTAATACAAATGCAAATTAAACAATCAGTAGACAGCACCATCCTAGTATCCATATTATGAATGCTATTTGTTTTTTATATAGAATGCAATTACACAGTTTGTATCAATGGTTGCAAAATAATATTACAGTAAAACCTCGCTAATCCGAATACAGTAAAATCTCGATTATTCGAAGTTTTTGTATAAACGAGTTTAGACACTTTTAGGCAGGTGGCTGCTTAATGCATGGTGAAAGTCATGCAGAAAGCTCCTTTAGGAGCTTTCTGCATGACTTTCACCATGCATTAAGCTGCCACCTGTCTTAAAGATCGATAATTATACGTATTTTAGTGTTCGAATAATCGAGATTTGACTGTATTTCGTAAAAAGCATCAATTGGGAACTGTGTAGGCAGGTGA
This sequence comes from Azorinus chamasolen, assembly GCA_963576725.1. NCBI lineage: Eukaryota > Metazoa > Mollusca > Bivalvia > Cardiida > Solecurtidae > Azorinus > Azorinus chamasolen. Next base: position 18,015,392 of record OY755247.1, on the reverse strand, counting down.
CTGTCTAATACACGGTGAAAGCTATACAGAAAGCTACAAAAAGAGCATTCTTTAGGACTTCCACCATGCATTAAGATGTCGCCTATTTTAAACAACGATACTAATACTTGTTTGTGTGTACGGATCAGCGATATTGTACTGTATACATTGGCTAAATCGCAAAAAGATATGCGGGTTTATACAAAATACAGTGAAACCCATATAAACCGGACGGTAAATTTAGTATAAATATCGGTCTTGGAGACAGGTGGCGACTCTTTGCAGAGTAAAAATCACGCAGAAAGCTCCTCTTGGAGTTCTCTGCATGACTTTCACGGCGACACTGTACTTTGTTGGGCGTCTGATTTGGGGCCAGTTTTGATAAATTGTGTATCTGTGAACTATATAAACTATCACAAGGCATGTGATATGCCAAACATGGACTGCTATGTATGCAAGTAGTTAAGTGTAAAAATAAGAATAAGCGACATAAGCTATGAACAACTGCTTGGTTGTCACAGTCAAATGTTTTATTTTTTACTTTCCTACATAACAATGTAACCAAATATACAAGGAAGAGCACATCGCTGCCTTTAATATGGCTTTGAACATGGCATTACTGACCATTTGACCACACATACGTTTTCATTCAAACAAATGCCGAAACTATGATATGTACTGGTAAGCTTCACTACCTGAATACCGCAAACAAAATATATATTCAAGTAAATTAATTATGCTTAAATGTAATTCTTTTATATCGATTTTCAATCAGTCTAACTAATGGGTGTACTTTTTATACCATTGGTGCTACGAAACTATTAGTAGGTTGTGATGTTTCCAATACTGTCACAAAGAACACCGTGTCTAGTTATTGCATCCATGGTCATAAAATGCACATTCATCAGTCTGGACAAAATGGTTAATCAGTCTCATAAAGCTGAGAAACAGATTATGACCTCGTTTAAGCGACCACTGGAGACAAACATTTCTATTTGTTAAACACTGGCATCAATTTGCTATGTTAACCCATTCCCGCATATTGACGCCTTTTGACGCTTCTTTTAAAGTCACTTTGTGAAACCATTGTGATAAATAGAGCATTTGCTCCACAGGAGCAAATGCTCTATTTATCACAATAGTTTAAAAACTACACACTTCTGAAAATTCCCTTCTCTCTAGTTAATGCTCCTTTTTGGTAGATTTAATCAAAGAGGTTGGGTCTAAAATAGCCTAAGTGTGAATGGGTTAAAATGTTTTGTTCATGTTAATTAGTTGCAGGCCATTGACAAAAAATATTATTTGGTGCACGAAAAACCGTGCCATAGTTAAGATGCAATATGCTGTTAAAATGGTTTCATTTATTTGATATATCCGCTGAGACTCATATAAATATATATTTAGACTTAAATTGTTTGTTGGCAGAACTGTTTCAATAATATGACTACCTTATTATAGCGTGCAACAGGACGTAGAAATTGGTGAAATGATCTACGGGAATGCATGTTGATTTGTTCGTTGCATTTTATGATGACATAGCATGTTAACAAGATCTTCCATTTGTCCAGATATGGCATATTAATCCAGTTTCTTAAAACCAACGAATGAATAAGCCTGATGTATACATTTTTAATCAGGTTTGAAATACGCTTTAATCCAAAATTGTGATGGATAATAGCTATTGCATAGTTCGGAATATTTATAAGAACTTTGGAATTAAAAGTAAACGAGTTTCGCAACAGCGTCCTGCAAATAAATCTGCTACAATTATTTGAATTAAATGTCAAAATATCTATTTAATCTTAATGTTCGAAATTCCGGTATAAACATCTTTGAAAACAGTTCAGACTCAGGTCAAAGGGCTCTTGAGGGAGTCCTATAATCAGGGTCTGCACTGTTTGTCATAGAAATGATTTTCTACAGTGATGGCTTTTGATACAACTAATTGTTTAACCTTTAGCCTGCTATGGGCGGATGAGTGAATACGTATGCAAACAGTTTGGATCCAGATGAGACGCCGAGTAACTCGGCGTCTCATCAGGATCCAAACTGTTTGACACCCTGATTGCATTTCTGCAGACAAATTGATCATAGCTTGAATTTTGAAATTGTAGTAGATGAAAAGTTCTGTAAATATAATTTGCTCAGCAAGCTAAAGGTTAATTAATATTCAGAAAAGGAGGAGCCAGTTTTATTTATCCAACAGATTACGGGTTAGGAAACCATACTTAGATGAAAATAAAATGTACATGTATAATAAAACCCCGCTAATGCGACCACCTAAAAGAGGTATAATTATGGGTTCCAGATGCAGGTGGTAACTTAATGCCGGACAAAAGTAATGCCGAAAGCTCCTTGGGGAGCATTCTGCATTACTTTTGTCATGCATTAAGCAACCACCTGCTTATAAAGACATCCATGTTTATTCATTAAGTGGTCGCATTAGAGGGGCTCTACTGTATAATATGGCCTGTTTATTGCAGTTTAGCCCCATTTACGAAGGGAACTGGGATATAGGTTGTCTGCAATGTCTATATAAGTGCATGTAATAGCGGCTTACAAATGATATTTATGGTAATTCTATGTTAAGTAACGGGGTGTTTCTGTAACTAAAAGCATGATCTAACATCTATGATCTGTTGGTCCCAGTAATGTACGTACTTCACGCAGGTGATTTAGTTTTCTCTTGAACCAAAGACAGTATGTAGGAATGGTAGCAAACCGACATTAAAACAACACGTCATTGTTTAATCAATCTTGAATAATATAGAGTTTGTGGTTATGAAAAATGACTTTAATATTTCACTTTATTAATCCTTTTACTCCGTGAATATTTATTAACCCTTCCTCCATAAATACGCCTTTCGATGCCTCTGTAAAAGTCATTTTATGAAACCATTGTGATAAACAGAGCATTTGCTCCTATAGGAACAAATGTTTTATTCATCAGTTTTTTTACCACAAGGGTTTCAAAACTACACAATTCTAAACTTTTCCTTTTCTCTAGTAAATGCTACTTTTCGGTAGATTGGTTCAAAGAGGTTGCGTCTAAAAATAGCCTGGATGAATGGGTTAAGAAATAATGACATAATCAACAATAATTAACTGATTTTCATAATTGCAAATGAATACAGGACGTCTTGGCATTGGACGAATCTGTAGAATCAGACAGTTAATATGTGTCTACTCTGTTTGAAAAGACGTTTACAGGCGTACACATGAAGCAAATAGTTAAATAAATATTGACAAAATGAATTTCGAAGTAAAGATATCTTAGACGAAATATAGTTTAAGAGCATAATTGCAAAATAATCATTTTATTTCGTTATAGAATTATACCGTAACAAAATAAATGCATTCTGAAAACGGGAGATCCTTCGAAAGCAAAAGTAGCAATGTGAAAACAGAAAATTGCAGACTCGGGTTTATTGAATCTGTTCATGAGCATTTATTAAAAGTGACACACTACTCTCGACACATAGCACTGGCTTTCAAAGCGGTATTCATTTTCAAAGCTAAAAGCATTTAAACTAATTACCCCAAAATACCAGAAAATACAACAACACTTGAACTAACATACGGGTGCCACACGAACACTTAACACTTGCTGTTGTGAAGTACATAAATTCTGAAAGAAGGAGATCCTTCGAAAGCAAAAGTAGCACTGTAAATAGAGTAAAAAGCAGAAGTTTATGAATAGAGCCAGATTCCTAGGAATAATTTGTCAACTAACATCAGAGATGCTAGTCGTCTGAGAATATTTCTCATTTATTTACCCTAAATAATACGTCTTTCACGATAAACTTAACCCTTCGCTTGCTATTCACGTCAATATACCTGCCTGTAAAAAGTGAAGACCCAGATGAGACAGCTCATGCAGGAGCTGTCTCATCAGGGTCTGCACTATTTACAAGTTGATTGTGCAACCAGTGCACTCCACAGCAGTGATTTCACAGCGAAATACTTGTACACAGTGAAGATATATGTAATTATACAACAGGGCATGGGTAAAGAAGGAGAAATGTATTTTAAAATTAAGCAAGAGAAGGGTTAAATCCCTTACCCTGCTATCGGCACCCTGGCTCACATCTTTCACATTTCGGCCCACATGAATCATTGGCGTCTTGTCAGGACCCCAAGCTGTTTGACACTCAACAGTAATTTCTCAAATTTTGATCGAATTGGAAGTAGTCAAAAATGCACCTGATCCAAATGTGAGCAGACCTTATATACTCACACACATATTACTCCATGAATATTTATGTAAGAAATAGTGAAATGATGAATATCAATTAGCTTAACCCATTACCTCACATGCTAATTTTAGACCCATGCTCTTTGAATAAATCTACCGAAAAGGAGCATTGATTAGAGAAAAGGAAAGTTTTAGAATTTTGTAGTTTGAAACCATTGTGATAAATAGAGATAGGAGCAAATGCTCTATTTATCACAATGGTTTCACAAAGTGACTTTTACAGAGTCGTCAAAAGTCGTAAATATGAGGAAATGGATTCATTGTTATAATAGCAAATGCACACAGAATGTCTTGGCCCTGGCAGAAACTGTAGAATCATATCTATACTATATCATAAGAAAACAGAGCAGCCCCTGATCAGACGGCTCATATAGGAGTCGTCTAATCTGGACCTACTCCGTTTGCAAAGGTGTAGAAATGCGTATGTATGGAGTAAAAGGTTATTACGATCCATTGCAACCTTACAACCGATTGAAACATTATCTGCTATCCATTCATAAAACTAAAATAATACGTCACGATAAAATGTCTACGTAACATATTGCAGAGAGCAGACAGTACACTTTCGTGTTATTTACATAATCATCTCGTAACTCCAATTTCCATGACATTAACTTTCTCAAGAGACCGTATTCAAGGACCTTGTTACAGATCTGTGACTCACAAGGGGTAATTTATATGCATAGACAAGGTATGGTAATGCGTGCATTGACAAAGTATATTGAGAGGCAAAAGAAAAGAAAGCATACCGGTTTTGAATGACCGTTATTTTTTAACCGCATCGGCGCAACATTTTGCGGGAAGAAATGTTACCCGGTGTACAATGATACAAATTGTATAATTACTGAAAGAAACACTTATTTGGCGATGCATTATGTGCATGCAGATGAAGAAGGAGTTTTCTGCATTTGCTTTCGCCCCGCTCAAAGCAACGACATGATTTAACAAGAGAGTCGTCAAGGGTGACAAATACCCCTAAAGTGTTTGACATCGAAATGCATTTTGGCGGGGGAAAAAACAATACAATGTAATGCAGGTGTAACATGACACAGGAGTCAGTTCTTAACATTAAAAACAGAACCTTTGACGATTATGATAGCTAAGAACAGAGCCAGGGGTCGAAACTTAGTTGAAAAGGACCCTAGGTCATTCTCAACGTTAAAAAGGACCCTGGGTTGATTGTCAACGTTAAAAACAGATCCTGGGTAAATTCTTAACGTTTTAAAAAAATTCAATGTTAAAAAATATGCTGTGTTGATTGTTACTGTTAAGTTGATTCTTAACGTTTAAAAAGACCCTATGTTGATCCTTAACGTTAACAAGAGGGCCAGAATGGCCCTGACATCGCTCACCAGACAATCAGAGGAGAAGATTTTCAAAGTTTTCACTATATGTTTCTATTGAAAACTTAACACCCCAGGGGCGGTGCCAATTTTGACCCCAGGGACACAATTTATATAACTTTTGTAGAGGACCTGAACATGATGCTAAAAGAATGTAGTGAAAGAATGGATAGAGCATTAGGCCACTGGAACTTGTATTCTTTGGATGCTAGAGGCGGATTCTCCCACCACTAATGACCTATGCAAACAGTTTGGATCCAGATCAGGCCCCACATAATGTGGGGCCTGATCTGATATCCAAATTGTTTGTAAATGAGACTGAACTTCTGAAAAACTTAGAAAGAAAGTGTGTAGTGGGATTCTCCCACCACTAATGACCTATGCAAACAGTTTGGATCCAGATCAGGGCCAACATAATGTGGTGCCTGATCTGATATCCAAACTGAATGTCAATGAGACTGAACTTCTGAAAAACTTAGAAAGAAAGTGTGTAGTGGGATTCTCCCACCACTAATGACCTATGCAAACAGTTTGGATCCAGATCAGGGCCAACATAATGTGGTGCCTGATCTGATATCCGAACTGTTTGTCAATGAGACTGAACTTCTGAAAAACTCAGAAAGAAAGTGTGTATTTAGGATAACTTGTGAATATGCTGCAGACAACAATTTAGCAGATCACAAAATTACCCAGCATGCAAAGAGTTAATCTGAAATTCACAACAGATATGCTCTATATTGATAGCTGGTAGCTTAATGCAGGGCATAGGTATGGAAAAAAGCTTTAAGAGTATTCTGCATTTTGAGAATTATCCACAGTTTTCTCAATCTTAAATGAGTGTGTGTTATTTGTCTAAACACAATTTCTACTCTACTGATCAGGCTAAGGGTGATTATATAAGAACTCCCTCTGACTGGTCTCAGCTAAGAGTGATATTAAGGAGAAACCTTTAGAATGTAATTTCTGGTGTAAAGAAGTATATACACACAGGGCAGGGCCAATTTTAACCCCAGAACTATGATACTTATAAAACTCATAAAGTTATGCTAAGTAAATCTATACACCAAATATCTAAGCTCTGGGACATGTAGTATCTGACAAGAATATTTTTAAAGTTTTTCCTATGCATAACTAGTGATCCCATGGGCTGTTTATGTAGTCAGCTACAAAAAACTGTTAATCCCTGGGGTGGGACCAATTTTTATCCTAGGGGCATAATTTATATAACTTTTGTAGAAGCCCTGAAGTTGAAGCTATGTGCCAAATATGAAAGCTGAGGACCTTCTAGTTTTAGAGGAGATGATGTTCAAAGTTTTCACTATATGTTTCTATTGAAAACTGAAAACCCCTGGGGCAGGGCCAATTTTGACCCCAGGGGTATAATTTATATAACTTTGTAGAGGACCTATAGGTGATGCTATGTACCAAAGATGAAAGCTGAGAACCCTGTAGATTCAGAGGAGAAGATTTTTAAAGGTTCAAATTGTTGACGCCCGACGACGGACGACGGACGACGCACGACGCACGCCGACGGACGACAGACATCTGGCGATCACAAAAGCTCACCCTGAGCACTTTGTGCTCTGGTGAGCTAAAAACATACCCTCGGTCAATTCTAAACGCATGACCAAAGTTTCATGTAACACTGGCTCTTAGACAGCTGCAACAGAAGTTACCTAATATGGATCTACATTCTTTGCATAAGCATGTTTAGCATCTGATTTAGGTAGTGTTGTAAGCAAGCAATAAAGACCCAGTAGCTCCTACAGGAGCTGTCTTATATGGGTCTATATTGTTATAATGCTGTAATTCATCTGAAAGTTCTGAAACTGCAAGTATTTGAACAGCATGGCCTACCCATGTACGAATAGTATTTAGAGCTCTTTATAATGGCTGATTCATGCTAATGTAGTAGCAAACAGTGTAGATCCTGTAGTTTGATTTGGGTCTACACTGTTTGCCTAAGCATACCTGTCCAATAATTACAGACAAATTACAAATTACAAATTTGGAATCCGTAACTGATAAGGTATGGGAGATATGCTCCGGACAAGATTTTTGTAGCTGGTAAGGTATAGGAGATATAGTCCGGACTGTAAAATTGAGGTCAAAGGTCAGTGATCTGAGCACATTGACCTGAAAATGGTACGCGACACTCCGCCATCCCAAGATGAACTCACACACTAAATTTGGAATTCGTAGCTGGTAAGGTATAGGAGATATGCTCTGGACAAGCTTTTTGTAGCTGGTAAGGTATAGGAGATATAGTCCGGACTGTAAAATTGAGGTCAAAGGTCAGTGATCTGAAAATGGTACGCGACTCTCTGCCATCCCAAGATGAACTCATACACCAAATTTGGGATCCGTAGCTGGTAAGGTATAGGAGATATGCTCCGGGCAAGCTTTTTGTAAAATCGAGGTCAAAAGGTCAAGGTCACAGTGACCTGAAAATGGCACGCGACACTCCGCCATCCCAAGATGAACTCACACACCAAATTTGGAATCCGTAGCTGGTAAGGTAAAGGAGATATTCTCTGGACAACCTTTTTGTAAAATCAAGGTCGAGGTCAATGTCACAGTGACCTGAAAATGGTACCCGACACTCCTCCATCCCAAGATAAACTCACACACCAACTTTGGAATCCGTAGCTGGTAAGGAGATATGCTCCGGATAAGCTTTTTGTAAAATCGAGGTCAAAGGTCAAGGTCAAGGTCATAGTGACCTGAAAATGGTATGCGACACTCCACCATCTCAAGATGATCTCACACACCAAATTTGGAATCCGTAGCTGGTAAACCCCATGCTGTGTATTTTGGGTGTTGAGTATCTGGAATCTAATACACAAACTGATAAAGCGGGCTACTATCACAGAGGATCAAGGTATAATTGCATAACTTTATCTCTTATGGCCACTGACCCTGACTGGACACTGCAGGGGCACTCCAGGGAATCAACAATCAGCACAGCTGGACACTGTGTATTGGGGTGGGGGAGGGGGGCTCACTGATGAAGGAGCTTTGAGATGCCTTTAACCTTTTCCCTGATATTGACGCATTTTGACGCCTCTGCAAAAGTCACCTGTTGAAACCATTGTGATAAATTGAGCATTTGCTCCTATGGAGAAATCAGGTATAACGGTCACTTGACTCTGATATTGATATTCTTTGAAGTATCATTATGATAAGCTACACATGCTTTGTATCGCGTACTGCTTTTTAACACTTCTAGATGACATTTATTTGGTCGTCTTTGACCCGGAGCGCTGCTCACCAGGAGCGTAGCTGAATCCAGATGTAATGTACGCATCGTGGCTATAGGGGTCCGGGGAATATCCCCAGGGACAATTTAGAATTGGGTAGTTGAAACCATCGTGATAAACAGGAGCAAATGCTCCTATATGAGCAAATGCTCTATTTATCACGATGGTTTCGAAAGATGACTTTGACAGATGCGTCAAAAGGTGTCAGTATGAGGGAATGGGTTAAAGCTTAAATGACAAGAAAGAACGTTTATCAAAGTCTACCCCACTTAGCCTTCCATGTTTGTTCCATTTTGGCCATAATAACGTTGTCACTTTTCAGATTGCTGTTACGCACGTGTGTAAGTGTGTATCGGTAGCTAAGCCCCTCGCTTTTAAACATTTCTTAACGGTATTTATTTGGTCGTCTTTGACCCGGAGTGCTGCGTCATCCTTGGCTTCTTGATGCATCCATATGTGAGCTTTTCCCTACAACTTTATAAATAATAATACAAACACGATGAATCATCGGACAGAAAGGCGCAATGTTGATATATAGCATAAAGCTGGGATTGTTATTTAAGAGATGCTAGTTTCTAACATCTTAAGAACATGGAAACAAATTCCGAAAGGCAAACCAAGGACGGCAATATCTTTTGGAATGGGAATGTTAGAAAATATACTTTTGACATATTGATAAACTATTTTCCGTCGCGCTTCTTTCGTGATCTTAATAAAGATAGACAAAATCATATAAACCATAGTAACAATGGATTATAACGTTCGCAATTCAAATATTAGCAGAGGTCCAGATAAGATGCGTAAAATAAAACAGTTTCAAGTATAACTTCTTTAATTCTCCACCAAACCCTATGTTGTGACCACTCTTTAGAATCGTCTCTTTGAGACGATTCTAAAGAGTGGTCACATCATAGGGTTTGGTGGGAAAATGACGATTTTAGTAAACGCATGTTTGTCTGTTACTTTAAATTAGACCAGATAGAGGTACTTCTTTTGAATTTTGAACTTTTATTTCTCACAACTAGTCTGACGTTTCATTTTAGAGACATTAATTAACCCATTTGTGCCCACGATACTATATATGGAACATAGGCAAACAGTGTAGACTCTGATCAGACGCCGCATAATACACTGTTTGCTGATAGGAATTTCAATATAAAACAAAACAAAATTGAACAAATGGGTTAACGAGTGGAATAGAAAGGTTAACAGTATCACTTATAACGGCGAGCTGTAAATTGATCTACATTAATAAATATTGTGTACATATTCTGTTACTTATTGATATAATTTTACATTGTAATTTTAATATTTTGTTTTTACTTATATTTTATTTTTACATTTTGTCTTTACGATTTAACATTTTGATTTTTACATTTTGTTGTACATTTTTACACTTATGTCTATTACTGATATATAAACCCCTTTCCTTACGTAATAAAAATGTCTGCTAAAGGAGGTTTCTTCAATTTGTTTTACTAAAATTTATCTAGAGGGTCATCAGTTCGTATCCTGATGAGACATCGCCTTCTAAATACAGTAAAACCTCTCTATAACGGCCACTAAATTACATCAAGTAGTTTGTGTTAAAGGCAGATGGCTGCTTAAAGCAAGGTGAAAGTAAAACAGAATGCTCCCATAGGGAGCGTTCTGTTTTACTTTCACCTTGCTTTAAGCAGCCACCTGGCCTAAACACCAACTAATTAACACAATTTAGTGACCGTTATAGAGAGGGTTTATTGTAGTTGTTTCTCATCTGGAACACATGTTTGCGGATTTGTCTATGGTGGCAATAAAGTTTAAATTATGATCAATGTATTCTCTTTCGTTTTTGCACATAATACAATTTCATCCAACTTACACATTCTCTTTCTTTGTCTTTCTTTCTTTCTGTCACTCTCTCCCATTAATATATTGCCAATACTGATCTTTACAACATGTGGCAGCATAATGCAGAGTGAAATTCATACACAAAGTTCCCAAAGGAGTTCTGCATAGCTGACATGAATCCTGTATTAAGTAGCCACCTGCGTAAAAAAATCTAAATTCTTATTTTCTAAAAGTTCGGTTTAGAGGTTGGGGGGGGGGGGGGGTTGCTGTAATACTCTTTCTAATAAAAAACACATTATTTCGTCTGGTCAGTGTGTTTAATTAGTCTGATACAACTGAATAATAGGTTATAGACTCGTTAAAGCGAACGTTACGGGAAATAATTATTGTTGATCATCGGCGGCGCTTTGCTTTATTATAGGTTTGGATAATTATTATAGGATTTTAGGTCACCGACACATATGTTTAAGTGAATAAAAAATTCCACAAGAACGCGTGCTGTTGAAAAAAGAAAAACATCCATCTTGTTAATAATTCGTCATTGATTGAAATGTCTGCTTACACTCATGTAAATATAACCTCCCTTAAGATGAATAACCATGGGCGTCCCCGCCCCGCCCCGCCCCAAACAACAACAACAAAAACACTACAAGTATTGCAACATGCTCTTAGAGGAGCTTTCTGCATAACGCTTTCCTGCATTAAGCTGCCTAGTGGTCGCTTTTGATTGGTTTGTTTTGTATATCTAGAAGTGATTGTTGGTAGACCTGTCTGTTCAATTTCAATACCGCATTACACTATTTGACAAAAAATGAGAATAATTTACGGGAAGGAATTTTAATTTGTTTGTTGTAGTTTTTGACAAACATTTGTTTACATTATCTCTTATTTATATACAGTAAAACCCCTCTAATGCGACCACTTAATGAATAAACATGGCTGTCTTTATAAGCAGGTGGTAGAAGCTTTCTGCATAACTTTCGTCCTGTATTAAGCTACCACCTGCCTTTGCCACTGTGAATTATGTCCCTTTCTGCTTGTCGCATTAGAGAGGTTTTACTATGTATAGATCATTACAGAATCGGTCTACTCTGTTGGTAAAGACACCACAATGTAGTTCCAAGAGGCGAAAGGGTTCAACAATAACTGCCTTCCATTCATAAAAAACCTAGAAGAGTATATCAAGATAATACATCTACGTAGAATAATACAGAGAACAGACAGCACGATTTACATAATCATATCGTAACTCCAATTTCCATGACATGAACATTCTCTCGACGGTGCACCATGAGCCTCGTTGCAGATCTGTGACTCATGATGTTTATTTTATACGAATATAAATGTTATGATATTTACAATACAGCGATACCTCTCTAATGTGACCACCAAAACAGGCAAATATATGTGGGTTATGCTAACGAGTGTATTGATATTTACAATACAGTGATACCTCTCTAATGTGGCCACCAAAACAGGCAAATATCTGTGGGTTATGATAACAAGTACATTGATATTTACAATATAGCGATATCCCTCTAATGTGACCAACAGAATAGGCAAATATATGTGGGTTATGATAACGAGTGCATTGATATTTACAATACAGCGATACCTCTCTAATGTGACCAACAGAATAGGCAAATATCTGTATTCATAAGGCAAACGGTAGCTTAATACAGGATGAAAATTATAAGGAGCTTTCGGCATTACTTTCACCATGCCTTAACCCATTCCCCCATATTGACGTCTCTGCCAAAGTCACTAGGAGCAAATGCTCTATTTATCACAATGGATTCAAATCACAAAATTCTAAAATTTTCCTTTTCTCTAGTTAGTGCTCCTTTTTGGTAGATTCGTTCAAAGGGTTTGGATCTAAAAATAGCCTATGAGGGAATGGGTTAAGCAATCAGTTGCTTTCAAAGACACCTATATTTATTCATAGCATTTCTCGCTTATAACTTCTTACTTCAATGTTGACTACTTCTTACGCTACTTCTTACTTCAAGAAGTAAGTGAAGTAAAATACAAAGAAGTAAGAACCTGGAAATAAGAAGTCAGAAGAAGAACCAAGTCTGGGTCCATGCTTATAAAACTTTTAATTGAGTCTGGGTTCGTTCTCAAGATTTTGATTGGTCAGATTTGAGTTCTCAAGCTTTTGATTGGTCAGATTTGAGCCAAAGGCTCAAATCTGACTAATCAAAACTTGAGAACGAACCCAGACTCAACTAAAAGTTTTATAAGCATGAATACAGAAGTTCTGAAATTGATACCCTGTGGTAAGAAGTAATGAAGTGATAACAAAGAAGTAATAAGAACTTGGAAGTAAGCAGTCATTGCTTCTAAGCTTAACACCTATCGTGGCGAAAACAATTCTATTTAACCATTTCCCTGCGCAATATTCATGTATAATATGATGACAAGATAATCATTTACAATGTACACTTTTCAAGGGATTGTGTAGGAGCCGACTAATCTCGAATTCTCTGTTTGCAAAGGCATGAAAAGAATGAAGGAATGGGTTAACCCTTTTGGCGCAAAATTTCTAATTGTCGTCTGCAGTCCATTTGTTTGTTAAATCATTCAGTGAAATAAGGATATGAGATAAATAAATGAAAATGTCAAAGGAATAAAGCACAGGTATAGAAATAGAGATTAAGGCAAAAAGTTAAGTCCCTGATCAGGGACTGCACTATTTGTCGTGGCGCATTTATGCGACATTGGCGGCGAAAGGATTAAACCTTGGAACTCGTTTTACAAAATAAGTTCTAATATACAACAAGAGCAACCCCAGTTTCCTTTGTCGTATGTTGGAACTTACAATATTTTTTGTTGCAGAAGTATACCTAACTTTACGCATGCTAGAATGTGGAATAGATTCGGCCACGTGAATAGAAATTGCTATTCAAAATTAGAGCATACGGAAAGTTTGGTCGTGCCATCTTTCGCAAAAAGGGATCCAACCTTTTGCTAATAAAGTCACACTTAGCCTATGAATGTGCTCCTATAGGAACAAATGCTCTTTTATCACAATGGTTTAAAAACCACACCCTTCTAAATATTCATTGTGGAGCATGTCATGGGACCCCTTTAGCCACGGTGCGTACACTACATTTGGATTCTGCTAGGCTCCTGATTGGGATTTATAATAAGTTTCATTCTACGAATAAAGGTAAAGTACAATGCTGGAACAAATGTCTTTCTGATGGAGACATTAAAACACATTTGTGAGCCGAGTCTTCCAGTAGTAGCCGCATGATCAGGGTTTGCTCATGGACATTATATACATGTATATTTAATTCTACACTGTCTCTAATGGCCAACATATTCCTGTGTCCATATACCATCATGATCTTTAATCTAATTAATATTCATGATGCCATTATTTCTTATTGAGTATTTGATAAGGTTAACATTAAATAAACCATTATTCAAACATAAAAGTTGGTGTCATGAAGATAGGTTTCTGTTTTTATAGGCATTTTCGCATATATTCCAATGCACACATATTGACGAAAGTTACAAAAATATTAACATGTCATACAAGAAACACGATCTAGCAAACGTTTATATCTTCACTGTTATGCTCTATTTATCACAATGGTTTCAGAAAGTGACTTTTAAAGAGGCATAGAAAAGCGTATTTATGGAGGAAAGGGTTAACTATTTCATTAAAATGAAGACTTATAATGAATAGGTTCAAATTGTAAGAGAAAACCGCATACATATAACTAGGCTTTGAGACATACAGTGAATTTCCTGATCAGACCACTCCATGAAAAGGCAGCATCTGATCTAGGACTGCACTGTTTGTGGTGGTGCAATTTGGCGACATCAGCGGTGCATATTGTATGAGAAAGGACTTGTATTCATCAGCCATAACACGTCCCTAACCTTTTTCTCGATATCCGCGACTAGACTCGCATTTCCAAACAGCTCTGATCCAGACTAGCGCCGAAAAATTCGTTGTCTCATCAGGATTGACACTCGTTCAGTAGTTTCTCAAAAGCTGGTTCGAACTCTCAAAACTCCACTGGGTCCAAATTTCAGTAGACATCATTTTTGTCACATCGTGTTAAGGGTTAATTTGGTATCCCTTGACCCAGACTGCTGCGGAAATGCAGACAGCGCATTGCAGTTTCATCCTTGAAGCAATTTGGCGGACTGCCATTCAGCCGTCTACGAGTGAAATGTTCCCAGCAATGTTATCAAAATACAATACAAACACGATGAATCATCGGACAGAGAGGCGCGATGTTGATAAATGGCCCACAAGCTGGGATGATGTAGCTTAGAATGTAACTTATGCAATCGTGCCCATAGAAATGGCAAACGATAAAAACAGTTCGACATGTGTTACCACGGATAATCTGATTTCTTTTGTTTTTAAATTTAATATAATTTTCTTTTGTTCGTTGCCTAAGTTCTCAAAAATAGAACAGTAGCCAGGCAGGAGATCAGGAAATGGCACAGGAAAGTCCTAAGCAACACAAGAAACACACATGGAATGCGCGCTCACACTTATATGTACGACCTTCTCCAAACTGTTCATTGCCTGTTCCACACCAATATCATACAGATACAGCCGTAAAACTGAAACTCAGCCAAACTAATCGAAAAAAAAAATGTGACGCTATATATATATTACACAAGAGTATGATAACATAAAGTTACAAAACGCCTTCCTTAATACATTACCCCCTAGTGACGCATTTTTGCGCCTCTATAAACTTACCCTTTTGAAACCATTGTGAGAAATAGAGCATTTGCTCCATAGGAGCAAATGCTCTATTTACCACAATGGTTTCAAGACTACACAATTCTAAGACTCTCCTTTTCTACAGTTAATGCTCCTTTTCGGTAGATTTATTCCAAGAGGTCGAGTCTAAAATAGCCTAGGAGAGAATGAGTTAAAAGTATATATAAAGTATATATCAGTTTGACAGGATACATGGTACAGCGACACCAAATAGGACAGTATGGAGTTTAGGACACTGTGACACTAAATAGATCACATAAGGCTAAAAGACGTAGAATATAACGGAACTCTACAAACACTGATTGACAGCGAATGAAGAACGCGCATACACACATATCCAGTACTTCGATATTTTTAACTCGGATAACTCGAATTCGGGAAAACTCGAACTAAAAGTTAGGTCCTTCCAAAATTTACAATACAGAATGTTCTAAAATTTATCACTGCACATATCTAGAAGCACATGTGACAGTTTAATGAAGGTCTGTATTGAGCTGTGAACTTCAGATATTGGTCAGAATATAAATTGGATGACTCGAACTAATCTGTATGGTCCCATGAAGTTCGAGATATCGAAGTTCAACTGTACCACACATGTACATATAGAACTGTTTCTTTCCTGCTCAAAACCGACAGACATAATCGCAGCTCAAACTTATCGATAACAAAATGCAAGATGTGACACAGTACGTAGTATAGGTAACATAACCACTGGGGGCCAACTACGTATTTTTATAAAATGTTTTGCTACGAGAATTTATATAGGTATTATAATAGATTTGTTTTTCTACGAAGACAACTTTGTTTTCGTAAGGAAACATTTCCTAATATATACACTGACTTCGTAGGAAAACAATTGGTCTAAAATACCCATATAAATTGTCGTAGCAAAACTTTTGATGATAATACGTAGTTGGCTCTCAGTGATAACATAACATCACCAAACGCCTTACTGAAAAGTAATTTTCGGTTGGGCTGGATCTAGAGCACTGCACTATATAAATGGATTAAGCAATCACCTGTGTACTGAATGCAAGGCGCTCCTTTTAAAAAAAGGTACCACCGTCGGGGTAGGATATTAGAGATAAAACGGTTAAGTTTTATGAGAGAGTAATATTAACACTTTACTCCATATACATGTATACGCCTTTCTAATTCTTTGCAAACAGAGGAGACCCAGATCAGGATTTGCTCTGTTAGCTTATGGTATAATATAGATGTGATTCTACAGTTTCTGCCATGGCCAAAAAAGCCTGTGTCATAATAACAAATTAATCTAATTAATATTCATGACTTCATTATTTATGACATGCATATTCATGGAGGAAAGGGTTACGATGAGTAGAAATGAAAATTCTTTTCTGCAAAAATGAAAGTTTTACTATCTTAAATCCAAATTACTTCCTAAATAAAGCAACATTAGCCTTTATTATATATCCTTAGTTTAATATTCTAAAAATAGATCGCATTCGTGTATAATAAAAGTGTTATTCCATTTAACTTTACCTTCAGCACTCTACTGACGAATTTGTGAGAACATTTAGAAACTGTTTGAATCCAGATGAGATGCCGAGTAACACATTTCACATTAGGATTCAAACTGCGTGTCACTCTCATTATGTTTCTGGCAATACGTGTAGGAAAAAGTACAATTTTTAGAATTGAAGTAGATGGCAATATTTGTACACGGCAAATGCAGTTTCAAGAATAACTTCTTTACTTCTCCACCAAACCATATGTTGTGACCGCTCTCTAGAATCGTCTCGAATAGACGATTCTAAAGAGTGGTCACAACATAGGATTAGGTGGTTAAATGACGATTTTAGTACTAGAGTATAGTGGTCACAACATAGGGTTTGGTGGAGAAATGACGATTTTAGTAGCTGTTGAGTATGCTGAGTACCGCATCTTTATCAGTAGCTCTGGAGTAGCATTTAGTAAAGTAAGTTAAAGGCATTACTCTAATTACGATTAAACTCATAATTAACCATTTTGTTTTTATAGCCAACATGCACCCACACGGCTATTTCTATTGCATTATTGTGTCTTTACTAACCAAACTATCAGTATTAAGTTATTAACCATTTACTTCACAGATGCGCATTTCAACGCCATTGCAAATGCAGAAGACATAGACCATATGATCAGGGTCTACTCTGCTTGCTTATGAAATATTACAGATCTGATTCTTCAGTTTCTTTCATGTCCAAAAAAAGTATCGATGTTCATAATTATGTCATTATAACGATGCATCTGATTAATATATGTGATGTCATTATTTATAAAGTGTAGGGTTTAAGTCTTCTTTCTACTGAAATAAAATGCCGACTGTCCATATTCACCTCGTTTCCCTATACATTGGCAGTTCCTTATATAGTTACTTGAAATGAGTAATTGATATGTATCCGGTGCAGTATGTGGGAGGCACTCGCCAATATACTCATTGTGAGAGACACGAAAGACTTAAGCCAATGCCTCACCTCATATAAATGTAAATGAA
The DNA here is from genome assembly GCA_963576725.1 of Azorinus chamasolen. Lineage (NCBI taxonomy): Eukaryota > Metazoa > Mollusca > Bivalvia > Cardiida > Solecurtidae > Azorinus > Azorinus chamasolen. Next base: position 17,997,466 of record OY755247.1, on the reverse strand, counting down.
ACCACCATTAAGCAATATCGCCCCTTGAATTACTGCCAATATCTTATACACTTAATGGGACGATTTGTGTTATGTAGAAATGCCATCATAATAATGGTTCTGGTGAAATACAACCACACTGTCTTGCTCGAATGAAATGGGAGTACAGTATAGCACTTTTAAGATGTACATTTGACACTACATAATACGCACAATGACACAACTTCTTTATTAAACACCTGTTATATAGGACTAACGCGTCGCATCGCCATTCGTGTGTCGTCCAATCCCGACCCATCAAATCCTATCGCAACGCGTCCAGTCCAGTATTTTGTTCACTCAATAGCATAAGAACCCTTAGACCAATTATTACTAAACTTGATAATTACTCGACCTAGATCGATATTCAGCATTTTTTATCGTTCAGTCATGAGTTATGACCATTCAGTTGTAAAAATATCTCACAATTGTTTTCCGTTCAATAGCATAAGAACCCTTTGATCAATCATGAGCAAACTTGGTGATTAGTTGTACAGGCAAACTATCTAAGTCTCGTTTAATAACTAGCGGTAATCCATATTACGGCCATGAGTTATGGTCCTTTGATAGTCAAACTTTCCACAAATTCGTTATGTACTCGCAATATCCATTGGAACAATTTACCATTTACCAAATTTGACCAGTAATTGAACAGGTACGGTATCTTGAGAGAATTCGATAATCAGCGCTTTTGCATAATTTAATTAGGAGTTGTGACCCTTTGATTGTCAACATTTCCTAAATTGGAGTTGTCCTCTCAACAGCATGAGAACCCATTTACCAATGTTTATCGTACTTGCACAGTAGTTATCGCGGCTAGATTTATCCACTTACCATCTTGAATTGTGGAGCAAACTAGTTCTTTTGATCTTGCGGAAGTTTTATTTTGAATTCACAAAAGTAATTGTCATGTTAAAGCACAGTGTGTGACAGTATTTTTCCAAACTGATTCAAGATGGGTGATTGGCGGCCATCTTGGTTCTTGTGAAGCGCACTACATCTACATTTATTTTGCATTTTCGTGACAATTCATAAAAGTGGTGAGTCAAGATGGTGTTGCGGGCGTATGTCTTACCTTCAATAAAAGCTCTAGTAATTTTAACCATTTGCTCCATAAATACGCCACCAGGCATTTACAAACAGAGAAGACCCAGATCAGACGGCTCCCACAGGAGTAGGAGTGTAGCCTTGCGTTTAGTTCTTATGGAGCTATAAATCCAATGTGAGAAATAAAGTAGTTGCTCTAAAGGATCAAAATTAATGCTCTATTTATCCCTATGGTTTGAAACTTTGACCCTGATAATACCGTAACGGCTCCCACAGGAATCATCTTACTGTTTAATGTAAACAATTAAAGGCACCCATATTTATAGAGAGCAATATATAAAGGTGCGTACTCAAATACTAAAACCGTCTTTTCTCCACCAGTCCCTATGTTGCGACCACTCTTTAGGATCGTCTCGAAAAGGTGATTCTAAAGAGTGGTTACAACAGGGTTTGGTGGAGAAATAAAGAAATTATTCTTTAAAATGGTTTAATTTACGCATCTTATCTTGACCTCTGATTATAGGATCTAAACCATAGTGTTGTCTTGCGTTTAGTTCTTTCTAAGCTGAATATGCTTTGAAAACAAAAAGCTTGGCGACATACCCAATCCCTATTATGGCCCACAATCTCGGTAATGTATGAACGAACATGGGAAAATGTCTTAAATTTGCCTACAGCCACAAGTGTATGAAATAAGTTCTGTTTTCATAAATAGTTAACAATATAGTAAACCCCGTTAATCCGAACACTCAAATAATTATTATTATCGATTTTTCAAGACAGGTAGCAATTTAACACACGATGAAGGTCATGCAAAAAGCTCTTCTGGGGGATTTCAGCTTGACTTTCATCCTGCATTAAATAGTAACATGCCTATCAAGTTGCCAAGTCTTCTTTACTGAAACCTCAGCTTAACCCCTCCCTTCATATAATCGCTTTTTATCGCATTTGTATACAGAGTAGACCCAGAGAAGACAACTCTTATATAGGAGCCGTCTGGTCAGGGTCTGCTCTGTTTGCTTATGACATTATCTTACTCTACAGCTTCTAAAAATACCAAAACCCCTGTGTATATGTACCATTATAAATACATGCATTGAGCTGATAAATATTTATCATGTCAATACATTGTATTTCTTTCATGAATATTGAACAGGTAAAGGGTGACATGTTGTCCCTGGACATGCTATAAATGTAACATTCTATAAACTGTATTATCCCAGGACAGGTAAAGGGTGACATGTTGTCCCTGGACATGCTATAAATGTAACATTCTATAAACTGTATTATCCCAGGACATGTTATAAATGTAACATTCTTTAACGTAAACTTTTATCCGTAATGATAAAAATAGACGATAGCTGTTTTGGCTGCTAGTTATGAAGGTTGATGGTGTTTGTTTCGATTGCTCCCGGATGATAAAATATCAGCGTAATTAAATTGAATGTTCATATTGTCTAGACTTGTTGGTCATTTCACGTTAAGCATTTGAGCTAAATATCGTCCGAATGAGTCACAAGGTAGTGAAACAGACCTTGCACAAAATGGTCATAAATACTATCGTTGTCCTGGCCGTGTCTAAAGCAACATCAATACTAATGTACACAACAACTTAAACATATTGAAATAAATATTGCTTTATCTATTAGGGAATAAAATGTAGAGATAATGTTCAAATATTGACAAGGAGCTAAACACATGTCTTTTTTACAAGTCCGATGAGGTATCTTTCAGTTCGAATCAGTTCAGTTGACATAGCATGGTACGTACCATAACAATTAAACAAGTGGTAGAAATTTAACCCCCATCCCACTCCTATTTTGGATAGCATTAGATATTCAGTAAGAATCTATACCTGTTAGATGAGCGTTTTAAAATGTTTGGAAATATAACACAATCACTTAAGAAGTCGTCTGATCTGGGTATATTCTGTTTGCAAATGTATGGGGGGGGGCGTCTCTAATTAGTCCTTATATAAAGGTTTAAAGCACAATAAACCATTTTAGTACGGCATTCTTTAACAAATCCGATTTAACGAAAATATATGTACGAATTATTAGCAGATAAACGTGCGTACTCAAATATTAAAATCGCCATTTCTCCGCCAAACCCTATGTTATGACCACTCTTTAGAATCGTCTCGAAGAGGCCAACACCATAACCAACACGATGGTTTTATGATTTTGTTGAAAATATGAACCTATTGTAGAGACTATCACTTTAACCCATTACCTCATAGGCTATTTTTAGGTACAACCTCTTTGAATAAATCTACCGAAAAGGAGCATTAACTAGAGAAAAGGAAAACTATAGAATTTTGTAGTTTGAAACCATTGTGGTAAATAGAGCAAATGCTCTATTTATCACAATGGTTTCACAAAGTGACGTTTACAGAGTCGTCAATATGAGGGAATGGGTTAATCAATGATAATTTAAGGACGTGGGCGGGTGTTGAATGCTTACTCGTATGAATATAGCCGAAAAAATATAAATATTGCTTGCTATGACCTTAATAGTGTAAAACCGTATACAGCAATACCTGTTTAAAACGACTACTTCCTGAATAAACATGACAGTTTTACTAACCTGCGGCTGCATGACAAAGGTAATGAAAACATCCCCCATTATGCAAAAAATGTAGACCCAGAGCACGGGACTCCCAACGTAGACAAACATTTGTTTGCATCACAAGTTTTCAAAGGTTGCATCAGCAAAATAATTCTTGCAGAAGCACTCCTGCAAATAAAAATCAAATTAGTTTTATAATGCGTATTCGCGCAAGAATACTTAGAAAATAGGACTTGTATGGATTAATATTACTTCATACGCCTCCGGAATTAAACACATCAAAATTAAGATAAATTGATGTTTATATAATTGTTAGATGCATTAATGGATACAATTATCGATGAACGATTTCAATTAATTGAACTAATCGTTGATATATAATTTGATTGCTGCAATACAGTAAAACCTCTCTATAACGGTCACTAAATTACATCAAGTATTTTGTGTTAAAGGCAGGTGACTGCTTAAAGCAATGTGAAAGTCAAACAGACTGTTAGACTTGCACCTTGCTTTAAGCGGCCACCAGTCCTAACTTCCAACTAATTAACACAATTTAGTGGCCGTTATAGAGATGTTTTACTGTACAATGTATTAAGTCCACCCTTAAAATTACATAAACACCATTGTATGTACATGTAGCTCTTTACCCCATGAATGTCTATATCAGAATTCATGTGTACCAGTAAAAATAATTTCTATTCTTGCATATGAATACTAACATTTTGGCAATGGCAGAAACAATAAAATCAGATCTATTCATAGGCAAATAGAATAGACCCTGATCAGACGGCTCCCACAGTGTCTACAATCGTGTAGAAAGGCGTATGTATACATCAGATAAAGGTTTAAAGGCTTAACCCTTTCGGCGCCAAATTTCTAATTGTCGTCTGCAATCCAAAACTTTCTAAATCATTCGCTACAATAAGGAAATGAGATAAATAAATGCAAATCTCAAAAGAATCAAGTACATATATAGAAACAGAGAATGAGACAAAAAGTGAAGTCCCTGATCAGACGCCGCCTTGAAAAGGCGGCGTCTGATCTGGGACTGCACTATTTGTCGTGGTGCATTTATGCGACTTCGGCGGTAAAAGGGTTAATGGGATAGTCATGGAACAAGGCTAAAATCCCAGGTCTGAGTAGCGTGACATATGATAGTTGTCTGAGTATTTTTCTCATTTCCATGACAGACATCAATCCGATAAAAATAGCCTTTATACTGTTATATAAGAGCATACACTCCCGCGTCCCATTTAAATAATACAGTGAAACAAAGCAAGCATTTCAATAAAGAAGTACTTATTCGTTTTAAGCAGGTGACTGCTTAATGAATGGTGAACATTATGTATAATGATGTCTAGTCTGCGTTAAACTTCCAGCTGCCATCTGTCCTAACGCATTCCCCCATAGGGACACCTATCAGTGCCTCTGTAAAAGTATCTTTTTTGAAACCATTGTTATAAATAGAGCATTTGCTTCAGAGGAGCAAATGCTCTATTTATCACAATGGTATATACACTACATAATTCTAAAATTTCCTTTTTCTAGTAAAGGCTCCTTTTCGGTAGATTTATTAAAAAAAAAAAGGTTGGGTCTAAAATAGGAAATTTAAACGTACGTTTGATACAGGGAAATTTACTCTATATACGTTTTTCATTCATATAGAACAAGAGAAAACGGCTGAATAAAATGTTATATTATAAACTCATTCGCTGCTAATAGCGAATCTGATTACAAAGGCATACACATTTGATCTAGATTAAATGCTGAGTAACTCGGCATCTAACAGAGAGTCACGGAGTAACTCGGCGTCTCACCGATATCTAACATGTTTGTCGCTCTTATATGACCTGTTTTATAATTATATATATGTACTTTATCGTCTCAGGTTTTATAACTGTGTAATCGCTTTGATCTTATATACATGTAGATTTTATTTCGTATTAAATCCTGGATTACTGGTTTATTTTAAGCTTTCATTTGTGATGTTTTGGAATGGCAGAAACTGTCAAATCATATCTATGTAATTCCATAAGCGAACAGCGCAGACCCTGGCCAGACATCGCCTATAGGAGAAATAAAACAGGTTAACCCTTTCGGCGCCAAATTTCTATTTGTCGTCTGCAATCCAATTTTAAAGCACAGATATAGAAATATAGTTTGAGACAAATAGTGAAGTCTCTGCCTGATCAGACGCCGCCTTGAAAAGGCGGCGTCTGATCTGGGACTGCACTATTTGTCGTGGTGCATTTATGCGTCATCGGCGGTGAAAGGGTTAAACGTGTCATTTATACCATGATTTGTTCTTATTAGACGTTGCTATTTTAAAACAAACTATGGCATTCGTGCTACGCTTTACTCCTTTGGATTATTGGAGAACATTGTTTCCCAGCTTTCCGATTTCTCTATGGAAGCACTTTTCAATATATGAGCTGGGATGATGCAATACATTATTCAACTCTATCTTATATTATCTATAATCCTTAAATACATTTACAGGCCAAAAAGGTATTGATGTTTAATTGAAAACTTTGGATTACAAATGGAGTTTTGCATTTCGTTTAACTCTGCATTACTTTATACTAGTTTTTTTTAAAGCAAACATTTCGATCTCCAAGCATGTTGGTCTATCATAGGCCTTTATCGCACTATTCATAGTCACGATGCCGAGAGAACCAGTCGAGTTTCGACGTGATGCTTTTGGCATAGTAAACGTTCAACCTCACCAACAAAGGTCGATATAGTCTAGACAAAATGAGACGGAGACCTAATTTTTCGCTGTATATTCATTTAGGTGATGGATGATGTAACTTATTTTTGAATAGATACAGGCATTGTGTTACCACAGTTTGATCAAACAATGAGTCAGCCAGCATATGAATAATATTGAATAGTGATTTATCAGTACGTACTTAACAGAAACATTGTTGTGGTGCGCACATTTAAGATTTGTTTACAAGAATACATATTTAATTTCACCAAACCCTTTATTGCGACCACTCGTTAGAATCGCATCTTCGAGACGATTCTAAAGAGAGGTCACAATATAGGGTTCGGTGGGAGAAATGAAGAAGCTAGTATTTGAATACGTCCATTTATCGATGTCGCTTTCTAATAGTTAGCTGTTTATCCTTTTGAGATATTGTTGAATAATGATTAAACAGTTTTGATTCTGATGAGACTCCGAGTTAAAGCTACATTTAAGCTGCCCCGTACTTCATTCTCAGTGTTGTTATACCTTCTGATCATGAAATTCAGTACTTCTTGTTCTGAAAATTGAATACCGCTTAAGCCGGTGCTAGGGGGCGTGAGCAGTGTTGCACTTTCAATTACTGCTCAATAAAACCGAGTCTGCAATTTTCTCTTTTTGTGTTGCAATTTTTGCTTTCTGGGGATCACCTCCCTTCAGAATTTAGTTCAAAGGTCAGTCATGTCTTGTTTGACAGCTGAAGGGTTAAACTTACGACTAACATTATTGCAAAAGTACTCAATAAATTACCTTAACGAAATGCGTAGGTACAATGGGCCGTTACGTTTCTATCACCTATTTAAATACGTTGTATGCATTAAACTAGCAGTCATTTAATCAATGCTTTTATGCTTTTTCAGTATTCTCTGTACTTTTTTCACAGTCATGTGAATCATGATAGCAATTTAAAAATGCGAACAATTTGTTGGATGTACCGATATTCCGTTATCTCTGACCTTGACCTTAATCCATAACATAACGGGATAAAGATCAAGGTTACAGACGATTATGAACATAATGGTAAAAACACATTTTCCTATCTTATTCTCAATGTCAGAAACGGTTCTAATACCAAAGTAGATTTGAAAAGAAATAATATTAGCTTGCCCCTTTTCTCGATAAATACGCTATTATACGTCATTGCAACCAGATTAGACCCAGATTAGGACTTTTTATAATAACATATTTACAGAAATCTTTGAGCGTGGCTCAATTCTACATATTATGTCATAAGCAGTCAGGACAGATGTTGATCAGAAGCCATCTGATATGGTTTACTCTGTTTGCAAATGCGTTAAAATTATGCCTAGTAAAGGGTTAAAACAAGTACTCTCAGGTGTATTAATTTCCCCACACCTTATGACAGAAGACCAGGTAGGATGTGTAAATTAAAACATGTTCAAGTATAACTTCTCTATTTTCCATCAAGACCTATGTTAAGACCACTCTTTAGAATCGCCTCGAAGAGACTATTCTAAAGAGTGGTCACAACATGGGGTTTGGTGGAGAAATGACAATTTTAGTTTTTGAGTACGCACCTTTATCTGTTGCTATTCTTATAGTCATATGTTTTCGATAAATAGCTTGTTCCTTATATGAAATATTCATTGTCCAATCTTAAAATCGTGTTAATTCCAAACAATGTCACGTTTCCATAAAACATAGTAATCCAACAATGCATACTGAAGAAATTCCATTTTCTAATTCAGGTTTTGCGGGAGCAAACATATTTAAGAGAACAGATGAATTCAATGGGGAACGGATAGTTATCATGTAGAAACAAGACACTAAGATGAGGGGAAAATATGTAGGCATCGAACTTCTAAAAGTCCCCTTTTCTACAATTAATACTCCTTTTCGGTAGATTTAATCAAAGAGGTTGGGTCTAAAAAAGCCGAATGAGTTAAAGAAGGCATAGTTTTTATAGCTGAGTAAGGGTTAAACTAAGATAATTTCATATGATTTGATGTAACATCAGTTTCGTCTGTTTGTTACATTAATAGCCTGTCAGACTTGAGCAAATTAACCAGACGAATAGTAAGTAGTAGTTTGCGTCATTACAAGGACGGATAGTGCCACACTGAACCTTCACCTTGGCGCCACAAACTTTTGCAAGACCCACGAGAAGGTCAATATAGTCTAGACCAATATTATTACAGTATACTTCGTCCAAATAATTCGCACTTGACCAAGTTTTGAACTGACCCATTTGAACCGTAGTAACCGAAGTCATAACTTCACCGTCTGATATTCACAGTGAGTTCACTGGCTTTCATGCTAAGTATTTTCTTAAAGATCTCCAAATACTCTGCGCAATGTTGCAATAGGTGGAATAAACAGATATTAGAGATTAAGAAAAGCATGTCGATCATAGACCATAGATAGCATAAACATAAACATATATATATATATATATATATAATTCTTTGCACGCTAAATAACCGTCGCTAAAATTCAATTCCTAAAATGTGCTACTATCATCAAAATATTCAAAAGGAATATCAAACGGTTTGGACCCTCGTGATATATCGAAATACCCTGCGTCATATCTGGATGCAAACTGTTTCCATAGGTTATACAGTAAAAACCTCTCTTAACCGGCCATTAAATTTAGTATGAATATCGGTCTTGGAGACAGTTGGCAGCTTAATGCAGGGTGAAAGTCATGCAGAAAGCTCCTACAGGAGCTTTCTGCATGACTTTCATCCTGCATTAAGCAGTCACCTGTCTAAAAGTATCTAAATTCTTATCTACTAGAATTCCGGTTAAGAGAGGTTATACTGTATAACGAATTTCCCGCTAGCGTGGCGAGAATTAAACACACACCTTTCATGAAGCGTAAAAAGTTTAGTTAACCTATAATTCTAGGTTTGTTAGTAAAAGTGTGTGTCTGTTGTGACGCAGACATGAATCATATTTAGATATAGTAGTAGATTAACACTCTTTCTTTGCTAATTATCCATCGGTCTTTCCTTCATATAAACGCATTTTCACGACTTTGCAAACCGATCAGACCCAGATCAGACGGCTCCTATAGGAGCCGTCTGATCAGGGTCGGCTCTGATTGCTTACGAAATTATAAAAGGATATTTTGACAGTTTCTTATACTTTCTATCAATAATAAAGACATTATGTGTTCATATAACAGTATAACATATTAATGATGTCATTATTTCTTCTTCCATGAATTTGCAACAGGGAAGGGTTAATTATAGTGTTCAATCAATATTAAAGTGTATAAAGGAGTTTGAATGGCAATCAGTATAGACAATGCATGCCTCCACTACCACTAGAACGGGCTAACTAGATCATATCCATGTACAGTTAAACTTCGATATCTCGAACTCGGATAACTCGAACTGCGGGATAACTCGAACAAAAAGTTCAGTCCTTCCAAAACTTACAATACAGAATTGCTCTAATAATGAATCTCTACAGATATCTAGAAACACATGTGACATCTAAAATTAATACAGGTATAAAGTAATGCTGAAAGCTCCTACAGGAGCTTTCAGCATTACTTTTTACCTGTATTAAGTTGTGGCCTTGAGAAATTGTTCAGATTAGAAATCGGATGACTCGAACTTCCGTTATCTTGAACTAATTTGTATGGTTCCTTGAAGTTCGAGTTATCGAAGTTCAACTGTATACTATATAGTCACTGAGAGCATATTTGTGTGACGACTTGATACCTACTTTTATCACAATTGATAAATTCGTCGCATATATTTGATTATGAAACCTTTACATGGTAGATACGCCTTTTCACGTAATTACTAACAGAATAGACCCAGATCAGACAGGTAGCTTAATGCAGGTCGAAAGTAGTACAGGGAGCTCCTTTCTATATTACTTTTGCCCTGCATTAAGCAATCATATTATTCTTAAGACTCCTGTGTTCAATAAATGAATTATCGCTTAATACAAGTTCCATTGTATAGCGTTTTCCCCATTTAACCCTTTCACCGCCAATGTCGCATAAATGCACCACGACAAATAGTGCAGTCCCAGATCAGACGCCGCATTTTCAAGGCGGCGTCTGATCAGGGACTTCACTTTTTGTCTCAAACTCTTTTTCTATATATATGCTTTATTCCTTTGGAATTTGCATTTGTTTATCACATCTCCTTATTTACTGAATGATTTAACACACTTGGATTGCAGACGACAATTAGAAATTGGGCACCGAAAGGGTTGAATGATAACTATTTACTTAATGAATATTCATATAAGAAATAGTGACACAATGAACACTAATTATCTGAATTTTCATAATGACACATGAACATAGGAGGTTTTGATATTGGTAGAAACTGCGGACTCAGATTTCATAATCAAACAGAGCAGATCATAAAAAAGGCTTCCATAGGAACCGTCTGATCTGGGTCCCCTGTTTGCAAATGCGCCAAAAGACGTCACTATCAGATAAAAGTCTCTGCAAGGAAATATATCACCATGTGCTAAAAGTAGGTATAAAGGCTTCATATGACATATAATGGTATAACACACAATTTTATTTTTTTCTCCCTTCAATATTTCTGTGCAAGAAGGATGGGGTGTTTAGTTAAACACTTTTTTTCAATCTTGGACGATTTGTTTATATCAACTCTAACATTTATATTTTGGCATTTGTGAATAAATGACACATGCATATTAAATGAAATTGCGTTTCATGTTCACCGAAATCCGTCATTTGCATGCAAACCATCCCAGAAGATGTAATGCAAGAAGAGAAGTTATAATTTGCTTTGAAATTGCCAAGCCCCACCCTAGCAAAACACAAGAAAATCAAATTCATTTGTTTATGTCACTTCTACGGAAGCATTACATGAATATCAGACTAATTCCTTGAAACTACTGGTTGTTATGTACACAACAACGTTTATTCCGTTTTGCCTCTTACCTGGTAGATACGCTTTTGCAACGGAGTAGATCCAGATCAGACGGCCATTGTATGTTCGCATATGAGATTACATACATACGATTTTACAGTTTCTGCATGGCAATAAACCCTGTATATTTTATCAATATAAACAAGAAATATCTTTAAAAAAGATATTCAGCGGCATTCAAATATTGACATAATGTACAAAACAATAATGGTATTAAATCTCTGCCATATTAAATTAAATGTTTGGATATTCTATTAGTACAGGGAACTAGATCTATGAAGATTTGCTTGTTATTATAATAGCAGAGAGGCGTGCAATGGAAATGACTTAAACAATTGGCAGACCTACTATGTCATTCAATATACTTTATGGTTGTGTCTTTTTGTTAGTGAATTCGGAGGGTTAAATGCTGGGTAAATATACTGCAATGAGTTGGAGCCTTGGTTTGTCTGCATATTTTGTTTTCTATGCGATTATAATATTGAAAAGAATAACGTGGAGTAGAAGAAGCAACTATTAAAAAAAATCAAGTAACTGTTATAGGAAATCACTATTAAAATGTACAATGTCAAAGTAATTTGTTTTATTTTTTCTGAAGTTAGTTCTTCATTTAACCTATAATAAAAATGTACATGAAATGCAAAACAACCACAACATCACTGGAAATATGTCTTTGGATGACCGCGGGAAAATGTCTGAATCACGTTCTGAGTACCATGAATTCATTATTGTAAGAATTAATTCATATTTTGAAGCGCGTATATATGAAATACATGTATATTGATATGAAGATTATTATATCATTTAGTATTTGTTTGTGCAGAGTCTGTAATTACTTTAAGAACGGTATATATCTAGCCTAGGTCAACGCATTAATTTAATCGACCTGTGTGCATCATAATTTGTGACATCATTAACTGAATCTATTTTTAAAAAAATATAAATTTAGCAACCTCAACCTACTTCCACGATCCAAAGCTCCAGGTGATAGAATCGTAGAATCGTAGCAATAGCCTTCAGTAAGTGGCTTTATATCACAGAGAGCCAACAACCAGAGCCTCGGTGCTGTGATCGGTGCTGTGCTCGGGATAGTAATTAATACTATTAATGCCACTACTTTAATATATTAAACAACCTTTCTTCTTTATTTCCTATAGTGTTGCCTGTGGATTATGGTGATTTTGTCAAACTATCTGTTCGTCAAAATGGACTTTATTGATCGCCGCATGAGCGGCGATCACTAATGGAATGTTCAAAAGTATTTACCCATGTAGGAGGGGTAGCGACAAGTTTTACAAGGTCTATTCAGCGTATATCGGTGAGGAGAACGAAATGAATTGGCTCATGAGAGCGTGGCAGAGAATAGTTTCTATCTGCATTATTGATGTAGTGAAATATGTGATGTAAAAACCTTCATACGATGTTTAAAAAGAAATTTATCAAATTTATTGATTAAATTATCATGAGAGTGATAAATGTTTTAATGAAGTTTTATTGTTTTATTTATTTTTATTTAAAAAAGTCGTCAATATAGTAGCATGATAACTTTATATACATCTTCAATTTCCCTTGAAGTATGTCTGGCCTGATAGCGTAGTGGTTAACACGGTCGCCTATCGTGCAGTCAGCCCTGGTTCGATTCTCACCGCTGACGAAACTTTTTTTTTCTCTCTTTTTCCTTTCTATTTTTTTTTTAATGATAGTTAATGATAATTATCCATATTAAGTGTTTTTTCTTTCAACTTATACGTTATTTTTGGTAAAACAAATTTGTAGAAAAATTTAAAATAGTTCCTGTTGTAAGAAGAAATTCCTACACCTACTATACAAATAAACCTCTACTGTACATATAAACTTAGTTTTAAAATGCTACCCCTTTATTACGTCACTAGCGGCTGTAGAGACGGGATAAAATATTTATCCTCTTACGTTTTGGTATCGTCAATATGCCTCTGAACCAATCAATGACCGCCCTAGATATTTGTGTCAAGTTTCATGTGATACTTCCAACAATGCATATGTCATAATAGTTTTACCAGGTATTTACTTGTTACAGTTTGCAACAGAGTTCTTTATCAGCATGCCATAGTATATATAGGTCTTTGATTTATCCTCATTTTTTTAGCTCACCAGAGCACGACGTGCTCATGCTGAGCTTTTAGGATCGTTGGATGTCCCTCGTCTGTTGTCCGTTGAGATACCACATCAAGTGGCTACAAATGTTATCAGATCTTACTGAAATTTTATCAGAATGTTTGTCCACATGCAATCTTGGTCAAGTTCAAATATGGATCATGTCGGGTTCGAAACTAGGTCACTACGTCATTACACTCTAGAGGCTACATATTTCGTTAAGTTTTTAATGAAATGTTGTATTTCAATTGTCTTAACAAAACAGTTCCTTATTAAAAACCTTCCTTGTACACAAATTTCCCGGCGATCCAATGCCTTGCATCAGTATTCGTCTTGTGATCAAATGTGGTATGCAAATCTTAAATGATGAAGCGAAGACCTATGATAACGTGTTATCAATGGTCTTTGGATGAAGACGATGAAGATATTATTAGTTTTTTGTATTTTGAAATGATGATAAATATCTATACTGTACCAAGTTCTTAATAAATATTTACGGAGTATCCGCATTCGTTTCTTGTAAAAATGTATAACATCATGAATATTCATAGAGGTCATTTTCACACAAGAGCAGTGATTTTAAAATTCAAACCCCGGTAAAAGATTTGGTTAACAAAGCTGACCAAGATCAGACTTCTGTCTGCTAAGGGATCATTCTGTTTGCCAACATAAATACATGTATGTCTAACATGCTGCTTTTGCTTAAATTCATGGATCTGCTTGCATTTGTAATAAACAATTATTTTACTACATTCAGACAAATAAATTGATAAAACTATATTTGAAGATACTTATTATTGATCCTGTTGTTTATAAATTGTCTACATATTGTTTCTTACTATATTATATTGACAGTTCATACTATTGACGTGTATTACTTCTAGTTATATTGTCACCAGTCATTATTAATAACAATTGTTAAATCTTCACTACCATAACAATTTCGTTTGTCTAAATTCCTTATATCCTAATTTAATACAATTTTCGATTTGAAATCATCATCAGAACATCAGTACTTTGATTATGGAATTTTCCCTGTAACATCTATTTTAAGAACAGAACTTTCGACAGTCTTCCATGCTAAATATCTGCGTAGATAATGAAATTCTGTATTATGGCGTTTTGACTGAACTCTGAGAAGTTTGTAGACAATGTCTGTATAACAGAATGCCTTACATTTGATGTGATTAGGTCAATATGGATCGATTGAATTGATTTCAGCTTGCAAGCTGAAGCAGCTAATTATCATAAAACATGGTGTTTTGAAATAACTACTAGGTCGTATGAACGACCCCAAGATTTTCATCACGTTAGCAGACTGTATATCTGGATTTTACATCTAGTTTGGCCATGTTTAGAGGTATTATAATAAGGCTTATGCCAGTTTAGGTATTAACTAATGAAAAGACAGTTTACTACTAACTACTAGTGGGTCATATGCAAATTACAATGTAACATAGTTTCTGACTGGTGGAAACCAAGAAGAAGAATGAAAACAGACAGCTAGCCGCGGAAAAATCATCCATTCAGTCATTATTTCTAACATGAATATACGTCAGATAAATGATTAAACTTGTTCCGGAGAATGTACACATGCTTATCTATATCACAGAATAGCAGATCATTTGACGGGATCGCATCTGCTAAATCATTTAAGCATGAGTTATCACAACATAGGGTTTGTCGGAGAAATAAAGGAGTTATTAGTCGACAAATGTTTATTTTTGCATCGCATCGATAAAAATAATTCGGCATGGGATAATACATAAAACAATGGTTCATACACAATATATAGAACCAGAGAGTAAGAATTATTACATAATATATAGATGTAAACAATGGCATGTTTCCTATGATCAATGATAGCAAAATAAAGAGAAAGCTCTTATTCCATTAAGTTCCTTAACCTAATTCGACCCTTACACAATGATGCATAGAATATATCCAGGGTACGAGACTCTCTAGGAAATTGACAGTGGTTTTGTGATTGCACCTTGTGAAGATGCTCCCATACACAGTTAGTGTTCTTTAACAGCATGGTTCTGGTAATACAGCCTAGACCATAGTTATAAGACATAGATTCAATTTCAAAAATACCCGTCAAAGTTCTAGGTCAACGAGAACCTCATAGAGTATGTGACACTCGGCTATGTATGATAAACCCAGGCTTGAAGAGATGAGTTTGTGAAACTACATGGCCCTAGTGGCCATTTTGATCTCGGCAACATGCCATTTAACCTGGAATACCACATAGTATACC
The DNA here is from genome assembly GCA_963576725.1 of Azorinus chamasolen. Taxonomy (NCBI): domain Eukaryota; kingdom Metazoa; phylum Mollusca; class Bivalvia; order Cardiida; family Solecurtidae; genus Azorinus; species Azorinus chamasolen. Next base: position 17,981,799 of record OY755247.1, on the reverse strand, counting down.
AAGTATCAAGTTTCTAACGCGTATGATTCAAAACCCCATATTAATTAATGTTGGTCTCATGTAAAAACAGACAGGACAAAAACAATGTGTCCCGATCTTCGATTCTGCAGGAGGACACAAAGGGGTATGCGACCCTCAGTCACGGCGAGATGTTTTAAGGCGTTAACCCTTTCCCTCATATATAAAAGTGTTTTCACGCATTTGCAAACAGAGTAGACCCAGATCAGACGGTTCCTAGAGGAGCCGTCTTATCAGGGACTGCTCTATTTGCTAATAGAATTTGATAGATGTTTCTTATAGGTATTGAGATGTGGCCTAAATACAGAAAAGGGAAAGGGTTAAATAAACAAGGGGTAAAGAAAAGATTAATTCTCCATTGATATATCAATATCAAAAACAAATTCATATCAATGAAAAGGTTTTCTATCCTTGCATTGTTTTAAACTACGGTATTGTATCTCATTAACACATTGTATAAGGTTTAAGTAAACATTGTCTTGACTTAAGCATGGTATTTTGAAATATAAAACAAGATGCTGCTGACTTCCTGACACAAAAATATGTGATCGAATGTCATGCTTCGTCCAAAAGTATACTTCTAGTGACAATTTGGGTCAAAAAGGGGGCACCATATTTCCCGTGACAGTTTGGGTCACAAAGTGGGCACCATATTTTCTAGACGTTAGAGCAACTGTTGAACTTCGATGTCACGAACTTCAAGGGACCATACAAATTATCTCGAGATAACAGGGTTTCGAGTTATCCAATTTCTTATCTGAGCAAGTTCACTGTTTAATGCAGGTCTAAAGTAATGCTGAAAGTTTCTGCAGGAGTTTTCAGCATTTTCTTAAGACCTGCATTAAGATGTCACATGTGATTATAGATATACGTAGTGATATATGTTAGAACAATTCTGTATTATAAATGTTGGAGGGACCGATGTTTTAGTTCGAGTTATCCCGACATTCGAGTTATCCGAGTTCGAGAGATCGAAGTTCAGCTGTAGTTCATAAATGAACTGTTTACTCTGCTACAGCTGCTAACGATAGATGGTGCACCAATGGCAACACGTATTAGATTTACAGCAGTAATGGCTACTGCAGTTTCCATCACCGAAGTTTGGAATATTCGGATAGTACTACACAACAGGCTTTCAGTCAAATGTACATGAATTATAAACGGGATGGTTCTCCGGATATCGTAATAATAATAAAAACTAAATTTAACTTTAACGAGGGAATACATTTTGTAAAATCAGTCTTCCATGCGGCCCTCACAACACAAACCATTAACTAAAGTGGCAATACAAAATCATTAAACCATATTTGAACAACATGATATTATATATATAATATATATAATTATACACATAGTTCCAACAATTTCAAATTAGATTTAACAAGGCAGTCCAAAGGACAGCTATATCCCCCACCGCCGCCACCTAAATTAAGACATTGACCTTAAGGTGATACAATGGGTTTTAACGTGGTTGACATTCAGATGTTACGAAAATAGGACGCGGAAACAAATATAATGGAAACTGAAGGTAAGAACACGACTTTCAAATGTGACCTTGACCCGACATGACTGCCACATGTGTTCTGCACATCATCTCAATTCGGTTAATATTTGACTCAAGTTTTATGAAAATCCTTCAAATGATTTAGAAGATACGGAGCGGACACGAAATGTAATGGAAATTGAAAATTAAATCACTTGGCCTTCAAATGTGACCTTGACCTTGAGCTGACATGACTGCCACATATGTTCTGCACATTGTCTCAACGTGGTTAACATTTGAGGCAAGTTTCTTGAAAATCCTTCAAGGGGTATAGGAGATAACGAAACTATAATGGAAATTGAAGGTAAGAACACTTGATCTTCAAATGTGACCTTGACCTTGAGCCGACATGACTGGCACATGTGTTCTGCACATCGTCTCCATTTAGCTAACATTTAACTAAACTTTTATGAAAATCCTTCAAAGGCTTTAGAAGATATGGAGCGGACACGAAAATGTAACGGAAATTAAAGGTTAGAACACTTGACCTTCAAACGTGACCTTGACCTTGAGCCAACATGACTGCCGCATGGGTTCTGCACATCGTCTCAAGTCATTTAATATTTGACTCAAGTTTTATGAAAATCCTTCAAAGGGTTTAGAAGATATGGAGCGGACACGAAACTGTAATGGCAACTGAAGGTTTAAACACTTGACCTTCAAATGTGACCTTGAACTTGAGCAGACATGACTGCCACATGTGTTCTGCACATCGTCTTAATTTGGTTAATATTTGACTCAAGTTTTATGAAAATCCTTCAAATGGTTTAGAAGATATGGAGCGGACACGAAATGTAATGGAAATTGAAGATTAAATCACTTGGCCTTCAAATGTGACCTTGACCTGACATGACTGCCACATATGTTCTGCACATTGTCTCAACGTGGTTAACATTTGAGGCAAGTTTCTTGAAAATCCTTCAAGGGGTATAGGAGATAACGAAACTATAATGGAAATTGAAGGTAAGAACACTTGATCTTCAAATGTGACCTTGACCTTGAGCCGACATGACTGGCACATGTGTTCTGCACATCGTCTCAATTTAGCTAACATTTAACTAAACTTTTGTGAAAATCCTTCAAAGGCTTTAGAAGATATGGAGCGGACACGAAAATGTAACGGAAATTAAGGTTAGAACACTTGACCTTCAAACGTGACCTTGACCTTTATTCAAACATGACTGCCGCATGGGTTCTGCACATCGTCTCAATTCATTTAATATTTGACTCAAGTTTTATGAAAATCCTTCAAAGGGTTTAGAAGATATGGAGCGGACACGAAACTGTAATGGCAACTGAAGGTTTAAACACTTGGCCTTCAAATGTGACATTGAACTTGAGCCGACATGACTGCCACATGTGTTCTGCACATCGTCTTAATTTGGTTAACATTTGACTCAAGTTTTATGAAAATCCTTCAAAGGGTTTAGAAGACATGGAGCGGACACAAAAATGCAATGGAAATTGAAGGTTAAAACCCTTGACCTTCAAATGTGACCTTGACCTTGAGCCGACATATCTGCCACATATGTTTTGCACATCGTCTCAACTTGGTTAACATTTGAGGCAAGTTTCATGAAATTCCTTCAAGGGGTATAGGCGATATGGAGCGGACACGAAATTGTTACGGACAGACGGACACAACGGACGGACGGACAGACAGACAGACAGACGAAGGCCATTCCTATAACCCCCCTCCGCTATGCGGTGGGGGATAATAAACAGAGTAAATTTGACGAAGTAGCTGCCAGGCCTCCTCGTCAAGATCGTAGATGTTTAACAATATTAACCTCGACCCTGTCCGATCCTACATTGAAACATGGATTGCACCCGGATGAAAAACCGAGAACTCGGCGTCTCAACCTGACTCAAGCTGTTGATATATCAGGCGCGGTTTTAGAGGGGAACGGAGCCGGCGTAGCTCCCCATAAAATTGCCAAAACATTTTTAGTAATATTTTAGATCTATATACCTCTCTATAACGACCACTTAATTGTGTTAATCAGTTGGTATTTAGAGCTTTGACACAAAATAATTTATATAATTCAGTGGTCGTTGTACTAAAATTAAATAAAACAATGATTCAGTAGGAGTGTTTTATTTCCCTCACCCAATTAAGCTTTTTTCAACATGTATTACAAACACACTATTTATTAATGTCATCAAACATAAAAATCTACGCCCTCCCCCCTCCCCCAATCTGAAATCCTGGATCCGCACCTGTATATGAAGGTTATGTGCATTTTGAAAGATATACTCCCAGTACAATGGTAGGCATCAATCACCCCAGGGATGGGTGTTATATAGGAGTCATGTACAGTAAACCTCTCTTAACCGGAATTCTATTAGAGAGAAATTTAGGTACGTTTAGGCAGGTCGCCGCTTAATGCAGGGTGAAAGTCATGCAGAAAGTTTCTAGAGGAGCTTTCTGTATGACTTTCATCCTGCATTAAGCTGTTACCTATTTCAATGACCGATTTTTATATTATATTGAACTTCCGGCTTAGATGGGGTTTACTGTATAGGCTAATCCTAAAATTTAAAATTCAGATGATGCAACAGCCTAATGTTGTCAAATACGTTTTAATCAACTAATGGGCTAATGTTACTACTTGTGTACACATATTAGTGTCTGCTTAGTGTCTAAACATAGAAATATAGATGGACGAGGGGGTGTTGCAGACTCGCAAAATGAAAAACAAAAACGAAATTTAGAAAACAAAAAAAATTGCGTTCAGAACCGGGGCACCTTAATGCAAAACCAATTTGTTTTTCAAACAAAGTCAACATATTTGGCCAGCATAATGTAATTTGATTTTTATGTTTCAAATTGCATCGAAATTGTGCCTACCGTATATTGTGTTTATTTAAAGCAAATTGACAAAAAGGTAATATAAAATAACGGAATAGCAGCATATAAATTAAAAACAATACTAATAGAAACTACGTTATATGTATTATTATTTATACATTATACATAATATCAGTAATAATGATCTATAACCAACTTATAGTCCAGCCACTTCTATGTCGCAATGCACGTGCGATTTGCACTATAGAGCAAGAAGCTGAATATAGATGGCTTAGCTATAGACGAGTCTATTTTGAAGAGAGGGTTTTATGTGTTTTCTCCTTTTGTAGCTGACTGCTTTTTAGCTCATCTGAGAACAGTAGAATCTGTCTTAAGCGAACATTAAAAAGATGTCTACTTACGAGTATGTACGGGACCTTTCTGCATTACTTTTGTCCTGCATAAAGCAACCACATGTTTTTAAGATGCATGTGTCCAATCAATGTAAGGTCGTTTAAGACAGGTTCTTCTGTATGTTCAGGTGAGCGTTTAACCCTTTCACCGCCGATGTCGCATAAATGCACCACGACAAATAGTGCAGTCCCAGATCAGACGCCGCCTTTTCAAGGCGGCGTCTGATCAGGGACTTCACTTTTTATCTAAAGCTCTATCTATATATCTGTGCTTTATTCCTTTGAAACATTTAGTTATCTCTTTTCCTTATTGTACCAAATGATCTAACAAAAATTGGATTGCAGACGACAATTAGAAATTTGGCGCTGAAAGGGTTAAGGTCGCCCTTCGTCCGTGACCGTCCGTCTGTGAACAACTGCTTTAAACCAGATCTCCGAAACCACCATGCAGAATGTGATCAAACTTTACATAAATGATCTTGGTATCATGTTCTATCAAACTTGCTAAACGTATCTGGATCCATGTAGAACTCACTCTGGTTGTCATGGTATCCATAAGATAAATAAACACGGTTGTCTTAAACTCTTGATAGAGAATTTACAAGCACTGATTACTTAATTACAGTAAAATCTCGATTATTCGAATTTTCGTATAGAAAAAATAAATCAGACCTTTTTATGCAGGGGCTGCTTAATGCATAGTAAAAGGGCACGAAAAAAGCTCCTAAAGGAACATTAAACATAGAAAAGGAGAATTTAAAAAATGTGTAGTTTTGAAACCATTGTGATAAATAGAGCATTTGCTCCTATGGAGCAAATGCTCTATTTATCACAACGGTTTCAAGAACCGACTATTACAGGGGCGTAGAAATGCGTATTCATGGAGGAAAGGGTTAAGCAATTGGTAGAAAGTTAACCACTTCCATAATATACACGCCTCTTCACACATTTGTAAACAGAGTTGACCCATATCAGACGGCTTCCATAGGACCTGATCAAGGTCTGCTGTGTTTTTCATGGTATAATATAGATCTGAGATCCATATTATATAGTTCTATACATCCTGAGCCAAAACACTCTGTGTACATGTTCCGTTATAAACAAAAAACAGCTAATAAACACTTATAATGTGAATAGTTTTACATGAATATTAAACAGGAGAAAGAGGTAATGAAAAAAATGTATGTAGAAAGTTCCCTTAGGGCTTTTTTCATATATTACTTTTGTCTTAAATAAACCATTACCTCATAGGCTATTTTTTAGATACAACCTCTTTGAATAAATCTACCGAAAAGGAGCATTAACTAGAGAAAAGGAACATTTTAGAATTTTGTAGTTTGAAACCATCGTGATAAATATAGCATTTGCTCCTACAGGAGCAAATGCTCTATTTATCACAATGGTTTCACAAATTGACTTTTACAGAGTCGTCAAAAGTCGTCAATATGAGGGAAAGGGATAAAGCACCCGAGCGCTCTTATAGATTCCTATATTTATTCAGAAAGATGTTGCTATAGAGAGGTTTTAATATATATACCATACGAAACATCTGAAATCACTAGTGAAAGTAGAATCGGCACCGAGCTACAGATAAAGGTTTGTACCGAAAAACTAAAATCGTCATTTCTCCACCAAACCCTATACTATGACCACTCTATAGAATCGTCTCGAAGAGACGATTCTAAAGAGTGGTCACAGTATAGGGTTTTGTGGAGAAATAAATGAGCTATCCTTGAAAATGTTGAAGTTAACGAATCGTATCCGGACCTCTGTCGGCAGACGACACTTGTGAAACAGACGACCTATCCCGCCATGCAATGGAATATCAATGTTTCTGGACTCTTGGAGATGTGTGATTCATCGTATCTATACATGTCTTATTCGATTGCAATTCCAATACAGTAAAACCTGTATTACGCGAACCACCTGCTAAATACATATACAGTATAACCCCGCTAATGCGACCACCTAAAAGAGGTATACTTATGGGTGCTAGATGCAGGTGGTAGCTTAATGCAGGACAAAAGTAATGAAGAAAGCTCATAGAGGAGCTTTCTGCATTACTTTTGCTCTGCATTAAGCAACCACCTGATTATAAATACACCCATGATCATTCATTAAGTGGTCGCATTAGAGGGGTTCTACTGTATTATTAAACAGTTTTAAAACAGGTCGTTGTTGAATACAGATGAAGTTGCATTGGGTGTTTTTTTTTTGCATTAATTGTGTTCTGCGTTAAGCTACAATATATAAGACCCAGACGTCGTATCATGTATTGGATGCTCAACACTGACTTTACTTTACTAAACACACATAATCCTGAAATAAATCGCACTTACAAGCTACATCTGATGTCAACATTTTCGGTACTTGATCTACATGTACATGTATATCCAAATTGTACTTGAAGGCAGATATCCGAGTTCGAATTTTGAAATTTTTGTTATTTGTTTTTTAGTAGATAAAAAAAACCTTAACAAATTACATTTACGAAACATCTGAGCAAGCTGAAACACTTACCACAAGACATATTATTATGAAAAAGAAGAATGAAATACTTTATCAATGTTTCGGTCATAAATTCAAACGCGGGAAAAACTGGCGGGGCATTCAGTTGACTATATAGGCCATGAGATTGTGTGCCCTTGAAATTTGGCCGAGATAAAACATAGAGTCAAATATAGTTATATAAACAATATATAATAATGTCACTGCCAATATCACATTTGTGATTACCAATGCAAAAAGTTTGGATCCAGATGAGATACCGATTGTCTTATCAGGATCTGAACTGTTTGTTTTTGTGACTGATTTTTTAAATAAACATGAAGAAAAATAAATAGATAAAGTAAAAAATATGTAGCAGACGACAAAGTTTGCAGACGACACAGTTTGGCAGCGAAAGAGTTAAACGTACAGCACAGCTTTCATGATATGATTATCTTCATATTAACAGACAGCAAACATGAAGAAGACCACAATCTCTCTTGCAGAAAATATATCTTGCAGTGTATCTGGTGCTACTGCTGATGACGTCAGCTCAATTGAGTTAGGACCAGATGAAGATGCCACAGTTCCAGTGACCCAAATACTTGGCCGTCTGTGACCCAGACCTGTATTTACCCTTATTCAGCAGATCGCTACCGCACTGTCATTTGCAAACAGCTGGGATCCAGATAAGATGCCGAGTAACTCGGCATTTCACCATGATCCAAGCTATTTGTCACAAATACATAGAGGATCTTACATGGCTGTTCATTAAATATTGTTTTTTATGAAACGAATTTTCTATAATAATATAATACGAGCTTTAGCGAGTATCATATTCATTATAGTAAACGAGTTTCATGAAAACAATTTGTAATGAACACGAATGTAAGATTTTTCTCATCATAAGCCTTAAAATGTCACAGAAAATGAAAAAGGCTATAGCTGACAACTGTTTCGTGTTTCGGTCATTGTTTACAAACAGCGTAGTAATTCAACTGACGACGCACATGGTGCGCTACGAATGGCTAACAAATAAATGAGCGCTACGATTGGCTAAAGATTAAACGACACTATGCATTGGTTCCCCATATTCTCTTTAAGATTCACTATAGGCCGGAGTCAAACAATTAATTTGCATAAAAATGAACTAATGCATTTCCGCGATTTACAGAACTCTGCTTCGGCACTCCCACAAGGTAGATTATGTGATAAAATGATTTATTGAATGTCTTTAAGAGAAGGTTACTGCTAAATGCAGAACGAAAGTAATGCAGAAAGCTCCAATAGGAGCTTTCTGCATTACTTTCGACCTGCATTTACCTACCACGCGTCTCTGCAGAATTATAGCCGCATTAGAGGTTGTCTACAGTACTTCGGTTCAGCATTACCCTTTGATCTGGTGAATATTCATGTCAGAAATAAAAACGCCATGTATATTGAATTGTATTCTAACACACCTCGCGCACACATCTACATAAACAAAGAAGGGATATTCTCCATAAAACACCGCACGCGCTGTAACGGATTAATGTGACGTAATATGGCTTCGGAAATTCGTACAAGAAACGTAGCGCCATTGTGGCGGTGCAAATTATAGTTAAATTGAAGTGTTAGAATCGAAATAATAAATTTATACCAGTGTTTTATCGTGCAATCGAACACGGGTAGTCGTTGAGATTGCACGATAAAACACTGGTATGAATTTATTATTTCTTAATTTGATGCTTTTGTTTTATAAAAGCAAATGAACATAGAGTGTTTGGCCGTGACAGAATCTGTAGAATCGCATCTGTAAAATTCCATAAGCAAACAAAACAGGCCCTGGTCAAAGATGCATATCCTGTTTGCGAATGTGTAAAAAGGTGAACGCATAAAGCAGAATGGGGACTTTCTGCATTACCTTTCTTTAAGAATAACTTTAAAGTCAGCACCTAGTGTTATAGATCTTCATAGGTGTTAAGTTATAGAGGCCATATGTATTTTGAATCCTCTATGGCTGGTCACATTCAACTATTTGCATGAAACTATACTCAGGGCAGTTCTGAAATAACAGTCCGCCAGTTCTGCGTCTGTCTAAATTCTGAAAGTAAGAGCTCCTTCCACAGCAAAAGCAGCAATGCGAAAAGAGAAAATTGCAGACTGGGTTTTATTGAGTCTGTTCTTGAGAAGGTATTAAAAGTGCAACTCTGCTAACATGCACCCCTTCCCCAGCACAGGCTTAAGCGGTGTACAGTTTTCATAACTCATTGTAATTGATGATCCTGAAACCAGAAAATACAACAGCAATGCGAATGAAGTACGGGGCAATGTATGTTACGGCCGTCAAACGAGCACCTAACACCTACTGTTGTGAAATACATAAACTCTGAAAGTAGGGGAACGCAGCAATGCGAAAAGAGAAACTTGCCGAACAAATGAAAGGTATACCATTTCCACGAATCCACAATAAATTGGTGGACAGTTGAACCTCTTTGTACCAATCACGTAACCTTTTACTCCATGAGCATGCCACCTTTAATATAAAATACAATGTCATGTAGATTGATATTTATAATGGCACATAGACAGACGCAGCAAGTTATGGTCATGTCGGAAAATGTAGAACTTCATGTATATCTATATTATTTCAGAAGCAAACAGAGCAGAGCCTGGGTCTTAGGTTATAAAACTTCTGAGTTTGAGTCTGAAATCATTCTCAAGTATCTGATTGGTCAGATTCTGAGCAAGCTCAGAATCTGACCAATCAAAAAAGTTTTATAACCTCGGGGCCAGGTCTGGGTCTATATTTATTAGAACAGGCAAAAAGGCGTAATCACGGAGCAAAGAGTAAATTAGATTGTTAAAAAAGGGGGTTGGGGTTCAAAAGCAGATGACTGCTTAATGCAGGACCAAAGAAAGATAACTCCTCGGTGCTTAATTATGTGCATATTATTGAATTAACCCGTTTGCAGCTAGTGTTACTTAAGCCTATTACCTGCTAGAGACGTGTTTTAACGCATTTGCAAACAGAGTAGACACATACCAGATGACTCCTGTGTGAGAACTATCTGACCAAGGTCTGCTCTGTTTGCTTATGAAATAATGTAGATCTGATTCTGCAGTTTGTGTCTTATCTGTGTTCACGTGCCATTCTAAATATCATCAAATCTATATCCTTGTTGTTACTTTTTACATAAACTTTCATCAGTTAAATCGTTAATGTTGAACCTAGGTACAATAGTCCCCTCTAATTTGACCACCAAGCACAAGGTATAATACATGGTCGAAGAGGCAGGTGGAGGCTTAATGTAGGATGAAAGTTTAGAAAACTCTTATAGTCCTGAGCTTTCTGTGTGACTTTCCTCTTGCATTAATCCATTCCTTCACATCGACGCCCTTTGAGGCCCCTGTAAAGTCACTTTTTGAAACCATTGTTATACATAGAGCATTTGCTCCAAGGGAGCAAATGCACTATTTATCACAATGGTTTCAAAACTATACAATTCTAACATTTTCCTTTTCTCTAGTAAATGCTCTTTTCGGTAGATTGATTCTAAGAATTTGGATCTGAAAATAGCCTAAAAGGTAATGCATTAAGTAGTTACCTGCTTTTAAAGACTCCGATCAATCATTACCACGTGCTCGCTGTAGAGGGATTCTGTTCAATAGTTTATGCACAAATCTACATTTAAAAACTTTCTGAAGAACATAATAAAGTATTTCATTTTGCAATAAACTATCATTTGCCTTATTTTTACGGCAATTCACCAGTCAAAGAAGAACGCCTGATAGGAATATAAAACACAAAGCAAAGCCGTGCAAATATTAATATCTATTTTCTATTTTGTTTGAATATCAAATATCGAAAATAAAATTCAGAACACAGTCAAACCTCGTTCATCCGAGCATTCCTATAAGCATACGTATCGGTCGTTAAGACGGGTAATTGTTTCATGCAGGTTGAATGTCATGAGAAAACTCCTCAAGGAAGTTTTTACTTGACGTTCAACCCTCATTAAGCAACCACCTGCCTATAAAAAGTTCTCATTTTTTTCTAAACTTAAATTTCGGCCCAACGAGTATTGATTGTATATCATTACAGCATCTAGACTAATGGCACATATTCTGTTACATACTATGTCTGAATAATTCAGACTCTAAAAAAGGTCGAAAAGGCCGCAGACAATTTTATGACGCATCCCAGAATAATTGTACAGTCTACGTGATAAACTTGACATTTGTTACACTGCCAATAAAAACTGACACAGTTTTGGTGTACGTAGTAGGGGTAAATTGAAAAACATGTTTGCGTTCTATAGACAAAAACAATCAGCTGGGCGAGCTAGAATTCCGATGTATTGTACTTGCTGTATATAGTAAAACCCCTCTAATGCAACCACCTAAAAGAGGTATAATTCTGGGTGGTAGAGGTAGGTGGTAGCTTAATGCAGGACAAAAGTTATGCAAAAAGTTCCTAGAGGAGCTCTCTGTATAACTTTTTTTCCTGCATTAAGCATCCACCTACTTATAAAGAGGTCCATGTTTACTCGTATAAGTGGTCGCATTAGAGGGTTCTGCTGTGGATATTTTTTTTATAAATATGAACGTCCTAACCATTTACTTCATCAATATTCATGTAAGAAATAATGACCTTATGAATAGTAATTAGATAAATTGTTATAAGGGTACAAAAACACAGGAAACTTTTGGCCATGGCAGAAACGGTAGAATCATATCTATATTATATCACCAGAGTCATACAGAACAGACCCTGATCAGACGGCTCATATAGGAGCCGTCTGTTCTAGGTCTACTGTGTTTGCAAAGGCATAGAAAGACGTATATACAAAGTAAAGACTTAATATATTAATCAATATCCATATTGGTGGGATCTGATCGCCTAACCCTTTCATTCATAAATACGCCTTTCTACACCTCTGTAAAAGCCACCTTTTGAAACCGTTGTGATAAATAGAGCATTTGCTCCTAAGGAGCAAATGCTCTATTTATGACAATGGTTTCACAACGTGACTTTTACAGAGTCGTCAAAAGTCGTCAATATGAGGGAATGGGTTAATTTACCATGAATCCATATGCACTAATTCTGGATATCTTTCTTTTCGTATTAATATGTACGATAGTGGTAAATTCGCATTTACTAAAGCATGATAGGGGTGAAGTCGTATTTACCAATTCACTATATCGGTGATGCCGTATTTATTAATGTGCGATAGCGATGGATTCTAATTAAAACATACACGACATCAATGGATTCGTACTAAATAATCTATAAGACAGCGGCATCTTTGTACTGACTTTGCTAATGCCTGATATTGACGATTCCAGTATATTTGTATTACTTTTACTAATGGTTGATAGTGATGGATTAGTAATTACCAATGAATGATTGTGGCAAAATCGTTATAACTGTTGCACGATAGCGGTGAATTCATACTCATTGTTGTACGATAGCGGCGATTTCATACTCATGAGTGTACGATAGCGGCGATTTCATACTCATGTATGTACGATAGCGGTGACTTCATGCGCATGAGTGTACGATAGCGGTGATTTCGTACTCATTGTTGTACGATAGCGGTGATTTCGTACTCATTGTTGTACGATAGCGGTGATTTAATATACGTTGTTGTACGATAACTGTAAATTCGTACTCATTGTTGTACCATTACGGTGATTTCATACTCATTATTGTTCGATCACAGTGAGTTCGTACTCATTGTAGTATGATTAAGTTGAATTCAAACTAATTGTTGTACGATAGCGGTAATATCGTACTCATTGTTGTACGATTACGGTGGTTTGGTACTCATTGTTGTACGATAACGGTGATTTAGTACTCAATGCTGCACGATAGCGGTAATTTCGTTCTCATTGTTGCATATTAGCGGTAAATTCAAACTCTGTGTTGCACGATAGCGGCGATTTCGTACTTACTGTTGCATGATTGCGGTAATTTAGTACTAAATCCTGCACGACAGCGGTGAATTCATATTCACTGTTAAACGAGTGCGATGACTTCGTACTCATTGGTTCACGATATTGGTGATTTTGTACTCATTGTTGCACGATTTCGGTGATTTTGTACTCATTGCTGCACGATAACTGTGGATTCGTATTGTATAATGTACGAGAGCTATGGATTTGTATTTATTGCTTAACGACGGCGGTGAATTCGTATTGAGTAATGCACGATAACGGCAAATCCGTACTCATTGATGCACGATAGCTATGGATTCGTTTTGAATAATGCGCAATGGACATGAATGTGTATTGATTGCTTAACAATTATAGTGGTGAATTCGTATTTATTAATACACGATAGTGCGTACTCATTGTTGCACTATAGTGGTACATTCGTCTCGTTGTTACACGATAGCGGGGAATTCCTCTCGGTGTTGCACGACAGGGGTGAATTCCTTTCATTGTTGCACGACAGCGGGGAATTCATCTCAGTGCTGCACGACAGGGGTGATTTCCTTTCATCGTTGAACGACAGCGAGGAATTCCTCTAAGTGTTGCAAAATAGGGGTGAATTCCTCTAATTGTTGCACGACACCGGGGAATTCGTCTTGTTTTTGCACATTAGGGGCGAATTTGTATTGAGTAATGAATGATAGTTGAACATGCACTAAATGATCACTGATACTATTAGTTTCATATTCCGATGCAAAGAGTGCAAGCCGGCGTCTGCGATAGTTTGACAGCCTCATTGTCCTTTTAGAATAAATAAAAGAATATTAACCCATTCCCTCATAGGCTATTTTAGCTACAACCTCTTTGAAAAATCTACCGAAAAGGAGCATTAACTAGAGAAAATGCGAATTTTGAAGTTTGAACCCATTGTGATAAATAGAGCATTTGCTCCCATAGTAGCAAATGCTCTATTTATCACAATGGTTTCATAAAGTGACTTCTACAGAGTCGTCAAACGTCTTCAATATGAGGGAATGGGTTAAAGCATACGACAATTATTGACAGTTACTCGTAGTAAGATAAAATATGTAAACAAACTGAAACCGCAAAAGTTTGCGGGAGAATGTGATAATTTATAATCTCATTGCGTTAGATGACATTTCACCACTTCAACCCTTTGAGTGCGAGGAATTGGCAAACAGTGTAGACCCATATCAGAGGGCTCCTTTAAGATCCATTTGATCAGGGTCTACGCTGTTTGTTATTGCAAATCATCTTGCAAATGATAGCCTTCCGTGCTGATTGGAGCATATTGCTAAACTGCAATGGACCATTCATTTTAAGCAGGTGGCTGTTTAATGCCGGGTGAAAGTCATACAGAAAGCTTATAGAGGAGCTTTCTGTATGACTCTCAGCTTGTATTCAGATGCCACCTGTCCTCCAAGACCGATATACTAAATTGAACGTCCGGTTTATAGGGGTTAAGAGTACATAATTGTATCACATCTTGATATTCTGCTAACGTCCGGTTAAGAGGGGTTTCACTGTTTATTAATTTGAATGGCAAACAGTGCATACTGCGATCAGATGGTTCCAATAAGCACCCTCAGATGTCTATTTTGTTTGCAAAGACCAGTGCACTTGTTCACGTACTCAGAATGCTAAAAAAGACTGTTATATCATATATTTATCTGAAAGAAACTCAAGAAGGTTTAGGGTTAGAGACCACCAAGTAGAGGTGTTGGAATGTTGACAAATTGCCCTCTTGTCCCGGCCTGACGCGTATGCTAGACAGGGGGTCCCATCTTGAGGTCTCTGTCAACGGTTGGGGGTTTCTCCATGTGATCTTTTAGACAGATGTGCTAGGGTGACAGGGCTACTGTTTCAATGACATATCACATTAAACGCGAGTTGTGTTACATTTTCGTTTAACCATTTCCCTTATATAAACGCTTTTCACGCATTTACAGAGTAGACCTGGGTCCTGTAGGAGCTGTCTGATCAGGGTCTGCTCTGTTTGCTTACGACGTGACATAGATCTGATTCTACAGTTTTTGTCAGAGCAAAATGTTGAACATTCTCCATTTTGAAAATTCAGATAATAAATAAACATGATATCAATATTGCTCAAGTCTTTCCATCATATAAACGTCTTTTCACGCATTTGCAAACAGAGTAGACCCAGATCTGACGGCTCCTAAAGGAGTCGTCTGATCAAGACCTCTGCTCTGCTTGCTCATGAAAATCGATAGATCCCTATCTTTACTTTCTAAAACGGCTACAATGTTCCACTTTCCAGATTTCATTGTTGTAACTACATGTATTTCGTCCATGAATATTAAGTAGGTATTGAAATTTGGAATAAATATAGAACATAGAAAGGGTTAAATGAATATAGGTCAAGTATTAAATCGCTAACACGCCACTGGTGAGTCAGTGAGTACGTTTGAAAACTGCCTGGGTCAAAGATCACACATACGTTGTCTAAAGTAAATTGGCGTCTTATCAGGATCCAGACTGTTAGACAACTTTAACCCTTTCGGCGCCAAATTTCTAATTGTCGTCTGCAATATAATTTTTTTTAAATCATTCGGTATAATAAGGAAATGAGATAAATAAATGCAAAGTTCAAAGGAATAAAGCACATATATAGAAATAGAGACTGAGACAAAAAGTGAAGTCCCTGATCAGACGCCGCCTTGAAAAGGCGGCGTCTGATCTGGGACTGCACTATTTGTCGTGGTGCATTTATGCGACATCAGCGGTGAAAGGGTTGTCTGCTTGGGAGTTTTGAATAAGAATACAAATATCTAAGTTTTGGTTGGACAACCTTCTGCTTTTTAAGACTCCTGTGTTATGTTGGCGTACACCGCAGTTTTTAAAGGTTATCGTGACTCAAATGTTCCGTAAAATCGATGTATCAATGCAAAATGAAGGATATTGGTATCAAACAAAAGCTTAAAACACGTAAGTTTTAGCTGTATAAAAAAGATATTCGCTGGAGTTAGTGAGTAAAAATACGTCAGAAGAGCAGATAACGCCTATAAACGTTGTGTAAGATGTAACACAAAAAAAATCATAACACGCATTATTCACAGGCCAAAAATATGAGCACACGTGCCTGTTTCCGCCTAAAATTCTATTACTACAACTTCACGTTAAAGGTACGTTACGTAATTTGAAGTTATTGTTGATCAGACGACACGTGCCGAGAACTGAAGCCTTGTGTAAACTCCTCCCGTCATTTAAACGTGTTTTTACGCATTTGCAAACAAACAGAGTAGACCCAGATCAGACGGCTCTTATAGGAGCTGTCTGATCAGGGTCTGCTCTATTTACTAATGGATTTAGATAGATATGTTCAATTAGTTTCTAAAATGGCTAAAGTGTTCTACCTTCCATATTTTATTATAACTATTTTGTCCATGAATATTCAGTAGGTATTGAAATTTGGAATAAATATAGAACAGGGAAATCTTTAACAGAATATCAAGATGCGATACAAAATTATGTATACCCACGTATTGGTGCGTACAATATAAACGTCAATGAAAGCATGAGTACGGAATTTATTACTTGTATTTATTAGTTACAATGACTTGCAGTATTAACCCATTCCCTCATAGGCTATTTTTAGAATCTCTCTTACAATAAATCTACCGAAAAGGAACATTTATTAGAGAATAGGAACATTTTAGAAATGTGAGTTTTGAAACCATTGTGATAAATAGAGCATTTGCCCCATAAGAGCAAATGCTCTATTTATCACATTGGCTTCAAATAGTGACTGTTACCGAGGCGTCACAAGGTACCAATACGAGAGAATGGGTTAAGGTAATTGAACTTAACAATTAAAAAACAAACACACACACACAATAAAAAAAACAATACAGATTCTATCAACGGAAATTTACCCAGAATGCCCAAGTTTGAGTTAATAAATTCTACAAGAACAAGATCAAGCTACCCGTGTAGTTTACCTCTTTACTCGATGAATATTCATGTAAGGACTAGTGACATCATGAATATTGATTAGGATAGCTGTGGTAATAGAAACATGGACACAGGTAGCTGTGGCTATGTCAGAAACTGTGTAATCATATCTATATCATGTCAAAAGCAAACAGGACATACCCTGATCAGACGGCTCTGATTGGTTATTGCAAAAACTTCACGTGTTAACCCTTTACTCCATGAATATTTATGTAAGAAATAATGACGTCATGAATATTAATTATATTGATTTTTATAATGGCACACAGACATAAGGATTTTGGGCCATGGCAGAAACTATAAAATCATATCTATATAATTTCATAATTATACTCTGTTTGCTAATAGAATTTGGTATATCAGTTTATTTGCTTTCTTAAATGTCTACAATGTTCCACCTTGCATATTTGTTTATAACTATTTTGTTAATGAATATTCATTAGGTATTGAAATTTGGAATAAACATAGAACAGGGAAAGGGTTAATATGCCATTTTAACAACTGATCTAATTAATATTCATGATGTCATTTTTTTACACGAATCTTCAACAGGTAAAGGGTTAAATATATATGTACATATATGACCGATATCGTGGACGTTTCTAGTTTTGATATAAATAATGACCGCGTTCTTTTTCCAAAATGCAATGACGTCATATGTCCGACTTTAACTGCCAAACATACTCTTAACCCATCACCTTAAGGGTATCCATAAAAGAAATAATGACGTCATGAATATCAATTAAGATTTTTTTTCTCTGACCTTGGCAGGTACTAATGAATCTAATATATATAATCGCAAAAGCATACAGAGCAGTCCCTGATCTGACTGCTATAAACAGGAACCGTTTTATCTTGGTCTACATAGTTTTCAAAGGCGTCTATATCAGGTATTTAAAATGTTTCAGTTTTGTTTTCACGCACTTTCGTATATGTGGTATATATCAAATATATCACAAATGATATTTTAACCCCTTAACTTAACCCATTTGCTCCCACGATCCTATATATTGGACGTAGGCAAACAGTGTAGACTTTGATCAGACGCCGCATAATGCGGCGTCTGATCAGAGTCTACACTGTTTGCTGGTAGGAAATTCAATATAAAACAAAACAAAAATGAACATTTAGACCAAACATCCCTTAGGTAAAAGATATACTAATCTAATATATAAGCATGGAAGAATCCACTGGGCGCAAATGGGTAAATAAATCGCAAATCTTAACCCCTATCTCGCTGTAATAGGAATAAATGAGTGCCCAAATATAGATCTGACGCAATTCAGACTATTTCCCATTCGGTCGAGCATTTGAGAAGCTATTTACCGAGTGCCGAGCAGCTTCGATCCTGCTGAGACGTCGAGTGACTCGGTGTGACTCGGTGTGACTCGGGTGACTCGGTGTGACTCGGTGACTCGGTGTCTCATCTGGAATCAAACAATTGGCAAATGCGACTCCGGTCGGATACAGCGGGACAAGATCTGAATGCTTGTTGTGACAGAAACGCAGGGTGGATTATAGTACAGCCTCTCTATAACGGTCACTACATTGTGTTAAATTGTTGGTATTTAGGGCAGGTGGCTGCTTAAAGCAATGTGAAAGTAAAACAGAACGCTCCTATAGGAGCGTTCTGTTTTACTTTCACCTTGCTTCAAGCAGTCACCTGCTTTTAACACAAAATACTTGATGTAATTTAGTGGTCGTTATAGTGAGGTTTTACTGTATATCTGACAGTGTATCTCGTGAAAACGTGAGACAGATCGCGACTTTTATTCATATCCAACCCAGACACGTCCCCGATATCGATCGTACTTGACAAAAGCTGCCTTCATCATCTCTATTATAACACTTTAATCTATAAATGTTCATGTAGATCTCAACGATTATGTATATACTTCGATATCTCGATTTCGGATAACTCGAACATCAGGATAACTCGACCTAAAAGTCCGGTACTTCCAAAATCTACATACAGAATTTCTCTAAAATGTATCACTACACATATCTAGAAACAGATGGGACAGCTCAATGCACGTCTAAAGTAGTGTGGAAAGCTTTCAGCATCACTTTCGATATGCATTAAGCTGTAAACTTGAGAAATTGTTCCAATCGGAAATCGGATAACTCGAACTACTGTTTTCTCACATAACTTCCCTTATCTCCGGGTTAGAACAACGGTTTAAGATTCTCTCATTATGCATTAGTAACACGTGTAAGAACACTTTAGAATATGTATGACGTCATACATCATATATGACGTCAAACTGGGGGAAAACCAATGTTTGCATGTCATTAAAAGGGCAAAATAGATCTAGATCTACACTGTTTGGTTATGTGAGAAAAAGAATTTGATGCTCGTTGTCTTTTAAGATCACATGTTCCTAAACTCACCGAGAACATGTTATTAAGCTCGCCAAAGGCTCGCTTGATAACATTTTCTAATGCTCGTTTAGGAAAATGTGATCTTAAAAGACAACTCGTAACAGATCCTCTATATCTCGAAGTCATTTGTATGGTCCCTTGAAGTTCGAGATATCGAAGTTCAACTGTATACCAGTTTGGCTATTAGTTAGCTTAATGTTTTAAATGGCATATGAACAAAAAATATTGTAGATACCGTAGGATTATATCTACATGATTCCATAAGCAAACAGAACGGAACCTGACCACGCGGTTCCAACAGGAACCAATTGATCTGGGTCTTCACTGTCGGTAAAGGCGTTACCGTGCGTATATATGGAGTAAATAGTTAAGATTGTAAGAAGAATCTGACGAACAATATGTCTGTCCGAAAATTACGGAAATATCTCCTTGTTTATTATATTCAACATTGTATTCTTTAATGCTTGAATTTAAAATCAGTGGCAACCAAATTGCTACATTTGCTCCATTCCCCTCGAAATAATGTCAGTTCGCAATAGTGTTGTCTGATGCGCAAGGTTTTTGAAAAAAAAAGCTACGAACATTTAGAACAGAATAGCATTATCTGGAAGCCGATTTTGCGTAAGACCTACACTAATGCGTCCAAAGGGTGCCTTAATGTGACAAACAGTTCCGTTATTGTATAGTTTGTTTGTTTGTGTTGATTATTGTATATTTTGAAACATTGTGTGCTTTCTTGCACCGCAAAATGTAATAATGACGCAGAAAGAAATAATTATTACCAAATGCGGTGATTTATTACATTATGCTGAGAAACCTGTTATTGCAAACTGTAATAACGACGCAAAATATAATAAATTCTGAAGGGAGGTGATCCCCCGAGAGCAAAAATTGCAACACAAAAAGAGAAAATTGCAGACTCGGTTTTATTGAGTCTGTTCATGAACAGTAATTGAAAGTGCAACACTGCTCACGCCCCTAGCACCGGCTTAAGCGGTATTCAATTTTCAGAACAAAAAGTACTGAAATTCATGATCTCGAAGGATCAGAAGGTATAACAACACTGAGAATGAAGTACGGGGCGACGTTTTACGGCCGCCACACAAGCACTTAACACCTGCTGTTGTGAAGATTATAAATTCTGAAGGGAGGTGATCCCCCGAGAGCAAAAATTGCAACACAAAAAGAGAAAATTGCAGACTCGGTTTTATTGAATCTGTTCATGAACAGTAATTGAAAGTGCAACACTGCTCACGCCCCCTAGCACCGGCTTAAGCGGTATTCAATTTTCAGAACAAGAAGTACTGAAATTCATGATCTCGAAGGATCAGAAGGTATAACAACTTTGAAACGGATATGATTCATTCGATACTCACCAAGGACTGTAACTTTAAATTCATTTTTTGGATTTATTTCCCTTTGTTATTTTTTGTCCAGAGCATAACTTCTCAAGTACTACTTCTACATTTCTTCACCATTGAACCTCCAATTTCATATGCATTTATAATAATGTGTAGATGTCTGTGACATAGTTTTGATGTGAGTCTTTCCTAGACTGGACTTTAAAAATTTATTTCCACAAGTGTGGATGAAAGGATTATTGAGCTATTGCCTTTTGTATTGAAGTCATTAGATCTTTTGACAAGGTGGTTGGTGGGGGTATCAATCACCTTTAGTGGTAGTTCTAGATACATTTTGCGTTGATAGGCTTAGGCTTACCAACGCAAAACGTTATAACGACGCAAAATGTAATAAACTATGAGATTGGCATGATTCATACCGTTCAATACCGTACAACTTTATGTCTTTGTACCAACCACCCACCTCTCTCACACTCACCACTCTCCAACCTACCACATCCTCTCTCAAAACTCTCTCAAACCATTTCCCCTTCTCCCTATCTCTCTCCCACCAACATATCTCACTTTCTAACACACTCCCTTCCCTCTCCCGCCTATTTCATACCACTCTCTCACACCTCCCTTCTTGCAATCCTCTCTCTGTCTACCTCTCTTTCAGTCGAAGAAGGAAAAAGAGAATATAGAAAAGACGGCTAGAATAAAGTGTGCAACGAATGCGTGCAAAATGAGGGTTCACTGTATTACATGTATGCTGATGAGCGCGAATATACGACATATTTGGTCAATATACTAGATTAGACTCGGCGACTCTTCTCTTTGCAAAACCACCTCCCATGAGCATTGCCGTTCAACGGCATGATACCAAGAAACTGATCCAATCCTTTACCTAATGAATATTGATCAGATATAATGACATCATGCATATTAATTAAGTGAATTATTTTTATGGTATATGAACATCGGAGTTTTGTTCGGTCATGACAGAAACCGTAGATTCAGATACATGTATATAGTATTTAATTAGCAAACAGAGCAGACCCAAATCAGACGGCTCCTACTGGAGCCATCTGATCTGGATTTTTCCTTTTGTAAAGGCGTTAGCCCTTTCGGCGCCAAATTTCTAATTGTCGTCTGCAATCCAAGTTTGTTAAATAATTCAGTAAAATAAGAAAATGAGATAAATAAATGCAAATTTCAAAGGATTAAAGCACATATATTGAAAGAGAGATTGAGACAAATAGTGAAGTCCCTGATCAGACGCCGCTTGAAAAGGCGGCGTCTGATCTGGGACTGCACTATTTGTCGTGGTGCATTTATGCGACTGCGGTTGTGAAAGGGTTAAAATACAGACGCTAAAAAGGTGATTGTAAGTGATAAATGGTTAAAAAAAATTAAACAGAATATATTATCAGAGCTACAAATACATGTAAATGTGCGTACTCAAAAACTAAAATCGACATTTCTCCACCAACCATGTCGAAGAGACGATTCTAAAGAGTGGAGAACATTCAGAAGTTATTCTTGGAACTATTCTTATTTACGCATCTTACCTCTGGCTGAAGTAGTATAGGCAACAAGTTTTGTTTGTTTGTCAAAGGGTTATCACTGGTCTTGCTGTAAAAGTGACTCTTGCTTGCTCAAATTCTGATATTTTGTTTGTTTTTGACCTATTTTTGATTTGCTCAGTTGTATGAGAAACTACCGACAAAGTGTCGAACAGCTTGAATTCCTGATGTGACGCCGTTTTATTCGCCACCTTATCTTGATCCGAGTCAAGCGGTGAGTACCCGTTGATATAGGCTAACCCTTTTGCTCATATAAACGTTTTTCGCGCATTTGCAAACAGAGTAGACCCAGACCAGACCCAATCAGTGCACTCCACAGCATTGATTGCACAGCGAAATACTTGTACACAGTGAAGATATATGTAATTATACGACAGGGCATGGGTAAAGAAGGAGAAATTTGTTTTAAAATTCAGCAAGAGAAGGGTTAAACAAGGAAGGGGTGAAGTGGCCAACGCCTCTACTTTACGCCGTTCCTGGTCATTAACATGGTACTGTCATTTTCATAAATCCCTTTCATACCTTTGTTTTGAAAACCCGTATTAACCATGTCACTGCCATATTTCTCATATGTGATCGTCTATTCAAACGGTTTTAATCAAGATGAGACGCTGAGTAACTCGTCATCTCACCAATATCTAAAATATTTGGTACTATGATTATGTTTTTTAAACAAAAAAGGAAGAAAGTATAAAAAATAAAATAATGGCCAGACGAGAAATATTGCAGACGACAATATTTGACAATATAATAGTTAACCCATTAAAGTATAATCCTAATGTATTCCTATTTCGCTCTCTCGTGCGACCTTCAGAACTTAAGCAATGCCGCATACAAAACATTGACAAATATTCAAAACGGGCAAGACTCAGATTCGGCGTACATGAGCTGGCGTTTTATCGGAATACAATCTGATTGACTTGGAATGAGTTAGTTTGTTTCCAAAAATGAGAGTATGACTTGTATTTTGAATATGAAGGCTGTGATACTTTTAGCAATGGACGGTTTCCACAGCTTTCAACGGTTTATCCTGATTGTGCTAAGCCCGAACTTACTCGCCTTTGCAAACGGCTTGGGTCCAGATGAGACGCCGAGTAACTCGGCGTCTCATCAGGATCCAAGCTGTTTGACACTCGGACAGTGGGTTTACAAATGTGTAAGCGAATAGGAAAGTAAGTACTAACAGCAACTGATACTTGTTTGAGCAAAGACCATTGGGGTTTACCCTTTCGACGCTTAATTTTTAATTGTCGTCTGCAATCCGATTTTGTTAAATCATTCGGTACAATAAGGAAATAAGATAAATAAATGCAAATTTCAAAGGAGTAAAGCACAGGTATAGAAATAGAGATTGAGACAAAAAGCGAAGTTCCTGATCAGACGCCGCCTTGGAAAGGCGGCGTCTGATCTAGGACTGCACTATTTGTCGTGGTGCATTTATGAGACTTCGGCGGTGAAAGGGTTAATGCTTTGATATCCTGTTGTTATCACCATGGCTTTAATAAATTGCCCTTACATTCCGTTGGCAAAAATAGAAAATGAGCTACAAAGTGCACCTTCACGCCCCACTTAGAAATGTAATACACTGGTTGCTTCAAGTATGAAACAATCACAAGAAATCTAATTGAACAGTCTTCACCCTTTCCCTAATGAATAGATTTGAATAGACTTATTTTTATAAAATAAATTCAACAACAAAAAAAACTATTGGCTTTGTCAAAAGCTGTAGGGCCAGGATCCGATGTTACAAAACGCCTGAGCCGGAGTTTGGGATCATTCTCAAGCATCTGATTGGTTAGATTCTGAGCAAGTTCAGAATCTGACAATTCAGATGCTTGAGAATGATCTCAGACTTAAGCAAAACGTTTTATAACCTCGAAGCCAGGTCTATATAATTCCATAATCAAACTATAGGAACTGTCTATTTACAGAGGCGTTAAGATGCGTTAGTATGAGCAAATATTTCAAAGGAACTACAGTAAAACCCCGCTAATGCGACGACCTAAAAGCGGTATAATTCTTGGTGCTAGATGCAGGTGGTAGCTTAATGCAGGAAAAAAGTAATGCTTTCTGCATTACTTTAGTCCTGCATTAAGCAACCACCTGCTTATACAGACACCCATATTTATTCATTAAGTAGTCGCATTAGAGGGGTTCTGCTGTAGTACGAATTTATGACCGGTGGTGAAAAATGGAAATTAAAGTATCTGTTTTGAAACATCTCGACCTATGGCGATAATCCCATTGCAAGGACTTGAAATTTGCAACTGCATTCGGTTTCAAAATATTTGATCTCCTCGCCATTACAACCTTACAGTACTTAAAGAATGCTAGAACTTGTACTAAGCTGAACGTCACAACATATACACTGATATGCTCTATATTGATAGCTGGCAGCTTAATGCATGGCATAGATATGAAGAAAAAAAAGCTTGAAGAGCTTTCTGCATTTTGAGAATTAACCACATAGTTTTCGAAATCTAAATTGAGTGCGTGTTATTTGTCTAAACACAATTTCTACCCTACTGCAGATTAAGGATGATTACCTAACACTCTCACTGTGATATTTACAAAACTCATAAAGGTATGTTTAGTAAATCTATACACCATATATCTAAGCTCTGGGGCATGTAGCTTTTGACAAGAAGATTTTTAAAGTTTTTCCTATACATAACTAGTGACCCCAAGGGCTGTTTAAGCAGTCAGCTACAAAAAAGCTGACCATCCCTGGGGTGGGACTAATTTTGGCCCTAGGGACATCATTTATATAAATTTTGTAGAAGACCTGAAGTTGAAGCTATGTGCCAAATACGAAAGCTGAGAACATTCCAGTTTCAGAGGAGAAGATCTTCAAAGTGTTCACCATATGTTTCTATTGAAAACTTCACACCCAAGGGGCGGGGCCAATTTTGACTCCAGGGCATAATTTATATAACTTTTATAGAGGACCTGTAGGTGATGTTATGTGCCAAAGATGAAAGCTGGGAACCCTGTAGATTCAGAGGAGAAGATTTTTAAAGGTTTAAATTGTTGACGAGGGACGACGCACGACGCACGCCGACGGACGACAGACATCAGGCGATCACAAAAGCTCACCCTGAGCACTTTATGCTCTGGTGAGCTAAAAAACATGTATTATTTAATTACTGTAAACATCATATTTTGTTCATATTTGAAAAGAAAATGTTTTCTTATTTGCATTGCATTGTATTGTATTGTGTTATACAGTAACACCTCTCTATAACGACCACTAAATAACATCAAGTATTTTGAGCTAAAGGCAGGTGGTTGCTTAAAGCAATGTGAAAGTAAAACAAAACGCTCCTATAGGAGCGTTCTGTTTTACTTTCACCTTGCTTTAAGCAGCCACCTGCCCTTATTACCAGCTAATTAACTCAATTTAGTGGTCATTATAGATATATCATACTGTACTTTGCTATTGTTTTGCATTACACAGCCGAAAGTTTCGTAGATTCTAGACGTGGGCAACAAAAACAGGTTAGCATAATACGAGACAAAAAATCGTAAGTTCAAACATTCGAGGATCTAAAACTTCTAGATGCGATCGTCGTGAGCTACGTATATTGGAAGTTACCATACTTTCAGTCGTACGACATTTGGACCCATTCTCATTATTCCAAAGACTTCGTCAATATAATCCTCAGTTGGATTACCATAATTTTTATTTTCTTCATTTTTGTAACATGCGTATATACAGCTTTAACCCATTCCTTCATATAAATGCCTTTTCACGCATTTGAAAACAGAGTAGACCCAGATCAGAGGTTTCTATTGGAGCCGTCTGATCAGGATCTTCTCTGTTTGCTTTTAACATGGTATAGACCTGTTTCTGTGATCTAGATCTAAATTTGCAGTTTTTTGTCAAAAACCAACAATTTCCTTGAAAAGTTCACATTATAAAATCAGCTAATAAATATCAATGATGTCATTATTTCTTACATGAATATTAAACAGGGAAAGTGTTACCATTATACGAGGTTATTAATAACGTCCCGCTAATAGGCCTGTGCCGTTCTTACTTATTACTCATATAAACGCCTTTTCACAGACTTGCAAACAGAGTAGACTCAGATAAGACGGGTCCTATAGGAGTCGTCTGATCAGGGTCTGTTCTGTTTGCTTATGGTATAATATAGATCTGATTCTATAATTTCTGACAAAGTTAAAATATCCTGTGTTCATATGCCTTTATAAAAAATAATCTAATTAATATTCATGACATCATTATTTCTGACATGAATATGCAACAGCGAAATGGTTAATTTCCTATTATTGTTTTAGTCGTCAAATTTGCTAATACATCTACGAAGTGATAATATGAGCGAACGTTTGTCAAATATGAGTAATAAATAGATCCATTGCATTCACCTTACATATATGGGCGACACTTACCTGGCTGCGTCAATGTTTAACCTCATCAATATTAATAACCCATTTGCGCCCAGTGGATTCTTCCATGATTATATATTGGATTAGTCCATTTTTTATCTAAGGGATGCCTGGCCTAATTTTTCAATTTCGTTTTGTTTTATATTGAAATTCCTATCAGCAAACAGTGTAGACTAATAATGCACAATGCGGCGTCTGATCAGAGTCTACACTGTTTGCCTATATGTCCCATATTCCATATATGGGATCGTGGGCATGTAAGAAAAAATGACATCATAAATGCTTAATTACATTATCTTTTCATAATGACATATAAACAAAAGAAGGTTTTACAATAGCAGAAAGTGTTGACTCAGATATATATTATTCCATAAGCAAACATAGTAAACACTCATTAGAAAGCCCCTCGTCTTTGTCTACCCTGTTTGCAAAACCTTCAAGTGCGTTTTTTATCAGACAAATGGTTAATTGAGTACACGACTCCGTTATATATCTTACAAAATATGTAACATTTTTCAATTAGCTGGTGAGAAGGCGACCGAAATACATGACGCTAAGTTTGTTATATTGTATCATTATAATTAACACAGTTTGCTATCAACAAAACTACTTACGTTTTAGCCGTAGTATAAGCAGACGAATCACCTGTTGGACTTGTAGTTGAAAACTTCTGTCCGGAGGTAGAGATAAGATGCGTAAATTAAAACATTTTCAAGAATAACTTCTTTATTTCTCCACCAAACCCTATGATGTGACCACTCTTTAGAATCGTCTCTTTGAGACGATTCTAAAGAGTGGTCACAACATAGGGTTTGGTGGAGAAATGGCGATTTTAGTATATGAGCACGCACCTTTATCTGTAGCTATGCTCCTGTCCAAACAAAAGCCACAGCTAAGTTAAATACGATCAGAAAACAACCAGAAGATCAATCGAAATTGTTTTCAAGCCTAATGTCATTAACAAGCCTAAATCTTATTTTCAAACATTCAAAGCAGAACTATTATTAAGGGATTCTTTTGGCGCCAAATAATTATAGTTTGTAAATATTGTCGTCTGCTTTAAGTTTCAGAGTGAACTCTCCTTCAATGCCTTCTCTAAAATGTAAGTTTTGAGTCACACAGTTGCATAGTGATGAGACACCAAGCTAATCGGTATCTCACCTGGATCCAAACTCCTTGTAAAGGTAGCCATAGATTCTAGCGATTTCGCTCATACAAACTTTTTTTCACGTCTTAGCAAACGGAGAAGACTTAAGATCTGGGTTCATGCTTATAGAACTTTTAGTTGAGTCTGAGTTCGTTCTCAAGTTTTTGATTGGTCCGATTTGAGCCTTTGACTCAAATCTGACCAATCAAAAGCTTGAGAACTCAAATCTGACCAATCAAAATCTTGAGAACGAACTCAGACTCAACTAAAAAGCTTTATAAGCATAACCCAGACTTTCATTTTCTCCAGCACCCCTTTACTCCATAATTATATACGCCCTTTGACGCTTTCGCAAACAGATTTGACACAAATCAGAGGGCTCCTACAGGCGCCGTCTGATCAGGATCTGCTCTGATTGCTTATGGTATAATATAGATATGGTTCTACAGTTCCTGTTACATGTATAATCAAATTATCCTATATTCATATGCCATCAAAACGCTGTTTCACGCATTTGCAAACCTATAGGAGCCGTCTGATCAGTGTCTGCTCTGTTTGCTTATGCTATAATATAGATCTGGCCCCGAGATTATAAAACGTTTTGCCTGAGTCTGAGATCATTCACAAGCACCTGACCAATCAGATACTTGAGAATGATATCAGACTCAGACTCTAAAGTTTTATAACCTTGGGCCCAGATTATATCGTTTCTGTCTGAGTCAAAATGTTCTCTGTATTCATATTTCATTATAAATATAATTTAATTAATATTCATTAGGCTAAGATTTCCTTACATGAATATTCACGAAATAAAGAGTTAGCTAATCACATACTCTTACATATCCACCGTTTATTCATTAAAATGGATGTCACTGTACTATGGTAGACGGCGCTACGAGTAGATATTTGAAATGTCTGTGTCGGCCAATTTATTGAATTCACCGATAAACAATTAGAAACAAAACTAAAACCCAATCAAGCAATAGTCTTTGATATTGCTTTTGAGGACTACCGGATATTTTGTGGTTAGGGCGGAATGGAATGCCAGTGGTATGTACAGATGGGCGTATACATACAATTACAAACACATTTAAGCAAGAAAGTCGACATTGACCTTGTCATATTACAGGAACTGCATAACACATATTTTTCTTTCAAAACGGTCACGTTTTCAGAGCAGTAGATAAGGAAAAACTTAAGACATTCTTGAAAACATATTTAACCCCTTCGCTGCCAGGCACTTAGTGTACTTGACACATTGTCGCCAGCTTCAAGTTGTAGTGTGGACATTTCTTCAATTTCTGTATAAAAAAGGTAAACCGAATTGCAAACTCTTTGGATCCTGATGAGACGCCGAGTTACTCGGCGTCTCATCTGGATCCAAACTGTTTGCCTATGATATCACAGACACGTCGTCATGGCAATGAAGAGATTGGTTTAGGGGTCCTATATAAGCTAAATCGACCTTGACCTGTCAAATTACAAGCAGTGTATAACGTTTTTTTGGGAAACAGTCACGTATTCAATGCTACTGACATAAAGACATTCTTGATAACATGTTTCATTTACAGATATTATTTATTTTTCTGCCTATTCAAACTATGTAAGCTTGGACCTATTTACCTTCCAGCGATAGTGTATGCTCATTCATCTTAGACATGAAGCTTGATTGATGAAAACATCTTCAGAAAAACACCGTTTTTGAAACGGAATTAAATACATCTCTCTTCAATGTGTAGTACACATATCTAAACAATGACCAAATGAATACAAGGGCAGCGCTTTGCAATCTAAAAGATATTTGAATATCGTAACCATACACCACAGTGACATACACAAGTTCACACAACTTTAATGTTTTCTATATAAAGCGACACGCGTCCGTTCAGATAGTCCATAAAAAGGCAAGGCGTTTGCCTTTTCAATGCTATGTAAACAGAACATTACTAATATTGTGGTTTGTTTGTTTTGTATCAAGCTACCTACCGCTTTTCGAATAGTCAACCACGACATCGTACGGAAACCACAAAATGTTTACACCACTTATGTAACAACCGTGAAACATCTGACTCAAGGTCGGAGTTTATGTCTTCTTTGCTGCTTCGTGTGATTTGTTAAAAAATTATGTTCACACATATCCTGTGGGAGAGTACGTATTGTAGTATGGCGAATCATGTCTTCGTATATATTTCCTGGATTACTTGTGTGAAAAAAATGTGGCCACGTCATTGAAACACTAATTAATCAAACCATATACAGTAAACCCCCGCTAATGCGACCACCAAAACGGGGCATAATTCTGGGTGGCAGAGGCAGGTGGTAGCTTAATGCAGGACGAAAGTTATGCAGAAAGCTCCTATAGGAGCTTTCTGCATAACTTTCGTCCTGCATTAAGCAACCACCTGCTTTAGACGACATCAGTGGCTGTTTATTAAGTGGTCGCATTAGCGGGGTTTCACTATACGTATGTGATAAAAGTTTATAGTGTATCAAACGTGGATATAGAGTAAGCGTTATAAACCATATACATGTAGTAAAACCCCTCTAATGCGACCACACAATGAATAAACATGGATGTCTTTATAAGCAGGTGATTGCTTAATGCAGGTCAAATGTAATGCAGAAAGCTCCTCTAGGAGCTTTCTACATTACTTTTGTCCTGCATTAATCTACCACCTGCATAGATCTAGCACCCTGGGTTCCTGCTTATAAAGCTTTTTAGCTGAGTCTGAGTTCGTTCTCAAGCTTTTGATTGGTCAGATTTGAGTTCTCAAGCTTTTGATTGGTCAGATTTGAGCCAAAGGCTCAAATCTGACCAATCAAAAACTTGAGAACGAACTCAGACTCAACTAAAAGTTTTATAAGCATGGACCCAGAAGTAAACCTCTTTTATGTGGTCGCATTAGCGGGGTTTTATACACGCTATTCCAGACCTGACTCGTATTTGCAAACAGCATGGATCTAGACAAAAGGCCGAGTAACTCGGCGTCTCATCAGCACCCAGACTGTTTGACACTCAGTCAATAGTTTCCAAACTTTTGATCGAATTGAAAGCTGTCAAATTGCACCAGACTCAAATTTAATGAGACATGTTTGCACAGTGGTCTAGGGATTACCCCATTCTCCCTCCTAGACTATTTTTAGACTCAACCTCTTTGAATAAATCTACCGAAAAGGAGCATTTACCATATAAAAGGAACATTTTAGAATTGAGTAGTTTTGAAACCAGTTTGATAAATAGAGCATTTGGAGCAAATGCTCTATTTATCACAATGGTTTCAAAGAATGACTTTTACAGAGGCGTCAAAAGGCGTCAGAAGGAGTAAATGGGTTAAAGTGGGATATAAATAATATAACAGTACACGCGGGTATGTATCTCGTTCATGCGTTTGAAAGACTACTGGCAGTGTAAAACAGCTGGAATACTTATGCTATGCCGAGTGCCAAATCACTAAAAATGTCATTTAAAGTGCAAAACCAAACACACAGATGTCATTTACAATGAATCATATCTGGAAAATGCCATTTAGAATGAGCCAAACCACAGGAAATAGTATCATTTAGAATGAGCCAAACCACAGGTAACAGTATCATTTAGAATGCACCGAACAACAGGCAAATGTCATTTAGAATGGTATGTCGGAATAGAATGTGCAACATCACAGGGAATTTGCATTTAGAATGAGCCGCATCACAGGGAAATGCCATTTAGAATCAGCCAAACAACATGAAATGCCACTTTCAATACTATACAGTGAACTGCGAAAACATGCAATTTAGACTGCCAAACAGCAGGTGAATGCCATTGAGAATGCACTGAACCCCCAATAGACGCCATTTGGAATGAGTTACAAAACTTGTACTAAATGTAATTTACAATGAGCCAAATGAGCAATAGGAAATAGCATTTAAAATGGACCAAACCATAGGAAATTCCATTAAGAAAGAACCAAACGAAACACAAACCAAAGTGCCCTGTATAATTAACGATATCATGGATACATGTCCTTTAGAATGAGTCAATGCCCAGGTATATAGCCTGTAGAATGAGCCAAACCTCAGGGAAATGACCTTATCAACGAGCTAATCCATTGGAAAATGTTCTTTACAACGAGCCATACCACTTGGAAAATGTCCTGCAGAATCAGCCAAACCAACAGCTAAGTGTCCTATAGAATAAGTCAAACCAACAGCTACAAGGGTTACAATTCATCTTACAACCAGACAACCCATGGAAAAGAATGTCTTTAGCAACGAGTCAAACCACAGGAAACGTCCTTTACAATGAGTCAAGACATAGGGAAAATGCTATACAATGTGCCAAAAACAGGCAAGTGTCCTACACGCTGCGTCAAACCACAGGAAATGTCATTTACAATGAGTCAAACCACAGATAATTGTCCTTTAATGCAAGCAAACTCAGTTACAATGAGTCACATTTTAGGGGAAACATATATAATGAGTCAAACCACAGAAAAAAATCTTATACAATGAACCAAAACACATGAAAAGCTCTTAACAATACGTTAAACAATAGGTAAATGTCCTATACAGACCGCAGGTGAATGTTCTATGCAGAGAGTCAAATTAAAGGAAAAGTCCTATATAATGAGCCAAACATAGGTATATGTCCTATACAATAGATAAATCACAGGAAATGCAGCTAGTACTATCTACAATGAGTCAGGTAAATATTCTATACAATGGGTGAATCCACGGGAAAATAATTTAAATTGAGTCACGCCACAGGGAAATATCCTATACAATGAGTCAAGTTACAGAAACAGTTACCTATACAAAAAACTAAACACAGGAAAAGCTTTTACAATGAACTAAAACACAGGTATATGTCCTATACATAGTGTCAAACAACAACAAGACAAATTCTATACAATTAACCCAAATGAGTCAAGCAGGGAAGTGGAAATGACAGGGAAATGTTCTTTAGAATGAACCAAATCATTTGGAACTGTCCTACACAACGAGTCAAACTACAAGGACATGTCTAATACAAAGAGTCAAACCACGGGTACCTTAATTCCTTTACAGTTAGTCAAACCACGGGGAAAGTCCTATACAACGAGCCACACCACAGGTAAATGACCTTTACACGGGGTCAAACCATAGGTAAAAGTCCTATACAATGAGTCAAACTACAGGTAAGTGTCATTCAAATTGAGTCAAACCACAGTTAAATAGCCTAAACAATGAGCCAACTCACAGGTAAATGTCCTGTACAATGAGCCAAACTACAAGTAAATTTCCTATACAATGAGACAAATCACAGGTAATCCAATACAATGACCAAACAACAAGTAAATCTAATACAATGAGACAAACAACAGGTAAATCCAATACAATGAGCCAAACAACAGGTAAATTCAATACAATGAGCCAAACAACAGGTAAATGTCCTTTACAACAACCCAAGCAAAATGCCATTAACAAGGAGTCAAACCACAGGAACATATTCTCTAGAATGAGGAAAACCATAGGAAATTTGGAAATGCCACATTAAAGTACACAGCAACACCAGTAGCACAAATGAAATGCGCGCTCACAAATACACGAGAGACGCTCATAAAACGGTTGAACATAGAACTTAATTGCCTTTTCCCACTGAAAGCATATTAGCAGTGCCGTAGAACCAAATCTCAATAAAACTCATCGAAACCAACAGACAAGATGTGACGTCATGGAAAAGTAAATATAGGTTGAGCTATGTCTGGGACACTGCGACATAAAAGGGGATAGTTTGGAGTTTTGGGCACTGCGATAATGAAAAGGTCACGAAACGCCAAAGGATGTTGAACATAAAGGCACTCTACAATCACCAAATGAGCCAAAATAACAGATAAATGTTCTGAACAAGGGGTCAAATCACAGGAGAAGTTCTTTTTAAACAATGACCCAAGTCACAGATAAATTTTCTATAGAATGAGTCAAGCCACAAAGAAATGTCCTATAGAATGAGTCCAACCACAGGGAAATGTCCTTGAAATGAACCAGATAACAGGAACATTAATTTACAATGAGGCAAATTACAGGTAAATGTAATATAGAATGAGTCAAACCACAGGTAAATGTCCTTAAATGAACCAGATAACAGGAAATGCCATTTACAATGAGCCAAACCACAAGTTAACTAACCGAGTGAATCCTGATAGTCCTGCTTGGAACCCTATGAAACATCGAGTGACTCAAGGGCCCTTATGAAACATTGAGTGACTCAAGGACCCTTATGAAACATCGAGTGACTCAATGACCCTTATGAAACATCGAGTGAAATGGACCCTTATGAAACATCGAGTGAATTGGACCCTTATGAAACATCGAGTGACTTGAACCCATATGAAACATCGAGTGACTCAAGGACCCTTATGAAACATCGAGTGGCTTGGATCCTTATGAAACATCGAGTGAATCGGACCCTTATGAAACATCGAGTGAATTGGACCCTTATGAAACATCGAGTGACTTGGATCCTTATGAAACATCAAGTGACTTTGATCCTTATGAAACATCGAGTGACTTGGATCCTTATGAAACATCGAGTGACTTGGATCCTTATGAAACATCGATTGACGTGGCGTTTCATCTGGATCCAAGCTATTTACGAATGTGGTTCAGGTCGCTGTTAGCAGGCAAAGCGTAAGAGTCGCTAAAATGAGAAAATGTAAGAAATAATGACACCGTGAATTAGATTATTTTTATAATGTCACATTAACACATGGCCGTTTGGCCATGAAGAAAACTGTAGAATCAGAAACAAACAGAGCAGACCCTGATCAGACGGCTCCTATAGGTGGGTCTACTCTGTTTTCAAATGCGTAGAAAGGCGACTAAAGGGTTAAGTTGATAAACACATATTGTACAAAATGCGTATATGGAGTTAATATCCTTGACACTAAATATCATAAAGGTCAATGCCATTTAGAAAATGTCAACCCATACGCACTTGTCTTTGACGGACAGCTGACTTAATTCCCGATATTGTTTGGTAATAATTGGTCGTTTCGAACCACTGTGAACTTGGCCAATTCACGGGTTGTTTGGTAATGTCCGCTATTAGGTACAAAAAGAAAATCATAATCAATCTGCAAATGAAAGTTTAGCAGCAAACGTCCGTATTCTTTCATTTAATAATACACACATATTACAAATGCCAAAAACGGCTGTAGTAGTAACAAGACAATTAGCAAGAATTACAGTGCGGAAGAACTTCCTCTCTATGTTAACGCTTAGTTCGCTATAACAAAATAAGGTCTACTCAAATTGGGATTCTGTGCAATTTTGACGTTCAGTTTGATCAAGATCTTGAAAAGCTATTGCCCGAGTGTCAAACAGACTGGATCCTGATGAGACGCCGAGTTACTCGGCGTCTCATCTGGGTCCAATCTACTTATACATACACGTCAGGCCGCGAATAACGGGAAATGGTCTAATTTCCGCTGATATGTTTAATCAAAAGAGGCCAATACCAGGTCATGTCAAAAGAGCTGATTGCTTGAGCCATGTCAATGATTTCTTGTGGAATTCGGAAATATCTCGTGATTGTGACATGTAGGGCAGTAAAAGTACAGTCCATGATCAAAACAATGTCAGAACATGAAGGTCAGTTTGATATTAAACCTTATACCACGCTAAGTCCGATCTGACTGGCAGTTGCAAATAACTTGGATCCAGATGAGACGTCGATGGACTCCGAGTCCCATCAAGATCCAAGCTGAATGGCATACAATTGATAATATCTCAAATGCTTGAATAATTGTATTAAAATTGCATCTTGTCAGAGTTTAAGCAGACAATATTGTTTTTACATAGGGACAATAAGGGTTATAGCGAGAATGACCAACAGGCATAAATACATTGGCAGATAGGCGAATGAAAATGAATACCGAAGTGTTAGGTCTTGTACAAGTACTTGCGTTCACAGCCATTAACTCTTTACGTCTCACAGAGGTGAGGATAAGATGATTAAATTAAAAAACATTTTCAAGAATAACTTCTTTATTTCTCCACCAAACCCAATGTTGTGAACATAGGGTTTGGTGGAGAAATGACGATTTTAGTATTTGAGTACGCACTGTAGCCGTGTGCCATAAATATTCATTGTAATAAATAATGAATAAATGAATGATTATTCATAAGATACATTTTATAAATGGCATATGAACATAGAACGTTTACAAAATGATTGTATGAATCTTAAATAGATGACTTTTTTTTTTACAAATGAACGGTATATAACACAGGAAGTTTGGCCATATCAGAATCTGCAGGATCATATGATTTAATGCAGTAGTACCTGTCTTAAGCGGCCATTCATTCATTGAACATATGAGTCTTAAAAAGCAGACAGTAGCTTAATACAGGGCAAAAGTAATGCAGTCGCTTTCTGCATTACTTTTGGCCCTTGATCTGGGTCTACTCTGTTTGCAAAGGGATGAAATGCGTGTCTATAGAGAATATGGGTAAGCGCAATACTTCCTGTATTTGAAAGGTTATTCACGTGACTAGTTATGTGACGTCAGGCCTAGGCGTCAAAAGTAGGACAGAGAGCTTTACTTCTGCAAACAGAAAACATAGTATGGTTCACAAATTCATAGTGGCATCATTCACAGTGGCAAAGGCAGGTTGTAGCTTAATGCAGGACGAAAGTTTCGTCCTGCATTAAGCAACCACCTCCTTATGAAGACAGTCATGTTTGTTCATTAAGTGGTCGCATTAGAGGGGTTTTACTGTATTACATAATAATAAATAGAGACAAGTTAAAATGCACAGTAATGTCACGGTGTGTCGCAATACTTCAGCTGAATGAATTTTGACCTCCGGAGTGAGGTTATTGTATTTGGCATACATATTCTTCAGTCACGATGTCAGAAACTGGGCTTAAAAACCACACACACATACAATTGTATCTTGCAGACAACAAAAGAATGTTAAAGTGTGCACTTTTCTATTAATCTAGCTGCAATGGCTATTGTCAACTTGATACCTAAACTAATTTGCTCGAAACAATTACAGGGCGAGTGTTGTAAAGTTTATTTGGTTCAACTTGCATCTACATTATGCTTAAGCGACATGCGTTAAAATTGACCCAACAATAGAAACCAGTCCATCTTGACGACAATTATTTAAAGCCTTTCTGGATGGTTTAAAAGTGTACTGTGTATTTAAATGGTTTTGAATTTAAGGGACTCTGAACGACTTTCCGTAATCAAAGTAGACAGGGTTTTTGTTTTGTGTCTATCTCTAATAAAAGTCTTAAAACTTTCCTTCATATAAACGCTTTTTCACACATTTGAAAACAAAATAGACCCAGATCAGACGGCTCCTATAGGATCCGTCTGATCAGGATCTACTCTGTTTGCTTACAAAATTTGATATATCCTTGTCTTTATTTTCTAAAATGGTTACAATGGTCCACCTTCTATATTTCATTATAACTATTTGTCCATGAATATTCAGTAGGTATTGAAATTTCGAATAAACATAGAGCGCGGAAAGGGTTAATGCATTAAGAAAGTATTCTTTGAAATGTTAATTTTATCCATGTACATTTCGTTTTGGTTACCATGGAGATTATTCTATTTCATGAAGCCAATTGAACTGGAAATTTCGATTCTATTTAGATTCTATTCAGAAAATGTATTTAACCCTTCCCCTCATATAAACGCTTTTTCGCACATTTGTAAACAAAATAGACCCAGATCGGACGGCTCCTATAGGAGCCGTTTGATCACGGTATTCTCTTTGCTTTTGACTTAATCGGATTTTTACAGTATTAATTTTGTCAAATCAAAACATTCCATTGATAAGTTTATATCATAAAAATTGAGCTAATAAATATTGATGATGTTGTCATTATTTCTAACATGAATACTGAACAGGTAAAGGAGTGAAACCTTTGTTCTCATCTTATATCGCATCCGTCAGTATCTCTAAATACTTATGTTGTGTATACATGCGGTGCGCTGTTGACGTTAGAAGAACATGCCAATATTTTAGTCACTTAATTTCATGTACATGCATGATACGCAATTGATGAGAAAATAAAAGTAGCCGTTGTTTTGGTAGGGGATCAAAGGTCAACTCGTTTGTACATCTGCAAATTATAAATCCTATTTAAAATTCGACGTCTCTATTCAAACGAATTCCGAGGTTTATATACAGTTGCTTAATTCTAACCATTTATTCTATAAATACGCATTTTCAAACAGACTAGACCCAGATCAGACGGCTCCTACAGGAGCCGTCTGATCAGGGTCTGCTCTGTTTGTTTTTTATATAATATAGATACGATTCTACAGTTCAGTTGTGGTCAAACATTCCTGTGCCCATGTACTATTATCTAATTGATATTCATCATGTCAATATTTTTACATGAATATTCATGGAGGAAAGGGTAAATTCTTACCCTGCGGTGAAACAAATGATAGCTGCTCAATTTGTAGCTGGTGCATTTTTTTTAATTCTGATTCTATCAAGCTTTTTAGAAACTATTGGCCTACTGTCTACTGTCAAACAGCTTGAATATTGGTGAGATGCCGAGTTACTCGGCGTCTCATCTGGATCCAAGCTGTTTGCCCCCGGTGGATTCTTCCATGCTTATATATTGGATTAGTCTATTTTTTTTATCTAAGGGGTGTCTGGTCTAAATTTTCATTTTGTTTTATATTGAATTTCCTATCAGCAAACAGTGTAGACTCTGATCAGACGCCGCATCATGCGGCGTCTGATCAGAGTCTACACTGTTTGCCTACGTCCCATATATGGGATCGTGGGAGCAAATGGGTTAAAGTTAAATTGATTTGTGGCCAATTCAAATTTTGCATTGTATGTTTCCCTTTAATCCTAATATTCCTAGTGTCCCTAAACAGGTATATAGTAAACCCACAAATGTCAGATTCCGGAATAGCTCTCTGATAAGGGTCCGCTCTGTTTGCTTCGCAAAACCTTTTTCAAGGGTCACTTCGACATTAGAATTATTGCAGTGACACCCATTCAAACGACATTAACGAGTAATAGAGGGGTTGCTTCATTCAGGGTCAAAGCTGACCGAGTTCATGAATTCTATCGATTTAATGACACTGACCTACATTTTATATGATGTTTACAATGAAAACATTGTCAGCCTGACCAAATTAAAAAATAAACCTATTTGTTAAAAAGCCATACATTTTATCACCAACCATTCCATAAATAGAACACTATAACCCTTTCTCCGCTGTGGTAAAAAAAGCCGCTCAAAGTTTGGTCCGGTGTAGTTTGAACCAATTTCGATTCGATCAAGATATTAACCCATTCCCTGATAATGACGACTTTTGACGACTCTGTAAAAGTCACTTTGTGAAACCATTGTGATAAATAGAGCATTGAGCAGATGCTCTAATTATCATAATGGTTTCAAACTACAAAATTCTAAATTTTTCCTTTTCTCTAGTTAATGCTCCTTTTCGGTAAATTTATTCAAAGAGGTTGTATCTAAACATAGCCTATGACGTAATGGGTTAAGAGACTACGGAACTGAGTGTCAAACAGCTTGGATCCTGATAAGAAGCCGGGTTACTAGCCGTCTCATCCTGATCTAAGCAATTTGCAATGGAAATCATATCACAAATAGCGTGGTACGGGCTAAGTATACGTTAAGCCAAAAATAAATTAACATCTTCATCATCATGAGCAAATGTATTATAATCTTCGCCAAACGTTTTGGATCCAGATGACATGCCGGGAAACTTGGCAGTTCATCGAGATCCATCGTGTTTTAAATATCTTACGGTTTAACCCTTTCCCTGTTCTATGTTTATTTCAAATTTCAATACCTACTGAAT
Organism: Azorinus chamasolen; assembly: GCA_963576725.1. Classification (NCBI taxonomy): domain Eukaryota; kingdom Metazoa; phylum Mollusca; class Bivalvia; order Cardiida; family Solecurtidae; genus Azorinus; species Azorinus chamasolen. Next base: position 17,941,936 of record OY755247.1, on the reverse strand, counting down.
ATTCATGGGCAAATTAGTTACAATGAAATATGGGAAGTGGAACATTGTTACCATTTTAGAAAGTACAGAAACAGATCTATCAATTTCCATTAGCAAACAGAGTAGACCCTGATCAGACGGCTCCTATAGGAACCGTCTGATCTGGGTCTACTCTGTTTGCAGAATGCGTGAAAACACGTTTATATGAGGGAAAGGGTTAAAGAAAGGGGGGGATTAAGATATACATGTATTGATAAATTGAAGCAGACGACAACTGTTGCAGACGAAAGTTGAGTTAAGTTTCAAGTATTACAAAGGTATGTAGCGACAGGCTGTGCCTACTAATCAAGTGAAAGTATATCAGACGTTTTACCCTTTACTCAACAGATACGCATTTTAATGTCTTTGCAAGCAGAGAAGACCCAGATCGGACGGCTCGTGTAGGAGGAGACGTCTGATCAGGGTCTGTCCTGTCTGTTTGATTATGAAATAGTGAATATGTTTTATTCCACCGATTCTGTTAACCTTTTACCTCATATTAACGTGTTTTCACGCATTTGCAAACAGAGTAGACCCAGATTAGACGGCTCCTATAGGAGCCGTCCGATCAGGGTCTGCTCTGTTTGCTAAAAGAGTTTGATAGAGATATGTTTCTTGACTTTCTAAATAGAGAATAATAGGTTAGTGCCGTAGATGGGACGCTTTATCCGACGAGGGGAGAAAACGTTGAGGCGAGGCTTGCCGAGCCTCAACTGTTTTCTCTCCGAGTCGGATAAAGGCGTCCCATCTACGGCACTAACCTATTATTCGATTTATCCAGTCAATATAGTTAAATGTCTTTTATAGACTCATAACACTCTTGAAATAATTTACATTGAAAATGCAGTTTTTCGATCAACGGATCCCTCCCTTTTCACTTCCATTTAGACGTAAATAGATCTAATGAGCTACCGCAGAGGAATATAGTTTCGATACTTGTATTACTAGAAGGGAAACGTGGTTGAATTTGAAAAATAAGATGATTTGAATCGAGGGTCGATAAGTTATTTCAAACAGACATGATTTATATTCTTTGGTCAAATTCGAGTTACGTAGTCTCGGTTTCTATTTTTAGATTCTACCTAACGTCACTCAGAAATCGATGGAACTGAACAGGCTATATTTAGGTTTATGACTATCACCGCCCCAGTAAGAGTTTATCAATCAAATAATCGTGAGAGTAATAAGAAAACATTTACTATTTATCTGTCAATCTTTGGTTCCAGGTTTGATTTTATCAAAAACGGGTTTTGCCAGCGGTGGATTAAATTAATAAAAGTGATAAATCAACGTCATTTTGTATGTGGCCTCAGTGGCGTAATCGGTAAGCGCGACGTCTCTAGAGAGATTAGAATTAGTTTTTGTAGGATCAGGCGCGGGTTCGAATCCAGCTGTAGCCAATTATTTTTATTTTTTCCCATTTGAATAATTCTTCTGGTGACCAAATAGATCTGTTAGATATATTCCATCAACATGTTTATGAATATTTACAGAAAACTAAAATAGTTCCATGGTTATAGAATCATTACGCCCATCTACTAACCTAATAAACCTTCCACTACCGGAAGTAACCAGATAAACCTAAGTTTATTTGCACCCCCTTTATTATGTCACTAGAGAAGCCTGGTGACTGGATAAAATGGCTACAATGTTCAACGTGTTCATATGTCATACCGATTCAGCTAATTAATATTCATGGGGTCATTAACTTTTACATGAATATTCATGGAGTAAAAGGGTTAACTATTTCATTCATACAAATGCACTTTTTGCGACTTGCATACAGAGTAGACCCAGATCACATGGTTCGCAGAGGAGCAGTCCGATCAGGGTCTGCTGTGTTTGCTTATGAAATCATGAATATATTTTTTTTTATCCCGGTAGTGTTTCTACCAATACCAAAACGTCATGTGTACATATGCCAATATAAAAAAATCAGCTAATAAATATTCATGATATCATTATTTCTAACATGGATATTCAACAGGGAAAGGGTTAAAAGTACATTCTTTTCAGTCGCAAAGGTAACAGAATGATAAACTTTTTCTCAAGCTCATTCATTTTGTCAATAATAATTCAGTTGACAGGCTCACTACAGAAACGTTTATGCCAAGTGTATCATGATATAATGACATTTTATCTGTGTACTTAAAGACACGTGGTTTTATCCGTGCTTAAAACTCTGTGCATGCTGGCCGCCATTTATGACCTATGCAAACAGTTTGGATCCAGATCAGGCCCGACAAAACGTCGGGCCTGATCCGAGATCCAAACAATTTGCCACTCAGGCTCAACCTGCTGCAAACTAAAAGCTCAGAAAGAAAAATTAATAGTTTTGAAAATATTACCGACACCATTTGAGCAGTAGACGACAAATGAGCAGACGACAAAATTACTTAGCATACAAAAGAGTTAACTCCTTGCGCGCGCAGTAATTGTCGTCTGCAAATAATTGTCTCGTGCTTGGTACATAAATTGTTAGTCGTTTTTACAGATACTTTCAAAACAATATGATCGGTGGCTGAAACATTTTAAATTCTGATGGGCCATCGAGTAAACCGAGATATGATCTGGATCCAAACTGATTTCAAATGTGGTTAAGAATTTTTTTTGCGTACGTGCTGAGAGTTAAGGCAAGTATTTTTAAATATAGAACAGTAGAAGGGTTTAAACAGCTGGTAGCTTTGAAGAGGTCACGTGTCAGTGTGGATAAAATACATGGCAATGTCAGTGACAGGTGAGTGCACAGTACCTTTTGCCTTACGTTTTTTTGTTATTGAACATTATCTATTCATTGTATGACTGCATGTACATATATAGCCATTTGCTGAATATATCGGTGGCCTTTTTATGCCTTTGCAAACAGAATAGACCCAGATCAGACGGCTCCTACAGGAGCCGTCTGACCAGGGTCTACTCGGTTTGCTTATGAAATAATATAGATCAGATTCTACAGTGTAGAGGCCACGGCCAAAACTTTCTGTGCCTATGTAAGAATTCAGTTCATCAGTATTCATGACGTATTTTTTTCTCACATGAATATTCATGGAGTAAAGGGACACTTTATAATGTTATGTGACAGATTGTTGTTATCGAAATGGAATTACGTACAACCCTTTCAACGCCGTTGACCGATTTTTGATGACTGTTACCAACAGTTTGGATCCAGATCAGACGCCGAGTAACTTGATGTCTCATCACGGTCCATCCAAATTGTATGACACAGTGTTTTGAACAGAAATGGACCTGTCCTTATTTTAACCCTTTCCTTCATATAAATGTGTTTTTACACATTTTCAAACAGAGTAGATCCAGATCAGACGGCTCTTATAGGAGGCGTCTGTATAGGAGCCATCTGATCAGGATCTGCTCTATTTGCTAGTGGAATTTGAAAGACCTGTTTCTTTATTTTCTAAAATGGCTACAATATTCCACCTTCCTTATTTCATTACAACAAACACAGCAGGACCTGAATATACGCCTCCAAATATCAGTGTGATCTGGGTCTACCCTGTTTGTAAATGCGCAAGATGGCGGATGATGGAGTAAGTGATTATACAGTAAAACTTCGATTATCCGAACACTAAAATACGTATTATTATCGATCTTTAAGACAGGTGGCAGCTTAATGCATGGTGAAAGTCAGGCAGAAAGCTCCTTTTAGGAGCTTTCTGCATGACTTTCACCATGCATTAAGCAGCCACCTGCCTAAAAGGGTCTAAATTCTTCTATACCGAAAATTCGAATAATCGAGGTTTTACTGTATATCTAATGTAGACGATGTAACTTTCAAATATCAATATACTGTTACACCCTACTCAGAATTTCTTAACCCGTTACTCCATGAACAATCATGTAACAAATATTGACGTCACATGAGAATTTAAATGGCTTGACACCCCCGGATTTTGGCAGACAGACTAATCATTATAGCTTGATCTCTGACAATGTATTGGGTGAACAATTCTGTACAAATAATTTGCTCAGCAGGCTAAAGGTTAATTACGGGTCCAAGATTATAAACTTTGGAGTCTTAGTCTAAGATCATTCTCAATCATCTGATTGGTCAGATTCTGAGCTTCCTCAGAATCTGACCAATCAGATGCTTGAGAATGAACTCAGACTCAAGCAAAACGTTTTATAACCTCGGGTCATGGTCGTCAACGAAAGAGTTAATAAGGAAGGACATGAAAAAAGGCAACACAACATTTTATAGTAAAACTCTTCTAAGCATCTGTTTAACCCTTTAACCCTTTCACCGCCGCAGTCGTATAAATGCACCACGACAAATAGTGCAGTCCCAGATCAGACGCCACCTTTTCAAGGCGGCGTCTGATCAGGGACTTCACTATTTGTCTCAAACTCTTTTTCTATATATGTGCTTTATTCCTTTGAAGTTTGCATTTATTTATCTTAACCCTTCGCTTGCTATTCACGTCAATATACCTACCTGTAAATAGTGAAGACCCAAATGAGACAGCTCCTGCAGGAGCTGTCTCATCAGGGTCTGCACTATTTACAAGTTGATTGTGCAACCAGTGAACTCCACAGCAGTGATTGTACAGCGAATTACTTGTACACAGTGAAGATATATGTAATTATACAACAGGGCATGGGTAAAGAAGGAGAAATGTATTTTAAAATTCAGCAAGGGAAGGGTTATATCCTTATTTTACCGTAAGCAGTAATGACATCGTGCATATTGGTTAGCTGTATTTTTTACAACAACACGTGAACACATAAATATTTAACCAATAGAGAAGGTGTAGAATTATGTCTATATTATGTCGTAAGCAAACAGAGCAGATCCTGATCAGATGGTTCCTACAGGAGCCGTCTGATCTAGGTCTACTCTGGTTGTAAATGCGCAGAAAAGCGTATTAATGGAGTAAAGCGTTAATTCCTAAATGCGGAATGCTTCCTAGGAAAATTTCTGAACTACTTTCAACATGAATTAAGTTTCCATATTAACCCATTCCCTCATAGACTATTTCTAGATCCAGCCTCTTTTAATAAATCTACCGAAATGAGCATTTACTAGAGAAAAGGACAATTTTAGAATTGTGTATTATTGGAGCCATTGTTATAAATAGAGCATTTGCTCCATATGAGCAAATGCTCTATTTATCACAATGGTTTCAAAAAGCGACTTTTACCGTGGCAGAAAATGCGTCAGTATGAGGGAATGGCTTAGAAGTTACACGCTGTTTCTCTTCATTCTTTGTAGCCTAGAGAAATAATTTTATCATAATTCGTGCACTTATATGAGGAGCGTTTAGATACCCGAGTATAACGTTTTTAAAATCTGTCTTTGTTGTTACTACATGTAATTTGAATCGCCTTACGGACATAGAATGCATGTATAGTGTTTGTGAAGCTTCCCAAGCAATGGGCTACTAATGAAGAGATTACAAGGTAACGGGTTACCTGTAGAGCTTACTAGACAATACGTTACGTGTAGTGTTTTAGGAGGATATCAGATAATGGGTTACGTGTAATGTACGAGGATATTGCTAGATAATACGTTACGTGTGGTGTTTGAGGAGGATACTAGATTACGGGTTACGTGTAATGTGCTAGGAGCTTTCAATATAATACGTTACGTGTAATGTTTTTTTAGGAAGATACATGTACTAGATAATGGATTACGTGTAGTGTTTGAGGAGCTTGCTAGATAGTACGTTACGTGTAGTGTTTGAGGATGATACTAGACAATGGGTTACGTGTAATGTGCTAGGAACTTACTAGATAATACGTTACGTGTAGTGTTTGATGAGGATACAAGATAATGAGTTACGTGTAATGTGCTAATGAGTTACGTGTAATGTGCTAATGGGTTACGTGTAATGTGCTAGGAGCTTACTAGATAATACGTTACGTGTAGTGTTTGATGAGGATACAAGATAATGAGTTACGTGTAATGTGCTAATGGGTTACGTGTAATGTGATAGGAACTTACTAGATAATACGTTACGTGTAGTGTTTGATGAGGATGAGTTACGTGTAATGTGCTTATGGGTTACGTGTAATGTGCTAGGAACTTACTAGATAATACGTTACGTGTAGTGTTTGATGAGGATACAAGATAATGAGTTACGTGTAATGTGCTAATGGGTTACGTGTAATGTGCTAGGAGCTTACAAGATAATACGTTACGCGTAGTGTTTGATGACGATACTAGATAATGGGTTACGTGTAATGTGCTAGGAGCTTACTAGATGATACGTTACGCGTAGTGTTTGAGGACGATACTAGATAATGGGTTACGTGTAATGTACTAGGAGCTTACTAGATGATACGTTACGCGTAGTGTTTGAGGACGATACTAGATAATGGGTTACGTGTAATGTGCTAGGAGATTTCTTGGAAATGGGTTACGTGTAATGTGCTAGGTGCATCCTAGGCAACGGGTTACGTGATATTACGTGTAATGTTTGTGGAGTTTTCTAGCCAACGGATAACGTGTAATCTTTGAGTTTCCTGGGTAATGTGTTATGTGTAGTGTTTGAGGAGCTTTCTATGCAATAAGTTACCCGTGCCACAGTTTTATGAACTTTGATTTAGGATATTCTTTTATACGTTGTATGCATTTTGATTTAGGATATTCCTTGATACTGTTGTATGCATTTTGATTGAAAAGATCCCGTGATATAGTTTGATACATTTTGATTGAGTAAACCCGGTGATACAGTTTTATGAACGTTGATTGAGGATATTCCTTGATACTGTTGTATGCATTTTGATTGAAGAGATCCCATGATACAGTTTTATGAACGTTGATTAGGGATATTCGTTGATACTGTTGTATGCATTTTGATTGACGAAGTCCCATGCTACAGTTTTATGAACGTTGATTAGGGATATTCGTTGATACTGTTGTATGCATTTTGATTGAGGAGATCCCATGATACAGTTTTATGAACGTTGATTGGGGATATTCGTTGATACTGTTGTATGCATTTTGATTGAGGAGATCCCATGACGCGGTTTTACTAGTTTTGATTGATGAAAGTTCTTGATACTGTTTTATGCATATTGTTTGAGAAGGTTCCTTGATAACAATTTACGATTGCGGTTGTTTTTTCAGATTCCTTGATAACGTTTTTTTACATTTTAGTATATTCCTTAATAACTGGTTACGTACAGTAACCCCCCTCTAATGCGACCATCTAAAAGAGGTATAATTCTGGGTGATAGAGGCAGGTGGTAGCTTAAGGCAGGACAAAAGTGATACAGAAGAGGAGCTTTCTGCATTACTTATGTCCTGCATTAAGCAACCACCTGCGTATAACGACACCAATGTTTATTCATTAAGTGGTCGCATTAGAGGGGTTCTACTGTATATCCTTGATAACGTTAAACTGTGTATGCATGTTTTATTTGATAAGTGTCCTTGAATGCTGTTGAGGTGAATCCTTAACCTTTACCCTGCTGAGCAAATTATGTTTACATAATTTTTCACCTACTATATTTTCAAAAATTCAAGATATAATCAATGTGTCTACCAAAATGCAATCAGGGTGTCAAACAGTTTGGATCCTGATGAGACGCCGAGTTACTCGGCGTCTCATCTGGATCCAAACTGTTTGCATAGGTATTCACCCATAGCAGGCTAAAGGTTAATAAAGGTTAAGGTGTACTGTTTTAGGATATTCCCTTAGCGTTTGAATACTTAATTTCAAAGTAGCATGTTTCTTCATTGTTAGAAGAGTTTACTTAGTATGAAATTATACTTGAAAATCCGTTTTAACCCTTTCCCCTCATATAAATGTCTTTTCATGCATTTGCAAACACAGTAGACGCAGCAAACAGAGTAGATCATGGTCTGCTCTGTTTGCTAATGGAATTTGATAGATTGGTTCTTTAGTTGGCTACACGTGTATACCTACCATGTTTCAACTACTTTGTACATGTACATGAATATTCAGTAGATATTGAACATTGGACTAATTATAAAACAGGATAAGGGTTAATGGAAAGCATTGAAACCCTGGCTGACCAGTGCTTTATTAACTCTCTGTTATGGGTCTACATTGTTTGTCATGGGGACCTTTTGATAATGGGTTACTTATATCGTTTAGAAATTTCTATGTAAATCGGCTACTCATAGTGTTTAAGGAAATTCTACGTAAATCGGCTACTCATAGTGTTTAAGGAAATTCTACGTAAATTGGCTAAGCATAGTGTTTAAGGAAATTCTACGTAAATCGGCTACTCATAGTGTTTAAGGAAATTCTACGTAAATTGGCTATGCATAGTGTTTAAGGAAATTCTACGTAAATCGGCTACTCATAGTGTTTAAGGAAATTCTACGTAAATTGGCTATGCATAGTGTTTAAGGAAAGTCTACGTAAATTGGCTATGCATAGTGTTTGAAACTTTAAGAAAAAAGTCTACTTAAATGGGCTATACATAGTATTTAAGGGGAGTCTACGTAAATACGACATGAATAGTGTTTAAGTCTACATTGTTTTACATGGGGACTCTTTAATAATTGGTTACCAACGTAAATGGGCTGTGCGTAGTGTTTACTCTTTCCCTGATGAATATTCATGTAGGAAATAATGACGTCATGAATATCAATAAGATTATTGTTTATAATGGCATATGAACACATGACATTTTGGCTCAGGCAGAATCTGTAGAATCAGATCTATATTACACCATAGGCAAACAGAGCAGACCCTGATCAGACGACTCCTATAGGAGCCGTCTGATCTGGGTATACTCTGTTTGCAGATGCGTCAAATTGCGCTTACATAAGGGAAAGGGTTAAGGACCCTCAAACAAGTCATGTAATTTATGTACGACATCTAATTATTTAGTCACTGGCTTTTGACACCCTTCACAGCTTATTCAAGTAGCCCGTTACTTCGAGAATATTTGTATAAAGAATTAATGTCATCATGGATATCAATTATATGAAGTTCTGGTTCTTCGGGATCTTCAGTGCCAATGCCTTTAGTTATGATAATTGAATACCGCCGAAGACCGGTGCTAGTGGGGGCGTGAGCAGTGTTGCACTTTTAATAACTGCTAATGAACAATAAAACTCAATAAAACCGAATATGCATTTTTCTCTTTTCGCATTGCTGCTTTTTTGCTTTCGAACGACCCCATACTTTCAGAATTTCTATAATAGAATATAAACATGAATGTTTGACCATTGCAGAAACTGTGTAATCAGATATCTATCCTTCCCTAAGTAAATAGAGCAAGCCCTGGTCAGACGGCTCTTGTAGGGTCTACTCTGTTTGCAATGGACTAAAATGGTATACAGTAACACCTCTCTATAACGGCCACTAAATTACGTCAAGTGTTTTGTGGTAATGACAGGTGGTTGCTTAAAGCAAGGTGAAAGTAAAACAGAACGCTCCCATAGGAGCGTTCTGTTTTACTTTCACCTTGCTTTAAGCATCCACCTGTCATACATGTAAATACCAACTAATTAATACGATGTAGTGGCCGTTATAGAGAAGTGTTACTGTACGTATGGAGTAAAGGGTTACATGATGGAAAGAAGTTAAGCGGCAGTTGCAGTGACCCCCTCGAACCCCCACTCCCTAATAATGACATCTACTGTTTGCCATTCAGAATTCTTTGCAGCAAACATAAACCTTTTATCTAAACTGACTTTAAACCCATTCCCTGTTAAATATTCATGCAATAAATAATGATATAATGAATATGTATTACCTGAAATTTTATAACGGCATATGTACATAGGATTGTTTGGTATTGATAGAAACGGTTCATGTCATGATTTTTTTTTACTTCATTAGCAAACAGAGCAGACCCTGATCAGACGGCTCCTATAGGAGCCGTCTGATATGGGTCTACTCCGTGTGTAAAAGCATGAAAATGTCCTTGTATGAGAGTGAGAGTTCGGCAACGTTGAACCATAACATTTCAACAGCCATACGGTAAATGTAGATCGGCTCACGGGGAGACAATAAATAATTTATGCCAATAATTGTTATTGAATATAAATGAATGACCAGGTCGTCGTGACACGGGGCATAATGACTGGGTATCACATATCGACCCTATATAAATATATCACACCAAAGGATCACTTGTTTGAAATCTCATAACTTTATTGCATTGAAAACCACGCTTTATGACATTTATCCTAGTGTTTTTAAATCCAAGTTGGTCTATTTCGTCATTAAGTATTTGGAAAGGTTTTCGATGTGTATTTAATTTCTCTATAAGAGAAATATACGGATATTTTTAAAGAAAGTTTTCCTATATCTCTGAGAAAAATAATGAACTTTATACTGACCTTAATATGGGACACTCTAGAAAAGAAGTTATAACCCATTATTCCATAAATGTGCCTTTGTACGCCTTTGCAAAACAGAGAATACCCAGATCAAACGGCTCCTAAAGGAGCCGTCTGACCAGGGTCTGTTCTGTTTGCTTCTGATATAATATAAATACACGTATGATTCTACAGTTTCTGCCATGGCCAAAACTTTATTGTGTCCATATGCTATTATAACAATTATCTAATTAATATTCACGATGTCATTATTTCTGACATGAATATTCATGGAGTAAAAGGTTAATATTTGATGCATGGTAGCCCTTCTAATTACCCTAAGGTATCCACTCTCTGTGCGTTGGCTTGCAAAATTGACCCAAGTCAGTTGGACATCAATGTCAATAACTTTTAGACTTATTTTTAGACCCAACCTCTTTGAAAAAGTCTACCAAAAAGGAGCATTTACTAGAGAAAAGGATTTTTTTAGACTTGTGTAATTTTGAAACCATTCTGATAAATAGAGCATTTGCTCCTATGGAGCAAATGCTCTATTTATCAGAAAGGTTTCTAAAAGTGACTTTTACAGAGGCGTCAAAGGGCGTCAACATGCGGGAATGGGTTAAAGTAGACTAACTTAAAAGCAAATAATGTAGACCTTGATCAAACCGAAAGAGCAGTTTCGGTGTGGGTCTACACTACGAGCCGAATATGTATAGTAATTAACAATGTGTTCGTCCTTCTGGTCATATGTATTGTAGGCTGGCATATTATGTAACACTTATACTGATTATGTAACACTTATACTGGATATAGATATAGTTATTGATGTTGAAACGCGTGTGGTAGTTTAATGCACGAGAAATGTTATGCAGAAATGGCCCCTTGTGTGCTTTCTGCATTACTTTTGCCCTTCATTAATTAACCCTTTCACCGCCAATGTCGCAAAAAATGCACCACGACAAATAGTGCAGTCCCAGATTAGACGCAGCCTTTTCAAGGCGGCGTCTGGTCAGGGATTTCACCTTTTGTCTCAAACTCTATTTCTATATATGTGCTTTATTCCTTTGAAATTTGCATTTATTTATCTTATTTCCTTATTTTACCGAATGATTTAACAAAAGTGGATTGCAGACCACAATTAGAAAGGATTTAGCCATTACACGTGTTAATAACCTATGTGGTCGCAGTAGGGAGATTCTACCCTATTATCATCAGTAAAACCTCTATGAAACGGCCAGTCAAATATGGTCCAGTTAACTTTATCTCTATTGAATATTCATGAAAGAAATAGCCAGACCAACAGATACCGGGTAAAGGCGCGTTCTCAAATACTAAAATTGTCATTTTTCCACCAAGTCCTTACAGTGCTCACAACATAGGGTTTCGTTGGAAAAATAAAGGATTTATTTTCTTGTCAGTTTTTTACGCATCTTATCTGGGCCTCTAAAGGCATATGGACATATGGCATTTTAGTGCATGCAGAAACTGTAGAATCATATTTATACTGTACCACAAGCAAACAGTGCAGATCCTGAGCAGAATGTTCCTATAGGAGCCGTCTGAGTTCGGTTTACTATGCTTGGCAAGGTGTGAAAAGAGTTTATATGAGGAAAATGTATCATGGTCCTTAACCCATTACCTCAAATTGACGACTTTTGACGACTCTGTAAAAGTCACCTTGTGAAACCATTGTGATAAATAGAGCATTTGCTCCTATAGGAGCAAATGCTCTATTTATCACAATGGTTTCAAACTACAAAATTCTAAAATTTTCCTTTTCTCTAGTTAATGCTCCTTTTCGGTAGATGTATTCAAAGAGGTTGTATCTAAAAATAGCCTATGAGGTAATGGGTTAAGAGAGATGGCTGCATAATCCTTGTAACACAATTATATACGTTACGTTCGTTTTGCATAAGGAACTCCCCTGCTTTCAAAGACCTCCATTACCCGGGTAGTACATTCGTTAAGTATACATGTACGTTATAGATAATATATACTGTATTAAATATGTTTTACTGGCATTTTCTACATGTATTTATCGACAAAAAAACGGATACTTCCAAATTTAGTGAATATTTGGCTTGGAATATATATCATCATGACCGTAATACAGCGTGTATTTTCCATATACTGATGTTTTGTATTTAATAGTAGGATTTCGCACAATATGAATTACTAATAAACGGTGGAACGGACACTTATATTCAAGATTGAGGTACCGAGTAACTCGGCGCCCCAACTCAACTGGATTACAATCGTTGTATACTCCGATTGCAATTTGGATAAAGAAGATGTATATCAATTGTGTTTTATTAAAACGAACCAGAAAGTTAATCTGATGACAACATTACTGACTGTACGAGCTAAAGGTCAATCCATTATTCAACAGGGAGAAAGCCTTGATACCGCTGTCAAGGATCTGACCGATAAGCGCCCACTCGTTATTTAGCACAAACACCGTGTACTCATTCTTTGTTCCTCTCTGGACAGGCCGTGACATCTCGAAAAAAAAATAGGTCAAAAATCATAAGGGTATTATGTAGGTACATGTTTATTGTAATATGTGACAGCCAACCCTTCTCTTATTATGCGCGAGCTGACTAGCCTGTGTAGAGGGCTTGGACCCAGATGAGATGCCGAGTACCTCGGCGTATCATCAGGATCCAATCTGCTTTTGGCGTTTGTTCAATACTTTCTCAAAAGTTTGTTCGAATATCGAGGGCTTGGTGCAAAACTATTCTAACTCCTTCACTTTGTGAAGGAGTTAGAATAGTCTTGCACCAAGCCCTCGATATGTCAAATTGCACTAGATCCAGATTTGAGCAAACATCATTTTCAAGCGTGGTAAGAGTTAAACCTTTCCTTTATTTAAACGCATTTTCACGCATTTGCAAACAGAATAGACTCAGATGAGACGGCTCCAAAAAGGGTCTGCTCTGTTTGCTTATGGTATAATATAGATATGATTCTACTGTGTCTGTCTGAGCCAATATTTCCTGTGTTCATATGCCATTAACAAATATCATCTAATTAATAGTTATGGTGTCATTATTTCTTACATGAATATTGAACAGGGTTAAGAGCCATGGGTTCACCAGAAATGAAGGTCATTGGTCCCATAGTGAATATTGTTCATATCTAATTCCCTGTGTAAATCCCATCGTTAACGTTTTCCTCGTATAAACGCCCTTTCACGCATTTGCAAATAGAGTAGATCCAAAGCAAACAGAGTAGATCTGGGTCTACTCTGTTTGCTTTTGACATAATAAAGATATGGTTTTGTAGTGTTTGTCAAAACAAAATATGCTCTTGATAAATTTACATTATAAACATTCTATATACAGTAAAACCCCGCTAATGCGACCACCTAAAAGAGGTATAATTCTGGGTGCTAGATGCAGGTGGTAGCTTAATGCAGGACAAAAGTATTGCAGAAAGCTTTCTGCATTACTTTTGCCATTCATTTAGCAACCACCTGCTTATAAAGACACCCATGTTTATTCATTAAGTGGTCACTTTAGAGGGGTTCTACTGTATTATAAATATTGATTTTGTCATTTTGCAGGGAAAGGGTTAAGAGCAATATTACTTATTTGCGTTGCAAACATCGTCTGTACAAAGAGGGTGTCAGCTACAATTATAATTATACATATTGATCAATCTATTTTTAAAATCATGGTTAAGATGTTCATTAGTTCAGATCCAGATGAGACACCGTCTTATCTGGATAAAAAGCTAGTAATGGTACATACAGACACCAATCTGTTTGTAGTATGTGTGGGGTGGGGAGGGGGCTCTGTGGCCGAGTGGTTATGGTCTTCGATTGACAATTGCTTAGCCCCTCACCACTATGGTCCGAATCCCAGTCTGGACATTTGGATTTTTCATGTTGGGAAGCCTTCCAGCTGGCTTGCGGTAGATCGGAGGTTCTACCCGGATGTTCTTCTGTGCACGAAACAATGCAAATTGTTCCGTGCACAGAAGAACCTCTGGAGTATTCCTCTACTGGTAATAAGCTGGACGTTGTGATATGACTTAAATACCGTTAATCCTTTCCCTGTTCTATGTTTATTACAATGTTCAATACCTACTGAATATTCATTAACAAAATAGTTATAAAGAAATACGGAAGATGTAACATTGTAGACATTTTAGAAAGCAAAGAAACCTATCTATTGAATTCTATTAGCAAACAGAGCAGACCCTGATTAGACGGCTGCCCTAGGAGCCGTCTGATCTGGGTCTACTCTGTTTGCAAATGCGTGAAAACACGTTTATATGTGGGAAAGGGTTAAAAGCAACGTAAACCCGATAAAAACAAGTTATAATGTGGACAAAGTTCAATGTGGATGTTTACCAAACAAAACATTTGTATTTAGATAACTTCAAGTGGAATGTATTTGACCCTTGCTTGCTAGAGACGCCTTTCTAGACCGTTACAAATACAGCACAACCTCTCTATAACGGCCACTAAATTACATCAAGTATTTTGTGTTAAATTAGTTCGAGATAACAGAGGTTCGAGTCATCCGGATTCTTATCTGAACACTTTCTCAAGTTCACATCTCCTGCATTACTTTAGACCTACAGTGAGCTATCACATATGTTTCTAGATATACGTAGTTAAATGTTTTAGAACAATTCTGTATTGTTAATTTGGGAAGGGTCGAGCTTTTACTTCCGAAGCTCGAGTTATCCGAGATCGAGATATAGAAGTTCAACTGAATTACAAAACTAAACCAACAAAAAACCCATAACAAAAACATGCAACTGTGAAATGCTTATTTTCAGTGGTTATCTTAACACTTTCCTTATGAAATATTCATGTAAGAAATAATGACAATATAAACAATAATATATTAGCTGGTTTTAACCCTTTCGCTGCCAATGCCGGATCTGTGATTACCTATGCAAACAGTTTAGATCCAGATGAGACGCCGAGTAACTCGGCGTCTCATCAGGATCCAAACTGTTTGTTACTGTTACTATGTTTTTGAAACAAAAATGAAGAAAATCAAAAGAATGAACATTTGTAGCAGACGACAAAGTTAGCAGACGACAGAGTTTGGCAGCGAAAGGGTTAATGGCAAATGTGCACGTGACGTTTCCGTATTGGTAAACTCTATAGAGTCAGATCTATTATAATTTCACAAGTAAACAGAGCAGACGCTGATCAAACGGCCCCTACAGGATCTACACTGTTTGCAAAGGGGTGAAAATGCGTTTATATGAAGGAAAGGGATAACATTATACAGGTGGATGTATTTTTCTTTACGTCCGATTAATCTCTAACAATGGACATGGTTTCATCTCTAGTCAAATAGTGTCAAAATCGAGAAAAGCTAGACTCCCAATTAACACAACCCAGTTCACTTGATGCACAATCACAAAAGCCCAAGTAAACACACTTTACATGTCTCATGCTGAAAAAATAAAGTCTGCTAAAAACACTGATATGTTTCAAATTTTTACTTACATCTGATCCGATCAAAGTTTTAGACGATTTTGACCGGGTGTCAAACAGCTTGGATCCTGATGAAATACCGAGTTTCTCGACGTCTGGTTTGGAGCCATGCTGTTTGCAATACTAGTAAAGTCACATTATGCATGAGGAGGATTAAAACTCCTTAACTATTTAAATGCTAATTTGTTTATATGGACTAGTCCAAAATTCAAGCAAGACAAGCTTACTTTGAATATTCAGGGATTTTTAGAGAAAAGTGTGTCATGACAAACAGTGCAGACCAAGATGAGATGGTTAGTCTAGGAGCCGTCTCATCTGGGTCTACACTGTTTGTAATGATATCAGTGACTCATTTCCTCCACTGAAAGTGTTAAGTACGTTGTAAGTGAGTTCACTATCATTAACACATTCCCTCATATTGACGACTCTGTAAAAGTCACTTTGTGAAACCATTGTGATAAATAGAGCATTTGCTCCTATAGGAGCAAATGCTCTATTTATCATAATGGTTTCTATTTATCATAATGGTTTCTATTTATCATAATGGTTTCCTTTTCTCTAGTTAATGCTCCTTTTCGGTAGATTTATTCAAAGCGGTTGGATCTAAAAATAGCCTATGAGGCAATGGGTTAAAAACAAACCAGATTTGGTTACTGCAAGTAACAGCAGCTCATCACAAACACAACTGCAGGTCCACCGGAATGTGACCCTATTGTTTACGGAGTTGAAAAGCGTTGATCGCTAACATAAATGCGGTAAGGACTTTTAACCCATTCCCTGCTCAATATTTATGTAAGAAATGATGACATCATCAATATTTATTAGCTTGTTCTTCATAATGGCACATTTACACAGGGTGTGTTGGTGCCGATAGGAACTGTAGAGTCCGATTTGTCATAATTTCAGAAGAACACAGAGCAGACCCTGATCAGACGGTTACTATATCAGGGTCTACTCTGTTTTCAAAGGCGTGAAATACATTCATATGGGGAAAGGGTTAAGCAAGCGGCTTGATACGCTTTCCCTTCTCCTGCTGAATATTAAAAGGCAAAACGACACCCTCTTTGAATATTAACCATTTCCCTGTTGTATATTCATGTAAGAAATAATGACGTCATGAATATTAAATAGGTTATTTTGAACACAGGACATTTTGGCTCAGGCAGAAGCTGTAGAATCAGATCTATATTACACCATAAGCAAACAGAGCAGATCCTGATCAGACGGCTCCTATAGGAGCCGTATGATCTGGGTCTAATCTGTTTGCAGATGCGTACAAATGCGCTTACATCAGGGAAAGTGTTAATTAGCTGGATCGGTCTAGAGTTGGATCAATTGTAGTCACTGAATTTTAGTGGCAAATAGTGCAGACCTGTATGAGACGGCGCTCCTCTATAGGAACTGTCCCATATTGGTATACTACATTTAAACCCCGCTAATGCGACCACTTAATAAACAGCCACTGGTGCCGTTTAAAGCAGGTGGTTGCTTAATGCAGGACGAAAGTTATGCAGAAAGCTCCTATAGGAGCTTTCTGCATAACTTTCGTCCTGCATTAAGCTACCACCTGCCTCTGTCACCCAGAATTATGCCCCTTTTTGGTGGTCGTATTAGCGGGGTTTTACTGTATTTGCAAGTGTAGGTACTGTTGAACTTCGATATCTCGAACTTCAAAGGGCCATGCAAATTACTTCGAGATACTAGAAGTTATATTTATTCAATTTCTAATCTGGGCAATTTCTGAAGTCCACAGCTTAATATGTCTGAAGTAATTCTGAAAACTCCTGTCGGATCTTTCAGCAATATTTTCGACCTGCATTAAGCTGTCAAATGCGTTTCTAAATATGTGCAGTGATATGTCTTAGAACAATTCTGTATAGTATATTTTGAAGGACCGGAACTCTTATTTCGAGTTATCCCGAAGTTCGAGTTATCCGAATTCGAGATATCTAAGTTTAATTGTATTACACTTATAACATGCGAAGGGTTAATACATTAACGATGGTATAATTTATGGTTCAACATTATGCAGTATTTTTTGGCAACAGTAAAATTATCCCCACAATGTTTACGGGTCAATTATCATTTAAATCGCCATGAATGCTGAAATTTCACAATGTAAAAGTCAGCCATTGCTTAACGGTAGTAACCAACCAGTAGAAAATAATGCAAATTCGCAGGAGATACCGATTGACAGACAATGCAGACTCTGGTCTGAGAACTCCTCGTGGAATCCTCTGTCCAGGATCTACATGTACACAGTTAGCAAGTTATATCGTTTCCTGTAGTTGAAAGGTTAAAGTCCTTTTGTCGTAGGTATTTGTGTATCAGGTTATTTTTTATTGTTCGAATTGGCCTCAGATGTTTTCTGCTAAAAACGTTTTGAATCGGACGCAGGTTTTAGCAAACCGAACTGTAATACCAACCATGACGAGAAAGAAAGATATTAAAGAGTTAAATGCGGCTACGTCATACGCCAATCAAGTATGGATATTCTTATTAACCAAAGCAACTGATAAATGCGCGCATTCAAATACTAAATTCTTTATTTCTCCACCAAACCTTATATTGTGACCACTCTTTAGAATCGTCTCGAAGAAAATGAGATATGTTGGTCATGGAACAAACTAGAGAATAAGACTTATATCATTCCATAATAAGCAAAGAGAGCAAACCCTGAACAGACGGAGCCGTCTGATCTGGTTTTACACTGTATGCAAATGCATAAAAAGATTCTATATGGGGTGAACAGTGAATGTTTTAGCTAAACAGGAAGTCAAATTTTAATCTATGCCTTACATGCATATACCAAGTTTGGATGCAATTTGCTTCTCGAAGCTTAACCATTCTTACGCTTAGTGCGTCTTAAACCAGGTTTAAGCCCTCAGTAGCCGTTTTTAGCTACTGACCATTCCAAGGCGGTACTCCTGCTTTCAGTCCATGGTCTACTTTGTTGTTTAATATGCTTAATGTTTAATGATTTTCGTCTTGATATGCGTCCTGTTATGTTTTATCTTGTGGCTGTACCGTTTCTTGTTTGATGGTGTTTGGTGCGGGGTCATTTCGTATGTGGCTCTCCCTGTTTGACTATTTATCCATATTTAGAGCCCTGGCATATGCAAACAGTTGGTTCCCGGTGAGACGCCGAATAGATCGATGTCGCAATAAGATCCAAGCTGTTTGACACTCTGGCAGTAGTTTCTCTAAGGATTGAACGAATAGAGGGTCAGTGACAATTTGAGCAATACAGAGACCGAGAAGACGTTATTTTGAGGTAAATTCCTAATGCTAGTTGGAACAAGTCTGGATTCAAACGAGACGCTAAGTAACTCAATGATAGTAATCAGAGCTACAGATAACGGTGCGTACCTAAATACTAAAATCGTTATTTCTCGACCAAACCCTATACTGTGACCACTCTTTAGAATCGTCTCTTCGAGACGATTCTAAAGAGTGGTCACATTATAGGGTTTAGTGGGGAAATAAAGGAGCTATTCCTGAAAACGTTTCTGGAACTATTGAGTACACAATCATGTTAAACTGAATATGCATGCATGTAATATATAATGTTATCATGAATATTTATTAGCTGATTGTTTTATACTGGCATACATGTATGAAAACCCCCAGTGTTGGCCAAGGCAGAATCTTTATTATCCAATACCCAATCAAAGAAAACCCTGGTCATATGACTCCTACAGGAGCAGTCTGAGCCGGGTCTACTCTGTTCGCAAAGGTGTTAAATGGGCCTCCATCGGGTAAAGAGTTACTTAGCCTCACTGTTTCAATTTCACTGAAATTAACCCGTTTTCGAGACAGCGTTTATCCTAAAATCAGGACAGTTTGTAAAACTGAATGCTTCAATTTTGCACCGCTTTGATACATGTAACTTTGGATGGAACTTATGGACTAACTAAAATGTATAATTCTGATGAAAAAGCTCTTTGGGGAACAGTATGATATGGATCTGCATTATTTGGATATGCCCAGCGTAACCCATTCATTCATATGCTATTATTAGTCCCAACCTCTTTGAATAAATCTACCGAAAATGAGCGTTTACTAGAGAAAAGGAAAATGTTAGAATTATGGAGCAAACGCTCTATTCATCACAATGGTTTCAAGAAGTGACTTTTACAGAGTCGTAGAAAGGCGTATTTATGGAGGAAAGGGTTACCGTAATTATGGTAACTTATGGCTGTTTCAATGTCGCTTATAAGTATCAATTGCGTATAAAATATTCACTACTTTCAAAGTCAGTAACAATTGTAATACAGTAAAACCTCTCTAATTCGATCACCAAAAATGGGCATAATTATGGGTGGCAGAGGCAGGTGGTAGCTTAATGCAGGACAAAGGAAAGGAGCTTTCTGCATAAATTTCGTCCTGCATGGGTCCAAGCAAATTCGAATCAAGTGGCGGTTAGTGGGTGGGGGTGGGGGGGGGGGGGGGGGGTAGGTTGAAGAAAATATTGCAAAGTCGGTGAAGTATTTGCGAGGTAAGAAGTCATTAGTATTAGAATTAAGACCGCTTGTCTTTGATTGAGGCTAATTTGAAATCAATAAAAGTGTTTCGATTGAACCGATACTCTCGTTTGACCTCCAAAGATAAAGAAATACTTGAAATTCTAAAGATCTTTTCCATGAATAGCAATACCTTTACCATCTGTCAACAAAACCGGAGGTTCCACTTGTCAGACGTGAGCAGCCTAATTGATCAGTATATCCCCTTTTAGAAAGAGGCGTAGGAATACAAATAAAAAGGTACTGATAACACGAAGACGTTTGGGTACACCATGTGCGCTATTAGACCAGTTTAACCCTTTCCCTCATATAAACGTATTTTCACGCATTTGCAAACAAAGTAGACCGAAATCAGACGGTTCCTAGAGGAGCCGTCTGATCAGGGTCTACTCTGTTTGCTAGTGGAATTTGAAAGATGTTTCTTTTCTTTCTAAAATGGCTACAATGTTCCACCTTCCATGTTTCATTATAACTATTTTGTCCATGAATATTCAGTAGGTATTGAAATTAGGAATAAATATAGACCAGGGAAAGGGTTAATATGATAATACGAAGACGACCGGCACGCTGTGAACAATGAAACCAGTATTATATCATAGATTAACCCTTTCCTCCATATATAGAAACGCCTTTTAATGCATTTTCAAACAGAGTAGACTACTGTCGACGAAGGACTCCGCCCCGTAGGAGGTATCGCATACGCATGCGTATTTTAAGCCTAATTTTCCTAATGCAGAACTGCAGAAGAACAATTAAATATGCATGCAATTTGCTTAACTGGGTACTCTTTGCTAGGTACTTGAATAATAAGCATATAGTGAACACGTTTGCTAGAAATCAGACCAATCATTCAGAAGATATGGCACAGAAACAATCAGCCAACCAGATCGTATCATAATCAATAAATATGTGCAGAATATGCCAACCACAGAACCAATATGAGGTAATTGGATATCAAGTACACTAAGCAAGTTTGGTGAAAATTGGACTATTCCTTCAGGAGATATTGCACGGAAACCAATCGGCTAATCAGAGTGCAGCAGCCTAAGTGAAAATGCCTATACGTTTTTAAACAAAGGCGAGGAAATTGCCGAACACAGTAACCACGCGGGGTACTTGAATATCAAGTACACCAAGCAAAGTTGGTAAAAATTGGACCATTACCTCAGGAGATATTGAACGGAAATAAATCGGCTAATAAGATTGCAGCAGCCTAAGTGAAAATGCGCGTAATTTTCCGAACAATGGTCGGAAATTTCCGAAAACAGAACCCGTGAAAAAGTCCGTATTTTTTTCGAAAAATGCGCGGAAATTGCCGAACACCAATCGCGGAAACCAATTGGCTAATCAGAATGCAGCAGCCTAAGTTAAAATGCCCGTTATTTACAAAACAAGAGGGTCAGAATGGCCCTGATATCGCTCTTATAGTTTTACTGAAATATGGAAGGTGGGACAGTGTAGCCATTTTAGAAAGAAAAGAAACATCTTTCAAATTACATCAATAAACAGAGCAGACCCTGATCAGACAGCTGCTATAGGAGCCATCTGGGTCTGCTATGTTTGCAAATGCGCGAAAAGGCGTTTATGTGAGGGAAAGGGTTAAATAAACATATTATATAAGTATATGGTACACAAAATGAAAATAATTTAATGCAATTTGCACTATATTATATCATAAGCAAACAGAGCAGATTGATTAGATGGCTACTACATGAGCCGTCTGATCAGGGTCTACTCTATTTGCAAAGGTGTAGAAAGGCATATATATGGAGTAAATGGTTAATTGTAAATGGTTACTGTGCAACAAACAAGATCTTACTATAACAGTTTTCTTTGTTACTTCAGCTTTACTACCCAGAAGGGAGGCAATCCAGTTGTTATCAAAAAGTGCAAAGGGAGATAACTACCTTTTAGGAACATGTATGTTAAAATAGCTACTGCTCAGTCTGCTTTTGAAAACTGACTATCCCTGGGTGGGCCAATTTTGAACCCAGGGGAATAATTTATATAACTTTTGTAGAACACCTGAACATGATGCTATGTGCCAAATATGAAAGCTGAGAGCCTTCCGGTTTCAGAGAAGAAGACTTTCAAAGTTTTCACTATATATGTATGTTTCTATTTATAACTGGCCACCCCTGGGGCGGGCCCAATTTTGACCCAGGGGCATAATTTATATAACTTATGAAGAGGACCTAAACATGATGATATGTGCCCAAAATGAAAACTGAGATTCTTTCAGTTTCAGAGAAGAAGATTTTCAAAGTTTTCACTATATGCTTCTATAGAAAATAAGGCACCCCTGGGGCGGGGCCAATTTTGACCCCAGGGTCATAATTTATATACATTTTGTAGAGGGCCTACAGATAATGCTATATGCCAAAGATGAAAGCTGAGAACCCTGTAGATTCACAGAAGAAGATTTTTAAAGGTTCAAATTGTTGACACAGGGCGACGGACGACTCACGACGCACGCCGACGGACGACGGACATCTGGTGATCACAAAAGCTCACCCTGAGCACTTTGTGCTCTGACGAGCTAAAATGCGCGGAAATTGCCAAACACAGAACCCATGCCAGGTACTTGAATATCAAGCACACTGAGCAAAGTTGGTTAAAATTGGACCATTCCTTAAGGAGATATTGTGCGGAAACCAGAAACGGACGGACGGACGGACGGACAGACGGCCAGACTGACAAGCTGATTACTATAGGGCAACCACATTTTCATGCGGGGCCCTAATTAGAATTGTGTATTTTTGAAATCGTTGTGATGTATAGAGCATTAACTCCTATAGGAGCAAATACTTTCAAAGGGTGACTTTTACAGAGTCGTCAAAATGCGTCATTATGAGGGAATGAGTAAAAGCTTACATAACAAGACAGAATGTCTACCCCGTTTAGCCTTCGATTTTTATTCCATTTTGCCCATAATAATGTTTTCACCTTTCAGCTTGATGTTACGCACGTGCGTAAATGCATATTGCTAGCTACGCCCCTGCAAATGTATTCCTACATGGTAAATTATTGAACAAATAATAAATGAAGGACGATCTACTTAACGATTTCCCTGTTGAATATCCGTATAAGAAATAATGACATCATGAATATTTAATAGATTAAATTGTATAATGGCATATAAACACGTGACAATTTGGCTCTTGTAGAAACAGTAGAATCAGATCTATATTATACCATACGAAAACAGAACAGATCCAGAATAGACAGGAATGACATGTTTGTAAAGGTTTATATGAAAGAAAGGGTAAACGTATCTACTTAACCCATTCCCTCATATTGACGACTTTTGACGACTCTGTAAAAGCCACTTTGTGAAACCATTGTGATAAATAGAGCATTTGCTCCTATAGGAGCAAATGCTCTATTTATCACAATGGTTTCAAACTGCAAAATTCTAAAATGTTCCTTTTCTCTAGTTAATGATCCTTTTCGGTAGTTTTTTTTCAAAGAGGTTAGATCTAAAAATAGCCTATGAGGGAATGGGTTAATGATAACATTGAACGCTTGCAAATCGAATGAATAACATGTGAGTTATGCTGGGTGTGTTTGTTGACAAACGGGCTCGTTGAATGATACGGACAAATCGGACACAGCCCATTAGGTGTATCGGTCGGTACTCACGACTTGGGCGTAGGAAGATAAACTTTCTTTCACTTTCATCACGAACTGGACGCGTATGTATACACTAGACACGAACCGCAGCACTGCCCCTGATAATTTTAAGGACGCTTAACCCTCGAAAGCTACCACCAAAAACGGTCTAGGCAGGTCTACTTATATACAGTAGAACCCCTCTAATAACCCCCACTTAATGAATAAACATGGGTGTCGTTATAAGCAGGTGGTTGCTTAATGCAGGACAAAAGTAATGCAGAAAGCTTCTCCAGAAGTATACCTCTTTTATATGGTCGCATTAGAGGCGTTTTACTGTATATATGTGTACCAAATACACGTCCGTCTATTGCGACCAGAAACAATGTGTCTAATTCTGGATCTTTAAAGGCAGGTAGTAGCTTAATGCAGGTAGTAGCTTAATGCAGGTAGTAGCTTAATGCAGGACAAAGTTATGCAGAAAGCTTGAGCAGGAGTTTTGTGCATTACTTCCGTTCTGAATTAACGCTTTTCCTGTTCTATGTTTATTCCAAAGTTCAATACCTACTGAATATTCATAGGAAACATAGTTATAATGAAATATTAGATTCATAAGCTGATTTATAGTTTGATAAATTCATACAGAGTTTTATAAGCTCATACATAGCTTCATAAGCACATATATAGTTACACATACAGAACTAAGGTAATGCAGAAATCTCCCATGGGTTATTTCTGCATTACCTTTTCATCTTCACCTGTTTAACCCTTTCTTTCATATATACACCTTTTCATGCATTTGCAAAAGGATTAGACCCAGATCAGATCCTATAGGAGCCGTCTAATCAGGATCTGCTCTGTTTGCTTTTGGCACATGGTGTAGATCTGATTCTATAGCTATTGTCAAAGCAAAATATTACCTTGAAAAGATAACATTATAAAACTACTAAATATTCATGATGTCATCTCCTACATGAATATTGAACAGGGAAAGTGTTAAGAGCAGGATTTAGATTTCTGTTAAACCCATTATGTCATATGCTAGTTTAGACCCAACCTCTTTGAATAAACCTACCGAAAAGGAGCATTAGCTAGAGAAAAGATTTTTTTAGCATTGTATAGTTCTGAAACCATTGTGATAAATAGAGCACTTGCTCCATATGGAGCAAATGCTCTATCTATCACTATGGTTAACCAGGTTTCAAGAAGTGTTTTTTCGGAGGCGTCAAAAGCGTTTGACGCCTCCGAAAAAAAAACAACTTCTTGAAACAATTGTGATAAATAGAGCATTTTCTCCATAGGAGCAAATGCTCTTTTTATCACAATGGTTTCAGAATTATACAATTCAAATATAAGGGAATGGGTTAAATTAATAGCCGTTATAGACATATGTATCTGATTGAACATATTGTAAGTTTTACGTAAGTTATCTGAGAATTTCTATCTCGGCAGCATGTTTGTGAGTAGCACGTGCAATGACAAAGTCACAAAATTAATCCATTTATGACTAGCGCCCAAAAAAGAGTCACTAGAAGGCGGTGTAAACCCAGGTCAGAGGGCACCTGGAGGAGCCCATTGATCAAGATATTCAATGTTTGCTTCACTTATTATGTTTTAGCTACTTATCCGAAATACTGTATAACCCCATCTAACACGATCATTTACTGCCTAAACATATAACCATTTCCTTCATATAAATGCATTTTAACACATTTGCAAACAGAGAAGACAATGATCAGACGGCTCCTATAGGAGCCGTCTGATCAGGGTCTGCTCTGTTTGGTAAAGGAATTTGAAATATCTGTTTCTTTACCTTCTAAAATGGCTACAAAGTTCCACCTTCCATATTTCATTATATCTATTTTGTCCATGAATATTCAGTAGAAGGTATAGAAATTTGGAATAAACACAGAACAGAGAACGGGTTAATACATTCCCTCATATTGACGCCTTTTGAAGCCTCCGTAAAAGTCACCTGTTGAATCCATTGTGATAAATAGAGCATTTGCTCCTATAGGAGCATATGCTCTATTTGTCATAATGGTTTCAAACTACAATTTCTAAAATTTCCCTTTTCTCCAGTTAGTGCTCCTTTTTGGTAGATTTATTCAAAGTGGTTTGATCTAAAAATAGCTTAAGCGGTAATGGGTTAAGATAAGTCTGTCTCTACGACCCCGGTTAAAACTTCTCTTTGGTGGGTGCGTTAGAGGTGGTTTATTGTACACGTATTGTCTGATAATGTAATCCTCTAAGTGAAAAGTGAAATTGCCCAGATCAGAGTTGAGTGACTCCATTTAAAAATGGGCGTAGTATTGGATTAACCCTTTGCACAGAATATTCATGTAAGACTTGATATTACTTACTTGCAATTAATTCAGTTGAATATAATGATAGCACATAAAACAATATAAGTACTGTGTAACATCGATATATCGAACTCGGATAACTCGAACATCGGGATAACTCGAAGTACTTCCAAACTTTTCATTGCAGGATTGCTCTAAAATATACCACTATGAATATCTAGAAACATATGTGACAACTTAATGCATGTTTAAAGTAATGCTAAAAGCTCCTACATGAGGCTACATTAAGCTCTGAACTTGAAAAATTGTCCAAATTAAAACTGGAGTAACTCGAACTTAGGTTATCTCGAGGTTACTTGTATGCTCCCTTGAAGCTCAACCGTAGTTGGCTGATATGAGCCTATACCTTTGGCAAGGGAGTTAACCCTTTCCTTCATATAAGCGTGTTTTCACGCATTTGCAATCAGGCTCTGCTCTGTTTGCCAAATGGATTTTGAAATATATATTTCTTTACTTTCTAAAATGGCAACAAGTTTCCACTTTTCATAGTTCGTTATAACTATTTGTTCATGAATATTCAGTAGGTATTGAAATTTGGAAAACACATAAAACAGGGAAAGGGGTTAAACGGTGGAATTATGAAATAATGAGTTAACTCATTCAAGAATAATTTTATTTCTCCACCAAACCCTATGGTGTGACCACTCTTCTCGAAGAGACGATTCTAAAGAGTGGTCACAACATAGGGTTTGGATGAGAAATGACGATTTTAGTACTTGAGGTTGCTCTGAATTTATTTTATTCATTCGGTGAATATTGATTTTATTTGGTTTAAGCAGATGAAAGCATTAATATTTTGAGTGCGGGAAATGAATGTACCAGCATTTGCGAACCATGAAGACCTATATTAGAGGATTTATGCAAGAGTCCATTGACCAGGATCTGCACTGTTTGCAGTTTTAAGCCACTTCTTACTAACTGAACTTTATTGTAAAGGGCCATATAACATTGACAGGGTTAATGCAAGACAATTTGTTGATATCAAACACACGTGCAGGTGTGTTCCTAGCCACCGTGTACAGGACATATGAATTCGACTCTCTCTACAAATTAAAAATAAATAATATACTTCACTTGACTTGAGCATAGTGACGTCATATGCACCGACTTGAAGAGCTTGATTCTAATGCGCTGCGGGTTTGGTCTACTTTATATTTTCACTCTGAATGTGAAGATATTGGTTTATTATAAACGAATTATAGGATCATTGATCTTAATTAGCACTTGCATTTGTTACATTTATTTGCTCTCCACTCTAACAGCAATTTGGTCAGCCAGTTCAATATATATAAATGGTGTTGTGATTTGGCCTATTATCTCTATTCAAATATCACGATGTGTTTGCTTTTTCAGCTGCAATATCTTCAAATACGACATTGTCATTGTAACAACTACACATTAACCCTTTCCTTCAGATAAACGTGTTTTCACGTATTGGCAGACAGAGTAGATCAGATCAGAGGGCTCATATAGAAGCCGTCTGATCAGGGTCTGCTCTGTTTGCTAATGGAAATTGAAAGACATGTGTCTTTACTTTCTAAAATGGCAACAATGTTCCATCTTCCATATTTCATTATAACTATTTTGTCCATGAATATTCAATAGGTATTGAAATTTTGACTAAATAAAGAACAGGGAAAGGGATAACCAGTTAGTGCCCACTGACCCGTACAAAGGAAACCCTCTGGGTCCATGCTTATAAAACTTTTGAGTTGAGTCTGGGTTCGTTCTCAAGCTTTTGATTGGTCAGATTTGAGTTCTCAAGCTTTTGATTGGTCAGATTTGAGCCAAAGGCCCAAATATGACCAATCACAAACTCAGCATGTTTTATAAGCATGGATACTGATCAGGGGTTTCCGAACTCATCGATGTCAATGGCTTATACCAGCAAATATTTGTGTACTGTCCCCACTAAATATGAATAATGGATGGGTTCCAAGATAAGATATGGACGTGTTTACTTTAAATATAAGGGAATAAATAGGTTTAACCCTTTCGGCGCCAAATTTCTAATTGTCGTCTGCAATCCAAATTTGTTAAACCATTCGGTAAAATAAGGAAATGAGATAAATAAATGCAAATTTCAAAGGAATAAAGCACATATATAGAAATAGGGATTGAGACAAAAAGTGAAGTCCCTGATCAGACGCCGCCTTTAAAAGGCGGCATCTGGTCTGGGACTGCACTGTTTGTCGTGGTGCATTCATTAGACATTGGCGGTGAAAGGGTTAAATCGTTTGAACATACCGATAGTTTTATATTCGTGGTATGCATAGTACTAGTGGCACAGTAGATGAGAGGGGATGAAGAGTAATGCACAATCAATGTAGGCTGAGACCAGCCGTATTATTACACAAATATTCATAAATTATATAGCATAGTAATAACAGTCCCACTCAGAAAAGTACTTATGAATAATGTGAAATAAATGTACGAAATACATTTTGACCAAACAATATAAAAAAATGACGGATTTGCAAGTCAAAAATCATCAACTTAAATTTAATATTTCTAATAACGTATTAAAGCAACGACGACGACATACAATATGCTTCATTAACGCATGGGTAGTAGTTTTTAAAAATACGGTTGCTTAAGCAGGCCATCTAAAGCAGGTGGTTGCTTAATGTAGCACAAAAGTAATGCAGAAAGCGCCTATAGTAGCTTTCTATATAGCCTCTGCATTAAGCTACAACAGGTATTAAAAAAGATCCGTGATTAGGCATCTGTTGGGATGGTCGTCTTATGAGTGAATAGATAGACGTAACTAATTAGTCATTTTTTGGAATGGTCGTCTTATGAGTGAATCGATAGATGTAACTATTTAGACATTTTTGGAATGGTGGTCTTATAAGTTAGTCGATAGACGTAAGTAATTGGACGTCTTTTGGGATGGTCATCTTATGAGTGAATCGATAGATGTAACTAATTAGACATCTTTTGGAATGGTGGTCTTATAAGTTAGTCGATAGACGTAAGTAATTGGACGTCTTTTGGGATGGTCGTCTTATTAGTGAATCGATAGATGTAAATGTTGCACCAGAGTAATCGACAAGGAACTATTTAATTAATACATCTGTTAGAATGGTCATCTTTAGAGTGAATCGATAGACGTAAATGTTGCAGCAGAGTTTGAGACTTAAGTTATACGACTAGGAATTATTTAATTAGACATATGTTGGAATGGTCGTCTTATGAGTGAATCGATAGAAGTAAATCGTGCAACAGAGTTTGAGACATCAATTATACGACAAGGAATTATTCAATTAAACATCTGTTGGAATGGTCGTCTTATGAGTGAATCGATAGAAGTAAATGTTGCAGCAGAGTTTGGGACGTCAGTTATACGACAAGGAATTATTTAATTAAACATCTGTTGGAATGGTCGTCTTTTGAGTGAATCGATTGACTTAAATGTTGCAACAGAGTTTTAGACTTCAGTTATACGACAAGGAATTATTTAACCCTTTACTCCATAAATACGCCTTTCGATGCCTTTTTGGAGACATGGTAGACCCAGATCAGACGCCTCCCACAGGAGCCGTCTGATCAGGGTCTGCTCTGTTGGCTGATTATATAATATACATGTAGACATGATTCTACGGTTTCTGCCCTGGCCAAAC
Source organism: Azorinus chamasolen (assembly GCA_963576725.1). Classification (NCBI taxonomy): domain Eukaryota; kingdom Metazoa; phylum Mollusca; class Bivalvia; order Cardiida; family Solecurtidae; genus Azorinus; species Azorinus chamasolen. Next base: position 17,912,063 of record OY755247.1, on the reverse strand, counting down.
CTTGCCATGTCCATGTGCTAATATAATAAATAGTTTAATTAAGATGCATCATGCCATTATTTTTTTGCATGACTATTTATGGAGTAAAGGGTTAAATGCGTCTTCATTGTAGAATAGATCACATAGGCAGATGACAATTTTCAGTTAAAAGCAACACTTTGCAAAATAGACCAAAAAGGGACTGTTTTTGTCCCCTGCACTTCTCTTTGTCTGTCATGCACTGCGTTGTGGTGCAAGTGACACAATAACATCTGCGGAAGACGGAGTCTTTTGTTCGGATGTGTAAGATTTCCCCCCATCACTTCTGTCCTTGTTAACACTGTTTAACTGTATCACCGAGTGTGGACACTTAAAACTGGATTAAAATAAGAGAACGTTTCGGTTACGGTTGAAAATTACGGGACAGAGATTGAAAGTATGTGTAGATGTTAAACATTCATCTAAAGTTGTATGGTAACTTATGTTTTGTTACCGGTGATGGTTACTTTGTTTTCGTTTGTTTGTAGTTGCAAAGTTATTAAATTATTTAGTGGATCATTTTCTCTGCGTACAGTGAACGCAGTAATTTGAAATGGGATAGCAAAGGAATGCATCATTTAGACAATAAAGGTAAGCGGGTCATCTTAACACGAATACTCTATCCCTGCCAATGTCGCATCTGTGATTACCTATGCAAACAGTTTGGATCCAGATGAGACGCCGAGTAACTCGGCATCTCATCAGGATCCAAACTGTTTGTCATGGTGACTGTTTCTGAAACAATATTGAAGAAAGATAAAAAAAAAAAAAAAAGTGTAGCAGACGACAAAGTTTACAGACGACAAAGTGGTAGCGAGAGAGTTCACCGACAAACAAACGTAAAGAAAATAATGCTTTAGAATAAATGTCTGTCGTTCTATGAGAACGTCCTGGTAGTTTGCAGACAGTTAAGATCCAGACCAGCTGCCATGTCAGGTTAAACAAATAACCTATTGAGCGTCTCTATAAAGGTCATTTATTATACAGACATGGGTGCCTTTAAAATCACGTGACTACTTTACTTTTACTTCCTGAATATTCATGTAAGAATGTAAGATAATTAGGAATATTTATCAATTGAGTTTATAATGGGCTACGAACACGGGATATGTTGGCCACGACAGAAACAGTATAATCGTACCTATATACAGTAAAACCTCTCTATAACGGCCAATAAATTACATCAAGTATTTTTATCAGAAAGTTCCTACAGGGGCCGTCTGACCTGGGTCTACTCTGCTTACAACCTGCTTTAAGTGGTCATATGTCTTCAAAACTAGAAACAGGCTATTGGGTAAAGGGATATACATATCACTATTACGAACCAGTGTTCTGCAATATTTATTTTGTCAAAATGACCTTTGGAAAATAATTTGGGAAGCGAATAGTGCAGACCTGATGTGATAACTCCCTCAGCGACCCTGTCTGGGTCTGATGTGTTTGTCTCTGTCCATTATGAACAGTGGCTAACCCTTATCCATTATGCCGAGGTATAATCAAAAAGTTCGATGCCCCTTTTCACACGGTTGGTAGTTTCTCCAAATTTGAAACGAATTGGAAGAAATAAATATTGAAACAGCTCGAAGTTTAAACATTTGATTGCGAGAAATGAATGAACCTCCATTTGCAAACAGCATAGACCAAGACCAAAGAACCCTCTCATCAGGGTCTGCACTATTGTCATTCAAAATCCTCTCACAAATTATACCCTTTCATACGGAATGGACTGGATAAGTAAACTGTGATAAGCTATTCAACTCTCATATATCAGCATTGAAATAGTTAAACACGAGTGCTAAATGATTAACCGTATTTTTACTCCATAAATATTAATATAAAAAACAATGACATTATGAATATTAGAATAATTGTATGTTGCACTTGTGATTACTTGCACTGCATTACGATTGCACTTTGTTTGTACCCAAACCCGACAAGGTCATTTTTATTTATGCAGTTGGATTTTTGCAGTGAGTTATTAACTTGTACAGCTACTTGCAACAGTTTACAACATTGCATAACACTTTATATTACATATGACGATACAACATTTCTGCTTAGTAAAAGGTTATGGACCATAACATGTTGCACTGAGATATAATGTTACAAATGACGACAGACCATTTCTGCTTAGTAAATGTGTACTATGTTGTAATAAGGTACATACAATTGAACTTCGATAAGTCGAACTTCAAGGGACCGTACAAATTAGTTCGAGATAACAGATGTTCGAGTCGTCCGATTTCTGAACGATTTGTCAAGACCACAGCTTAATACAGGTCTAAAGTAATGCTGAAAGCTCCTGTAGGAGCTTTCAGCATTAATTTAGACCTGTATTAAGCTGATACATGTGTTTCTAGATATCTGTAGCGATACATTTTAGAGCAATTCTGTAGTGTTAGTTTTGGAAGGACAAGACCGTTTGTTCGAGTTATCCCGAAGTCGAGTTATCCGAGTTCGAGATATCGAAGTTTTAATTTATTATACAACATTGCAACAGTTTACAACGTTGCACAAGACTTTACGTTGCATATGACGATACAGCATTTCTGCTTAGTACATTGTATGTTGCACTGGGACGTAATGTTACAGATGCGACATATAAGTTCTGCTTATGTTACAGATGACGACACACTATTTCTACTTAGTAATCGTTTACGATGTTGCACTGAGACATAATATTACAGATGCCGACATACTAGTTCTGCTTATGTTCCAGATGACGGCACACTATTTCTACTTAGTAATAGTTTACGATGTTGCACTGAGACATAATGCTACAGATGCCGACATACCATTTCTTCTAAGTAAAGGTTTACTATGTTGCCCTGACTCTTTATGTTACAGATGACGACACACCATTTCTTCTAAGTAAAGGTTTACTATGTTGCCCTGACTACTTAAGCTACAGATAGTGACAAACCATTTCTTCTAAGTAAAGGTTTACTATGTTGCCCTGACTCTTTATGTTACAGATGACGACACACCATTTCTTCTAAGTAAAGGTTTACTATGTTGCCCTGACTACTTATGCTACAGATAGTGACACACCATTTCTTCTAAGTAAAGGTTTACTATGTTGCCCTGACTCTTTATGCTACAGATGACGAAACACCATTTCTTCTAAGTAAAGGTTTACTATGTTGCCCTGACTCTTTATGTTACAGATGACGACACACCAGTTCTTCTAAGTAAAGGTTTACTATGTTGCCCTGACTCTTTATGCTACAGATGACGACACACCATTTCTTCTAAGTAAAGGTTTACTATGTTTCCCTGACTCTTTATGCTACAGATGACGACACAACAGTTCTTCTAAGTAAAGGTTTACTATGTTGCCCTGACTCTTTATGTTACAGATGACGAAACACCATTTCTTCTAAGTAAAGGTTTACTATGTTGCCCTGACGCTTTATGTTACAGATGACACACCATTTCTTCTAAGTAAAGGTTTACTATGTTGCCCTGACGCTTTATGTTACAGATGACGACACACCATTTCTTCTAAGTAAAGGTTTACTATGTTGCCCTGACACTTTATGCTACAGATGACGACAGACCATTTCTGCTTAGGAATGGTTTAGTATGTTGCACTGACGCTTTATGTTACAGATGACGACACACCATTTCTTCTAAGTAAAGGTTTACTATGTTGCCCTGGCGCTTTATGTTACAAATTACGACACACCATTTCTGCTTAGTAATGCTTTACTATGTTGCCCTGACGCTTTATGTTACAGATGACGACACACCATTTCTTCTAGGTAAAGGTTTTCAATGATTCAAACGTCTAACAGCCTTTTGTAATTATGTATCATTTTTAACTCTTTTCCCCATTTATACGCATTTCTATACCTTTGAAAACAGAGTACATCCAGATCAGACGGCTCCTATAGGATCCGTCTAGTCAGAGGCTATTCTGTTTGCTTATGATATAATATAGATCAGATTCTACACTGTCTGCCATAGTCAAACATTGCTACGTTTTTAACAATTACTGGAATTAATATTCATGCTGTCATTATTTCTTACATGAATATTCATGGAGTAAAGGGCTAACCCTTACTCCAAGACTTTAATGGTACAATTGAACTTCGATATCTCGAACTCGGATAACTCGAACTATGTGATAACTCGAACTAAAAGTTCAGTCCTTCTAAAACGTGCAATATGGAATTGCTGTAAAATGTATCGCTACATATATCTAGAAACACATGTGACAGCTTAATACAAGTCTAAATGAATGCTGAAAGCTCCTCAGGAGCTTTCAGCATTACGTTAGACCTGTATTAGGCTGTGAACTCAATAAATTGGCCAGATTAAAAAGCGTATGACTCGAACTTCTGTTATCTCGAACAACTTTATATAGTCCCTTGAAGTTCGAGATATATACAAACAGACAGATTGGACATAGGAGAGTCGACACGAAAGTCAGCGTCTCATCAGGATCCAAGCTATTTGACACTTGGTCAGCAGTTTCTTAAAAGCTTGTTCCGCAAAAGCTTAGTCAAATTCGCACCAGATCCAAAATTGCGCAGACATCTTTGACAGCGAAATAAGGGTTAAAAATAGAAGAAAAAAACCCAACCGATTAAAAGAAAAACCGAAGAACACTAATTACTTTAAAGATTCGGGTACTCAACAGAGTAATGCCAAAGATGCCATTTCTCCACCAAATCCGATGTTGTCACCATTCTTCTGAATCGTCTCGAAGAGACTATTCTAAAGAGTGGTCACAACATAGGGTTTGGTGGAGAAATAAAGAAGTTATTATTGAAAAGGTTTTAATTTACGCATCTTTTCTGGACCTCTTAACCCAATCTTACTACTACGAGTTTGTAATGATGTGTTATTCAAGTATCAGTTTGATTTAGGTCTGCACTATTTGCCAAAGTTTGTCCGAATAGTTTAAATTAGGGTATACGTTTTAACTCTTTCGGCGCCAATGTCGCTTGTTGGGCACCATTGAAAACAGTGCAGTCCCAGGTCAGATGCCGCCTTTTCAAGGCGGCAGCTGACCTGGGACTTCACTGTTTTCTGTATTATTTTAGCCCAAGCATACAGGTTTTTAAAAACAAATGTTTTACTAATATACCTTTATTATTTAGTTTAGAATTATATTTAATATGAAACTATTATTGCAGACGACACTTTTAAATTTGGCGCCAAAAGAGTTAATATATTTGTAACTACATGTTCATTGTATAACAATTACATGTACATTGTATAACAATGTTGTGAGTTACACTGTTGGTTGTGATGAAATGACAAATCGAGGGTTTGGTGCAAAACTATTGTAACTCCTTCACAAAGTGAAGGAGTTACACTAGTTTTGCACCAAGCCATCGAAATGCACTGCTCCAAAGAATAGGTTATATACCATTAGATTGAATAGTTCATATACTGCAACAATGAATAGGCCATATAGCGAACAATGAATATGTCATATAGCGTGACAATGATTAGTCATATAGCGTGAAAATGAACGAGTTTGTAGCGTGACAATGAATATGTCAGTCTGAGTGTCATAGCGTGACAATGAATATGTCATATAGCATGACAATGAACAGATAATATAGCGTGACAATGACTTGTCATATAACGTGATAATGACTAGTCATATAGCGTGACAATGAATGTCAAAGCGTGACAATACATATGTCATATAGCGTGACAATGAATAGTCATATAGCGGGACAATGGAAACGTAATATAGCGTGGCGCTGAATGGTCATATAGTGTGGCCATGGCTAGGTTATATAGCGTGGCAATGACTAGTCTTATAGCGTGGCTATGAATAGGTCATATAACGTGATAATGACTAGTTATAGCGTGACAATGAATAGGAAATAAAGCGGTACAATGAATAGTCATATAGCCTGATGATGAATAGTCATATAGCGTTGCCATGAATATGTCTTATAGCGTGACAGTGACTAGTCATAAAGCGTGGTAATGACTTGCCATATAGCGTACCAATGAGCAGATCATATAGCGTGACAATGAACAGCTCATATAGTGTGACAATGAATATATTATATAGCATGACAATGATCAAATCATATAGCGTGACAATGAATATATCATATAGCGGGACAATGATTAGTCATATAGCATGACAATAAACAGGTCAGATAGCATACCAATGAACAGATCATAAAAATTATAGTGTGACAATGAAAATATCATATAGCGTGACAATGAATATATCATATAGCGTGACAATGAATATATCATATAGCGTGACAATGAATGTATCATATAGCGTGACAATGAACAGATCATATAGCGTGACAATGAACAGATCATAAAAATTATAGTGTCACAATGAAAATATCATATAGCGTGACAATGAATATATCATATAGCGTGACAATGAATGTATCATATAGCGTGACAATGAATGTATCATATAGCGTGACAATGAATATATCATATATCGTGACAATGAATATATCTGTCACAATTGCCTTAACATAATAAAGCAACCGTGTTCCGGAATTCTTTTTTAAAGAAAGTAAAAACCAAGACTTTGAGTTATGTTACTCGATTATTATAATACCACATGCATAGCCTGAAATAAACACATATAAACACAATGCTGGCCAGCAATATCACATTTTCTCTAAATACAGTGCTAAAACACTACCAAAACATTCCCATACACATCATTTATGACAGTTTAAAATCGCCGATACTATGCAATGTAATTGTCACCCAATTGTCACAGTATAATCACATATATCGAAATAACACATGCAGTTCTCTTCAGTCACCAGAATGTCTTAAGAAAAGCCTCACGGGACGGCATAACTGTTAAACCTCTCAGGTTGCACCTTCAACCAACAACAGCCTCACGAGCGTATAATCAAAACACTAGACAGTTTGCTGAATATTCACACAGACGTTTAGTCTAACCACACAGGTTAACAGTTTGAAATATGATAGCCACACAAGCGTCTAACCACACAGGTAACACATTGTACAAGGACAGCCACACAGACGTTTGATATAACCACACAGGTAACAAGTTGAAATATGATAGCCACACAGGCGTATAGTTTATCCACACAGGTCATACACTTGACTATATATTAATGAAGGTCAGTCACCCCTATAAGTCTATTTCGTTATATATTCAACGTAATAAAAGGTTAAAACAATTCCCACGGATCAGGCATATTTACATCCAAGTCGTTGGAACATAGAAAGAGTCATGTATCTCAAATTCTATTCTCTTAGGTACTGGTTCGATGTGGCACAAAGGTATTCAGGATTCATACTGCACATGGCCAACTTGAGCCACCATAATAGCCACAGTATATGTCTATTACACCATGTAATCTACAACATGTGCTGGGCTTGACTATCTGTTCCTGACTGACCAACTGACCAAGACTCAGCTAAAAACAATATACACCTTATACCGCTGTGCTAAAAATAGCAACCACGCCCACTGGTCAAGCCAGTTACCTGTCCAGTGCATACCTATAACTATCAAAGTAATGAAGGTACTGACCATATTTGTGACAGATACCCCCATACTCAAGTGAAAAACCCTTTTTCCACTAACCTACTAACAAATATGTACACACACAACTACAACTGAACCTCTACAAAACTATATCTATGAGTCTATTCCCACTCGGACCTGCTTAGAAAATCTGCCCCAATATTGTCTGACCCCTTTATGAATTCAACCCTAAACCTGTAGGGTTGTAAAGCTAGAACCCATCTCATTATCCTTGGATTGGTTAACTTTGCTTTGTTCATATGTGTCAATGGACAATGATCCGTTTCCAAAACAAAATCTTTACCATAGAGATAACACTCAAGTTTTTGAATGGCCCAAACCATTGCTAGTCCTTCTTTCTCAATTGTTGAGTATCTCTGTTCACGGTCCAGAAGTTTCCTACTAGCAAACACAACGGGGAATTTTTTGTCTCCATGCTTTTGCATAAGGACACATCCAATTCCAAATTGAGATGCATCAGTTCTTAAAATGAACTGTAACCTCCAATCGGGCAGACATAGAATTGGTGAATTGGTCAAACACCTGATTAGTGATCTGAATGCTTGTTCTGCTTCTTCAGTCCAAACAACCTTATTCGGTTGACCTTTCTTGGTCATATTAGTCAAACTGACTGCAACTGAGCTGAAATTTGGAAAAAAAATTCTGTAATAGCCTACTAGGCCAAGAAATGATCTAACCTGAGTTTTAGTGGTTGGGCGTTTACAAGAAGACAAGGCACTTACTTTCTCAGGATTTGGCTGTAACATACCCTCTCCTACTACATGACCTAAGAAATCTATTCTTGTGAACCCAAATTTACATTTAGATGGTCGGGCTGTCAAGTGAGCAGACCTGAGCCTTTCAAACAAAGACCTCAAATTTCCCAAATGGTATTCCCACGTTTCTGTGAAATCCAATATATCATCGACAAAATTGTCTATGCCATCAAGTCCGTCCAACAACTTACGCATCATCTTGCAGAAAGTTGCTCCGCTATTGACCATGCCAAATGGCATTCTGTTAAAAGCAAACAGTCCCTCAGAACACACAAACGCTGTGTAAGGTTTACAACTTTCCTTGACCCTGATTTGCCAATAACCTTTGGATAAATCTAGCTTTGAAAAGAATTTTGCTCCTGCCAGTCTGTCAAAGATATACTCTGGGTTACCTATTGGTTCCGAGTCAAACACAGTGACGGCAGTGACTTTCCTGTAATCTATACAAACCCGATTTGACCCATCTGGTTTCTTAACTATGACTACTGGCGAGGCATATGGAGAGTCACATGGTTCTATGATTCCTAATTTTAACATTTTTCCTATATCAGTTTTGAATGATTCTCGCAAAGCAATCGGAACAGGGTAAGGCTTTGACCTCGTTGGTGTGTCACTTGTCAACTTGATATCATGCTCAATGAGAGACGTATCTCCCGGTAAATCCGTCAAAACATCACTAAATTCTCTCAGCAATGACATTATCTCTTCCTTTCTATCCTCACTTAAATCAGGATTGATCTGAACATCTTCAATAGTTTCAGTGGCCTCTAAAGGCAACAAATCCAACCTCAGTGTCCTACTTGACAACTCCCTCTCACCAACAACCTCTTCTTCATCTTCCACTACTGCAACACACAATTCTTCTAGTCTTTCGTTATTGCACAAATCTGATTCTCCACTCACACTACTTTCTGGTTCGCTACTATAATCTTCAACACAACTGACACCTTCCATAAATGCCGCCATATTTGCATCCCTTTCTAGATACCTCCTGAGCAAATTGGCATGATATATTCTTTCTTTGCCTTTGACTTTGATCTTGTAATCATAGCTGTTCAATCTTTCTAACACCTCAAAAGGACCTTGTAAATGCATCAGCAGTTTACTTTTGTCTGTTGGCAACAATACTAAAACCTTATCACCTACCTTGAAGTTCTTTTCTTTCTTCCCTCTGTCTGCATAAATCTTATATCTAGACTGATTCTTTGCTAGCTCGCTTTTAGCAACTTCTAAAGTGTCTTCAAGTCTGTTTCTTAAGTCAACAACATATTCATATGTGTTTTTTGTTTCTTCTGATTCGATTTCTTTTGTCCATAACTCTTTTAAGATCTGAAGTGGCCCCCGAACCGTCCTCCCGTACAACAACTCAAAGGGAGAAAACCCTGTACTCTCTTGTGGTGCCTCCCTATAGGCAAATAACAATGGGGCTATGTACCTATCCCGGACGAGCCCCCATTTGTCACAATTGCCTTAACATAATAAAGCAACCGTGTTCCGGAATTCTTTTTTAAAGAAAGTAAAAACCAAGACTTTGAGTTATGTTACTCGATTATTATAATACCACATGCATAGCCTGAAATAAACACATATAAACACAATGCTGGCCAGCAATATCACATTTTCTCTAAATACAGTGCTAAAACACTACCAAAACATTCCCATACACATCATTTATGACAGTTTAAAATCGCCGATACTATGCAATGTAATTGTCACCCAATTGTCACAGTATAATCACATATATCGAAATAACACATGCAGTTCTCTTCAGTCACCAGAATGTCTTAAGAAAAGCCTCACGGGACGGCATAACTGTTAAACCTCTCAGGTTGCACCTTCAACCAACAACAGCCTCACGAGCGTATAATCAAAACACTAGACAGTTTGCTGAATATTCACACAGACGTTTAGTCTAACCACACAGGTTAACAGTTTGAAATATGATAGCCACACAAGCGTCTAACCACACAGGTAACACATTGTACAAGGACAGCCACACAGACGTTTGATATAACCACACAGGTAACAAGTTGATATATGATAGCCACACAGGCGTATAGTTTATCCACACAGGTCATACACTTGACTATATATTAATGAAGGTCAGTCACCCCTATAAGTCTATTTCGTTATATATTCAACGTAATAAAAGGTTAAAACAATTCCCACGGATCAGGCATATTTACATCCAAGTCGTTGGAACATAGAAAGAGTCATGTATCTCAAATTCTATTCTCTTAGGTACTGGTTCGATGTGGCACAAAGGTATTCAGGATTCATACTGCACATGGCCAACTTGAGCCACCATAATAGCCACAGTATATGTCTATTACACCATGTAATCTACAACATGTGCTGGGCTTGACTATCTGTTCCTGACTGACCAACTGACCAAGACTCAGCTAAAAACAATATACACCTTATACCGCTGTGCTAAAAATAGCAACCACGCCCACTGGTCAAGCCAGTTACCTGTCCAGTGCATACCTATAACTATCAAAGTAATGAAGGTACTGACCATATTTGTGACAATATCATATAGCGTGACAATGACTGTATCATATAGCGTGACAATGAATATATCATATAGCGTGACAATGAATGTATCATATAGCTTGACAATGAATGTATCATATAGCGTGACAATGAACAGATCATATAGCGTGACAATGAACAGATCATATAGCGTGACAATGATCAAACATACAGCATGACGAAGAATATGCCATATAGCGTGACAATGAATATGTCATATAGCGTGACGATGAATATGTCATATAGCGTGGCGAGGATTAGTCATATACACATAGCATAACAAGTAATTGGTCATTTAGCTTGACAATGAATAGGTCATATAGCGTGACACAGAAAATATCATAAAGTCCGAAAATAACTAGTCAAAATATGTCTTACAGAGCGGCAATGATTAATCATATAGTGTGACAATGAATAGTCATAAAGTTTGACAATGAATATATACGCCCCAAAACCGGTTTAACCCCCCCCCACACACACACACACACCGTGACTGTGGCCCATGTCCGTTCCAAGGCGGAACTTCCATCTTCCCCTATTGTTTGTTTGTTTTGTCTTTGTGCGTCTCTTTATGTTTTTGCTAGTTATGTACATTTTCTGCGAGTTCTTGTGTTGCTGTTTGGGCGGCTGTTTGTTCTGTATGTGGTGTTTCCTGAATGACTCATATTTGTACAGATCTTACAGGGCGGAGATGTCTAATCATATAGTGTAACAATGAATAGTCATAAAGTTTGACAATGAATATGTCTTACAGAGCGGCAATGTCTAATCATATAGTGTGACAATGAATAGACATAACGTGACAATGAACATATCATAAAACGCGACAATGACTAGTCATATAGCGTAATAATGGCGTTAAAAAGGGGTTAAAAGACGTTAAAGGGGCTTTTAAACGGCGTCAAAGTGTGTATCTTGCAAGGGATAAGACATGGTTTACTGTATAGAACCTTTAGTATGTAATAATATTACTTGGATGGGCACTCTTTACATTATTAATTATCATGCTCAATTTTAGAATTTTAGCAACAGTGGAATATAGAGTTAAGCAGACAGTTGGAAATGGTTAACCCTTTCCTCTATGGATATCCATGTAATAGATAATGACAGCATGGATATTAATTAGAATAATTGATACAATAGCACATGAGCATGGGATTTTTTTACCATGACAGAACATGTAGAATCAGCTCTATATCATTCCGTAAGCAAACAGATCAGATCCTGATCAGACGGTTCCAGTCTTTGTCTACTTTGTTTGCAAAGGCATAGAAATGCGTTTTTCTTTTTTAGGAAATGGATAAGAGGAAAGGGATAAGCTGACAGCAACCGTTGTAGTGCAGTTGTTATTTCGTTTTTAGAGGGTTAAACCTAATGTCCCACATTAACGGTAATTTGAAAGTGATATATTTCCTAAAATTAACATTTTCTTATCGGAAACTTGGCCATTAGTCAAAGCTGGGAATGGCATTTACTATTTACTCACACTAAATCTATGGTTATCTTGTCAGCTTTAGACTTGAGGTGTGAATAGTCAACAAACGTTCAAGATTTACAACGGTTTTTTACTTTACGACATTGTGCGGTGTTCGCGAGAAATGCTCATGAAAGCTAGGTACGTTCTTATCAATTTTCGAAGCTCGTCAATACCAGTTCAACCTTCTCTTTTAGCGTGCATAAACCCAAGTGGTTTCAGTAACTAGTTAACCCTTTTCTCCCTAAACACGCATTTCTACGCATTTGCAAACAGAATAGACCTAGATCAGATGGCTCCTGTAGGAACCATCTGATCAGGGTCTGCTCTGTTTGCTTATGATATAACATAGATATGATTCTACAGTTTCTGCAATGGCCAAACCATCCGCGTCCATGTACTATTATAGCAAATAATCTAATTCATGATGTCATTTTTCTTACATACGTATTCATGGAGTAACCTTTGCCCCCCTGTGAAAACAAAATCTGCCCAAACTTGGATCTGTTCAGTTTTGACTATTTCTGATTTTTAAGAAACTATTGACTAAGTGTCGGACGGCTTAGACTCTGAACAGATGCCGAGTTACTGGATCTCTGATCTGGATCCAATCTATTTGCAAATCTGAATAATGTGGCTGTTAGCGGGGGCAATGATTATATGCAAGTAAGCACATTTAACCATTCCCCCTCATATAAATGCATTTCACGCTTTAGAAAACAGTGTAGACCAAGAGCCGTCTGATCAGGGTCTGCTCTGTTTGCTTTTGAAATTATCATAGAGATGACTCCATAGTTTCTACCAATACCAAAACATCCTGTGTACATTATGCCATTATAAAACGCCTACTAATAAATATTCATGACATCATTATTTTCACACAAATATTCAAACAGGGAAATGGTTAAAACGTTTTGTCTAGTAAGTAGGTAGTACACCGCGTTTAACCCATTCCCTCATATTGACGACGTTAGACGACTCTGTAAAAGTCACTTTGTGAAACCATTGTGATAAATAGAGCATTTGCTCCTATAGGAGCAAATGCTCTATTTATCAAAATGGTTTTCAAACTACAAAATTCTAAAAAAATTAATTTTCTCTAGTTAATGCTCCCTTTCGGCAGATTTATTCAGAGGTTGTATCTAAAAATAGCCTACGAGGTAATGGGTTAACCCTTATGTGCTAAAAACAAATGTCTGGCAACACTGTGATTTGTTGCTTATTTATGATGCGTACTGACGTTTGAGAAACTGTTCACCGGATGTCAAACAGCTTGGATCCTGATTAGACGCATCTGGATCAAAGGTGTTTGCATATGCGAGTCAGGTCGAACTCACCATTGTACTCTTTTGGCGCCAAATTCAACAGTGTCGTCTGCAATAATAATTTCATATTAAATATAATTCTCAACTAAATAATAAAGATATTTTGGCAGCGTTAAGTTGGCTGCCAGTTCGCAGTTCGCAGTTCGTTATTCGAATAACGAACAACGAAATATTTCGCAGTTCGTTATTCGAATGTGAATAACGAAATAGTTTGCAATTCAATTTACGAATAACGAAATAGTCATTTAAGCTATAAATTAACAGTACAGTAGAACCCCTCTAATGCGACCACTAACAGAATAAACATAGGTGTCTTTATAAACAGCTAGTAGCTTAAAGCAGGGTGAAAGTAATGCAGAAAGCTCCTATAGAAGTTTTCTGCATAATTTTCTTTCTGCATTAAGATACCACCTGTCTCTGCCAGACTTATGCCTCTTTTTGGTGTTCGCATTAGAGGGATTTTAATCTAATTATATTCTAGATACAGTAGAACCGAATTATCGTTGGTACATATAAAAGTAACGTGAAAGTTTATGCAGTTTTCATTCGAATCATAAAATATAGTTTGTATTTTGTAAAATGATAGTTTAGACACACTAGACCCAAGTCATAGTTTAATCAATGATTTCAATATAAAATCCGGGACCATTTCGCAGTTCGTTATTCGAATAACGAAATATTTCGCAGTTGAACCTCCAAATAACGAAATGGCTAAAATAAGTTTTAAATGCGTAATAATGATATTTTAGACACACCAGACCCAAGTCATAGTGGAATCAATGATTTCTATATAAAATCCGGGACCATTTCGCAGTTCGTTATTCGAATAACGAAATATTTCGCAGTTCAACATCCGAATAACGAAATGGCCAAAACCAGCTATTAATGCGCAAAGATGATATTTTAGATACCCTAGACCCAAGTCATAGTGGAATCAATGATTTCTATATAAAAGCCGGAGCCATTTCGCAGTTCGTTATTCGAATAACGAAATATTTCGCAGTTCAACCTCCGAATAACGAACTGGCCAAACTAAGTTTTAAATAGGTAATGATGATATTTTAGACACACTAGACCCAATCCATATCGGAATCAATGATTTCTATTCAAAATCCGGGACCATTTCGCAGTTCGTTATTCGAATAACGAACTATTTCGCAGTTCAACCACCGAATAACGAAATGGCTAAAATAAGTTTTCAATGAGTAATACTGATATTTTATACACACTAGACCCAAGTTATAGTGGAATTCATAATTTATATATAAAATCCGGGACCATTTCGCAGTTCGTTATTCGAATAACGAAATATTTCGCAGTTCAACCTCCGAATAACGAAATGGCAAAAACCAGCTATAAATGCGCAAAGATGATATGTTAGATACCCTAGACCCAAGTTATAGTGGAATCAATAATTTCTATATAAAAGCCGGGTCCATTTCGCAGTTCGTTATTCGAATAACGAAATATTTCGCAGTTCAACATCCGAATAACGAAATGGTAAAACTAAGTTTTAAATAGGTAATGATGATATTTTAGACACACTAGACCCAAGTCATAGTGGAATCAATGATTTCTATATAAAATCCGGGACCATTTCGCAGTTCGTTATTCGAATAACGAAATATTTCGCAGTTCAACATCCGAATAACGAAATGGCCAAAACCAGCTATTAATGCGCAAAGATGATATTTTAGATACCCTAGACCCAAGTCATAGTGGAATCAATGATTTCTATATAAAAGCCGGAGCCATTTCGCAGTTCGTTATTCGAATAACGAAATATTTCGCAGTTCAACCTCCGAATAACGAAATGGCCAAAACCAACTATAAATGCGCAAATATGATATGTTAGATACACTAGACCCAAGTCATAGTGGAATCAATGATTTCTATATAAAATCCGGGTCCATTTCGCAGTTCGTTATTCGAATAACGAAATATTTCGCAGTTCAACCTCCGAATAACGAAATGGCAAAAACCAGCTATAAATGCGCAAAGATGATATGTTAGACACACTAGACCCAAGTCATAGTGGAATCAATGATTTATATATAAATCGGGAACCATTTCGCTGTTCGTTATTCGAATAACGAAATATTTCGCAGTTCAACCTCCGAATAACGAAATGGCCAAAATAAGTTTTAAATGCGTAATAATGATATTTTAGACACACCAGACCCAAGTCATAGTGGAATCAATGATTTCTATATAAAATCCGGGACCATTTCGCAGTTCGTTATTCGAATAACGAAATATTTCGCAGTTCAACATCCGAATAACGAAATGGCCAAATTCAGCTATTAATGCGCAAACATGATATTTTAGATACCCTAGACCCAAGTCATAGTGGAATCAATGATTTCTATATAAAAGCCGGAGCCATTTCGCAGTTCGTTATTCGAATAACGAAATATTTCGCAGTTCAACCTCCGAATAACGAACTGGCCAAACTAAGTTTTAAATAGGTAATGATGATATTTTAGACACACTAGACCCAATCCATATCGGAATCAATGATTTCTATTCAAAATCCGGGACCATTTCGCAGTTCGTTTTTCGAATAACGAACTATTTCGCAGTTCAACCACCGAATAACGAAATGGCTAAAATAACTTTTCAATGAGTAATACTGATATTTTATACACACTAGACCCAAGTTATAGTGGAATTCATAATTTATATATAAAATCCGGGACCATTTCGCAGTTCGTTATTCGAATAACGAAATATTTCGCAGTTCAACCTCCGAATAACGAAATGGCAAAAACCAGCTATAAATGCGCAAAGATGATATGTTAGATACCCTAGACCCAAGTTATAGTGGAATCAATAATTTCTATATAAAATCCGGGTCCATTTCGCAGTTCGTTATTCGAATAACGAAATATTTCGCAGTTCAACATCCGAATAACGAAATGGTAAAACTAAGTTTTAAATAGGTAATGATGATATTTTAGACACACTAGACCCAAGTCATAGTGGAATCAATGATTTCTATATAAAATCCGGGACCATTTCGCAGTTCGTTATTCGAATAACGAAATATTTCGCAGTTCAACATCCGAATAACGAAATGGCCAAAACCAGCTATTAATGCGCAAAGATGATATTTTAGATACCCTAGACTCAAGTCATAGTGGAATCAATGATTTCTATATAAAAGCCGGAGCCATTTCGCAGTTCGTTATTCGAATAACGAAATATTTCGCAGTTCAACATCCGAATAACGAAATGGCCAAAACCAACTATAAATGCGCAAATATGATATGTTAGATACACTAGACCCAAGTCATAGTGGAATCAATGATTTCTATATAAAATCCGGGTCCATTTCGCAGTTCGTTATTCGAATAACGAAATATTTCGCAGTTCAACCTCCGAATAACGAAATGGCAAAAACCAGCTATAAATGCGCAAAGATGATATGTTAGACACACTAGACCCAAGTCATAGTGGAATCAATGATTTCTATATAAAATCCGGAGCCATTTCGCAGTTCGTTATTCGAATAACGAAATATTTCGCAGTTCAACCTCCGAATAACGAAATGGCAAAAACCAGCTATAAATGCGCAAAGATGATATGTTAGACACACTAGACCCAAGTCATAGTGGAATCAATGATTTCTATATAAAATCCGGAGCCATTTCGCAGTTCGTTATTCGAATAACGAAATATTTCGCAGTTCAACCTCCGAATAACGAAATGGCCAAAACCAGCTAAAAATGCGCAAAGATGATATTTTAGATACCCTAGACCCAAGTCATAGTGGAATCAATGATTTCTATACAAAATCCGGGACCATTTCGCAGTTCGTTATTCGAATAACGAAATATTTCGCAGTTGAACCTCCGAATAACGAAATGCCCAAAATAAGCTTTAAATGTGTAATAATGATATTTTAGACACACTAGACCCAAGTCATAGTGGAATCAATGATTTATATATAAAATCCGGAACCATTTCGCAGTTCGTTATTCGAATAACGAAATATTTCGCAGTTCAACCTGCGAATAACGAAATGGCCAAAATAAGTTTTAAATGCGTAATAATGATATTTTAGATACACTAGACCCAATTCATAGTGGAATCAATGATTTCTATATAAAAGCGGGAGCCATTTCGCAGTTCGTCATTCAAATAACGAAATATTTCGCAGTTCAACATCCGTTTAACGAAATGGCAAAACTAAGTTTGAAATATGTAATGATGATATTTTAGACACACTAGACCCAAGCCATATCGGAATCAATGATTTGTATACAAAATCCGGGACCATTTCGCAGTTCGTTATTCGAATAACGAAATATTTCGCAGTTCAACCTCCGAATAACGAAATGGCTAAAATAAGTTTTAAATGCGTAATACTGATATTTTAGACACACTAGACCCAAGTTATAGTGGAATTCATGATTTATATATAAAATCCGGGACCATGTCGCAGTTCGTTATTCGAATAACGAAATATTTCGCAGTTGAACCTCCAAATAACGAAATGGCTAAAATAAGTTTTAAATGCGTAATAATGATATTTTAGACACACTAGACCCAAGTTATAGTGGAATTAATGATTTATTTATTAAATCC
This sequence comes from Azorinus chamasolen, assembly GCA_963576725.1. Taxonomy (NCBI): domain Eukaryota; kingdom Metazoa; phylum Mollusca; class Bivalvia; order Cardiida; family Solecurtidae; genus Azorinus; species Azorinus chamasolen. The sequence continues at coordinate 17,893,832 of OY755247.1, read as the reverse complement.
GGGACCATTTCGCAGTTCGTTATTCGAATAACGAAATATTTCGCAGTTAAACCTCAGAATAACGAAATGGCCAAAATAAGTTTTAAATGCGTAATAATGATATTTTAGACACACCAGACCCAAGTCATAGTGGAATCAATGATTTCTATATAAAATCCGGGACCATTTCGCAGTTCGTTATTCGAATAACGAAATATTTCGCAGTTCAACATCCGAATAACGAAATGGCCAAAACCAGCTATTAATGCGCAAAGATGATATTTTAGATACCCTAGACCCAAGTCATAGTGGAATCAATGATTTCTATATAAAAGCCGGAGCCATTTCGCAGTTCGTTATTCGAATTACGAAATATTTCGCAGTTCAACCTCCGAATAACGAACTGGCCAAACTAAGTTTTAAATAGGTAATGATGATATTTTAGACACACTAGACCCAATCCATATCGGAATCAATGATTTCTATTCAAAATCCGGGACCATTTCGCAGTTCGTTATTCGAATAACGAACTATTTCGCAGTTCAACCACCGAATAACGAAATGGCTAAAATAAGTTTTCAATGAGTAATACTGATATTTTATACACACTAGACCCAAGTTATAGTGGAATTCATAATTTATATATAAAATCCGGGACCATTTCGCAGTTCGTTATTCGAATAACGAAATATTTCGCAGTTCAACCTCCGAATAACGAAATGGCAAAAACCAGCTATAAATGCGCAAAGATGATATGTTAGATACCCTAGACCCAAGTTATAGTGGAATCAATAATTTCTATATAAAAGCCGGGTCCATTTCGCAGTTCGTTATTCGAATAACGAAATATTTCGCAGTTCAACATCCGAATAACGAAATGGTAAAACTAAGTTTTAAATAGGTAATGATGATATTTTAGACACACTAGACCCAAGTCATAGTGGAATCAATGATTTCTATATAAAATCCGGGACCATTTCGCAGTTCGTTATTCGAATAACGAAATATTTCGCAGTTCAACATCCGAATAACGAAATGGCCAAAACCAGCTATTAATGCGCAAAGATGATATTTTAGATACCCTAGACCCAAGTCATAGTGGAATCAATGATTTCTATATAAAAGCCGGAGCCATTTCGCAGTTCGTTATTCGAATAACGAAATATTTCGCAGTTCAACCTCCGAATAACGAAATGGCCAAAACCAACTATAAATGCGCAAATATGATATGTTAGATACACTAGACCCAAGTCATAGTGGAATCAATGATTTCTATATAAAATCCGGGTCCATTTCGCAGTTCGTTATTCGAATAACGAAATATTTCGCAGTTCAACCTCCGAATAACGAAATGGCAAAAACCAGCTATAAATGCGCAAAGATGATATGTTAGACACACTAGACCCAAGTCATAGTGGAATCAATGATTTATATATAAATCGGGAACCATTTCGCTGTTCGTTATTCGAATAACGAAATATTTCGCAGTTCAACCTCCGAATAACGAAATGGCCAAAATAAGTTTTAAATGCGTAATAATGATATTTTAGACACACCAGACCCAAGTCATAGTGGAATCAATGATTTCTATATAAAATCCGGGACCATTTCGCAGTTCGTTATTCGAATAACGAAATATTTCGCAGTTCAACATCCGAATAACGAAATGGCCAAATTCAGCTATTAATGCGCAAACATGATATTTTAGATACCCTAGACCCAAGTCATAGTGGAATCAATGATTTCTATATAAAAGCCGGAGCCATTTCGCAGTTCGTTATTCGAATAACGAAATATTTCGCAGTTCAACCTCCGAATAACGAACTGGCCAAACTAAGTTTTAAATAGGTAATGATGATATTTTAGACACACTAGACCCAATCCATATCGGAATCAATGATTTCTATTCAAAATCCGGGACCATTTCGCAGTTCGTTATTCGAATAACGAACTATTTCGCAGTTCAACCACCGAATAACGAAATGGCTAAAATAACTTTTCAATGAGTAATACTGATATTTTATACACACTAGACCCAAGTTATAGTGGAATTCATAATTTATATATAAAATCCGGGACCATTTCGCAGTTCGTTATTCGAATAACGAAATATTTCGCAGTTCAACCTCCGAATAACGAAATGGCAAAAACCAGCTATAAATGCGCAAAGATGATATGTTAGATACCCTAGACCCAAGTTATAGTGGAATCAATAATTTCTATATAAAATCCGGGTCCATTTCGCAGTTCGTTATTCGAATAACGAAATATTTCGCAGTTCAACATCCGAATAACGAAATGGTAAAACTAAGTTTTAAATAGGTAATGATGATATTTTAGACACACTAGACCCAAGTCATAGTGGAATCAATGATTTCTATATAAAATCCGGGACCATTTCGCAGTTCGTTATTCGAATAACGAAATATTTCGCAGTTCAACATCCGAATAACGAAATGGCCAAAACCAGCTATTAATGCGCAAAGATGATATTTTAGATACCCTAGACTCAAGTCATAGTGGAATCAATGATTTCTATATAAAAGCCGGAGCCATTTCGCAGTTCGTTATTCGAATAACGAAATATTTCGCAGTTCAACATCCGAATAACGAAATGGCCAAAACCAACTATAAATGCGCAAATATGATATGTTAGATACACTAGACCCAAGTCATAGTGGAATCAATGATTTCTATATAAAATCCGGGTCCATTTCGCAGTTCGTTATTCGAATAACGAAATATTTCGCAGTTCAACCTCCGAATAACGAAATGGCAAAAACCAGCTATAAATGCGCAAAGATGATATGTTAGACACACTAGACCCATGTCATAGTGGAATCAATGATTTCTATATAAAATCCGGAGCCATTTCGCAGTTCGTTATTCGAATAACGAAATATTTCGCAGTTCAACCTCCGAATAACGAAATGGCCAAAACCAGCTAAAAATGCGCAAAGATGATATTTTAGATACCCTAGACCCAAGTCATAGTGGAATCAATGATTTCTATACAAAATCCGGGACCATTTCGCAGTTCGTTATTCGAATAACGAAATATTTCGCAGTTCAACCTCCGAATAACGAAATGCCCAAAATAAGCTTTAAATGTGTAATAATGATATTTTAGACACACTAGACCCAAGTCATAGTGGAATCAATGATTTATATATAAAATCCGGAACCATTTCGCAGTTCGTTATTCGAATAACGAAATATTTCGCAGTTCAACCTGCGAATAACGAAATGGCCAAAATAAGTTTTAAATGCGTAATAATGATATTTTAGATACACTAGACCCAATTCATAGTGGAATCAATGATTTCTATATAAAAGCGGGAGCCATTTCGCAGTTCGTCATTCAAATAACGAAATATTTCGCAGTTCAACATCCGTTTAACGAAATGGCAAAACTAAGTTTGAAATATGTAATGATGATATTTTAGACACACTAGACCCAAGCCATATCGGAATCAATGATTTGTATACAAAATCCGGGACCATTTCGCAGTTCGTTATTCGAATAACGAAATATTTCGCAGTTCAACCTCCGAATAACGAAATGGCTAAAATAAGTTTTAAATGCGTAATACTGATATTTTAGACACACTAGACCCAAGTTATAGTGGAATTCATGATTTATATATAAAATCCGGGACCATGTCGCAGTTCGTTATTCGAATAACGAAATATTTCGCAGTTCAACCTCCGAATAACGAAATGGCCAAAACCAGCTATAAATGCGCAAAGATGATATGTTAGACACACTAGACCCAAGTCATAGTGGAATCAATGATTTATATATAAATCCGGAACCATTTCGCTGTTCGTTATTCGAATAACGAAATATTTCGCAGTTCAACCTCCGAATAACGAAATGGCCAATATAAGTTTTAAATGCGTAATAATGATATTTTAGACACACTGGACCCAAGTCACAGTGGAATCAATGATTTATATATAAAATCCGGGTCCATTTCGCAGTTCGTTATTCGAATAACGAAATATTTCGCAGTTCAACATCCGTATAACGAAATGGCAGAACTAAGTTTGAAATATGTAATGATGATATTTTAGACACACTAGACCCAAGCCATATCGGAATCAATGATTTCTATACAAAATCCGGGACCATTTCGCAGTTTGTTATTCGAATAACGAAATATTTCGCAGTTCAACCTCCGTATAACGAAATGGCTCAAATAAGTTTTAAATGCGTAATACTGATATTTTAGACACACTAGACCCAAGTTATAGTGAAATTCATGATTTATATATAAAATCCCCGGGACCATGTCGCAGTTCGTTATTCGAATAACGAAATATTTCGCAGCTCAACCTCCGTATAACGAAATGGTAAAACTAAGTTTTAAATGCGTAATAATGATATTTTAGACACACTAGACCCAAGTCATAGTGGAAATAATGATTTATATATAAAATCCGGGACCATTTCGCAGTTCGTTATTCGAATAACGAAATATTTCGCAGTTCAACCTCCGAATAACGAAATGGCTAAAATAAGTTTTAAATGCGTAATACTGATATTTTAGACACACTAGACCCAAATCATAGTGCAATTAAATATTTCTATATAAAATCCGGGACCATATCGCAGTTTGTTATTCGAATAACGAAATATTTCGCAGTTCAACCTCCGAATAACGAAATGGTAAAACTAAGTTTTAAATAGGTAATGATGATATTTTAGACACACTAGACCCAAGTTATAGTGGAATTCATGATTTATATATAAAATCCGGGACCATGTCGCAGTTCGTTATTCGAATAACGAAATATTTCGCAGCTCAACCTCCGAATAACGAAATGGCCAAAATAAGTTTTAAATGCGTAATAATGATATTTTAGACACACTAGACCTAAGTCATAGTGGAAATAATGATTTATATATAAAAATCCGGGACCATTTCGCAGTTCGTTATTCGAATAACGAAATATTTCGCAGTTCAACCTCCGAATAACGAAATGGCTAAAATTAGTTTTAAATGCGTAATCCTGATATTTTAGACACACTACATGTAGACCCAAATCATAGTGCAATCAAAGATTTATATATAAAATCCGGGACCATATCGCAGTTTGTTATTCGAATAACCAAATATTTCGCAGTTCAACCTCCGAATAACGAAATGGCCAAAATAAGTTTTAAATGCGTAATAATGATATTTTAGACACACTAGACCCAAGTCATAGTGGAATCAATGATTTCTATATAAAATCCGGAGCCATTTCGCAGTTCGTTATTCGAATAACGAAATATTTCGCAGTTCAACCTCCGAATAACGAAATGGCCAAAACCAGCTAAAAATGCGCAAAGATGATATTTTAGATACCCTAGACCCAAGTCATAGTGGAATCAATGATTTCTATACAAAATCCGGGACCATTTCGCAGTTCGTTATTCGAATAACGAAATATTTCGCAGTTCAACCTCCGAATAACGAAATGCCCAAAATAAGCTTTAAATGTGTAATAATGATATTTTAGACACACTAGACCCAAGTCATAGTGGAATCAATGATTTATATATAAAATCCGGAACCATTTCGCAGTTCGTTATTCGAATAACGAAATATTTCGCAGTTCAACCTCCGAATAACGAAATGGCCAAAATAAGTTTTAAATGCGTAATAATGATATTTTAGATACACTAGACCCAATTCATAGTGGAATCAATGATTTCTATATAAAAGCGGGAGCCATTTCGCAGTTCGTCATTCAAATAACGAAATATTTCGCATTTCAACCTCCGAATAACGAAATGGCAAAAATAAGTTTTAAATAGGTAATGATGATATTTTAGACACACTAGACCCAAGCCATATCGGAATCAATGATTTCTATACAAAATCCGGGACTATTTTGCAGTTCGTTATTCGAATAACGAAATATTTCGCCGTTCAACCTCCGAATAACGAAATGGCCAAAACCATCTATAAATACGTAAAGATTATATTTTAGATACCAAATGACCAAAAGAAGTTGGTGATGCAGAGGTCCAAAAAAGATGAGTAAATTTAAATATTTTCAACAATAGCTGCCATTTTTCTCCACCAAACCTTGTATTATGTCCACTCTTTAGAATCTTCTCGAAGAGATTTCTAAAGAGTGGTCAAAGTATAGGATTTGGTGGAGAATGGTTATTTAAGTAATGGGGTACGCACCTTTATCTGTAGCTCTGGAAATGAGCAATGATGATATTTTAGACATACTAGAACCCAGTCATAGAGGAATCAATGTTTGATATATAAAATCCTGAGCCATTTCACAGTTCGTTATTCGAATAAGGACATATTTCGCAGTTCGCCATCTAAATAACGAACTAGTTCGCAGTTCAAACTTCGAAATCGCCCCTAATTGTGGTAAAACAAAAATAATCCGATGAACAAGTACATACCCTGAATAATATAATCATGAGGATGGAGGACTGTAGGCCACCTGCTTTTAGAGACGTAAACGGACCTTGAAAGTTGAGAGGGCCAGAGAAGAAGACGAGAGAAGGAGCGAAGAAGACTCAGATAGTGACGACAAAGAGTCTGATAAGGAACGTACTGCTGGGACTTCGCCGAGAGAAGAACCTCGGAAAGTCGTCCTATATATACCACCCAGACATCGGGCGGAAAAGCTCACGTTCATGGCACTTGCACGCACTTACAACATGCGAGCGAGTCAGGACACCGTATGTGAGCAGCAGGTGTACGTACGGCCTCCGTACGATAATTAGATAATCGCACGGAGACGGTATGTTGTAAGCACGTTGTTTGTTAGAATATACAACACACTTACATGTACAATGTACCACGTATTCATCATTCGATGCACTCAACCGCTGACGGTCAGGTGTGGGGTGCGGACCACGTATCTTACACTTTGCGCAACAGTGGGAATAACGTGCTTTGACGTACTCCCTCCCTGCTCTTGCAACTCCCTCTCAACGTTTACAGAAAAACGTCGCGACCGTGGCCACCCCAAAAATACGCACGGACTTAAAAACGAACAGTGTGTTGTGACCGGGCCTTTAGCCCCCAACCCATCTGGATTCATATTTTTCATTTTCATGCGGCATTTTTAAACCGACATCTGTTAGAATACTTAATATGCAGTGTTCTTTGGCTACTTTTTATGCCCCTCTACTTATACGTGTCAAGGGGGGTAAATTTGCCGTTGTCCGTCCGTCAGTTTGTACGTACGTACGTTGGTCCGTTCCGATTTTTTGTATATATAGTGTATAACTCTTAAAATACCTGTCTTACAGACATGAAACTTCATGAGTATATTTTCAGGGTACGCACGTGTGCACCTGGGTATTTTCATTTAACGAATTTTGATTAACATTGACTTGGTTATGGGTCCTGATTTTTTTAAATTATGGAAGTTTATGTTTGTGTCGAGCATAAATCCGCTGCCTTTTTAGCTGCAGATGCAGCTGACCTTTCTTCTGTGTCCCCTTATTAGGCATCTTCGAGACGAAATGTTAGGACTCATCTGTGGGTTCGGCTTTTATATATACAGTAAAGCCACTCTATTACGACCACTATATTATGTTAATTATTTTGTGTTTAAGTCAGGTGGTTGCTTAAAACAAGGTGAAAGTAAAGCAGAAAACTCTTCAGGGGCTTCCTGTTTTACTTGCATTTGTTTTAGCTGTCACCTGTCTTTGATACAATCAATCAGCATTCTTTTATGTGGTCGTAATAGAGAGGTTGTACTGTACTGCAGAAATCAGTACGCACAACGTGCGCTGTAACTGCGGAGCTCATGCTTATTCGGTACGGTCCACGTGCGTTCTATGTGCTAGAACCAGTGCGTTGTGCCAGAGGTCTGTAGCAATCGTAAACATGTCTTAAGGGTCGTAAGGCCTAGTAGGACTGGGCCCTTAGGGGAGCAGAAAAGTATTATTTAGACCACTTTCATTTCTACATACCACAAATAGCTTCCCCCAAAGTCTAAAGAAGGCTCACTTGTCTATTCTGAGCGTTCCCTAAATTATTCAATTGTAAAGTTTTTGTTGAAAAAAAATCTCTGAGAATTTAAAAATTCAATACCTATTAGTATTGTCTGGTAAAGTTCATAAGACATTCATGCCAATTTTGATTATTGAGGTTTCATTCCTCATCAAATGTTAGCTGATTCCATCTACACCTCAAACTAAATGAAGGTTGTCCAATGTAAAAGGGTAAACTAAAATTCATGTACTAGATAAAAGGCTTTGCTTATTTTCTGTAAATCCTCGAAGAAACAAAATCGAATTATTGACATTGCCTTCATAATGGCAAGTGGCAATGGTCTGTCATAGTGATTGCCTTTAAACGTTGCATCCGACGGTGATTGTTGGTCTAATAAATTTATCGCAACATAGATGGAAAAAATGCAAACATGGACCATGCTTAACCCTTTCGGTGCCAACATAAACTTTCGAAGGATCTCCCACTTTCAGAATTTATCTGCGTATATAATTGTCTGCTACAGGTTATAATGTGGGGTGGGTTATTTTCATTTTTTTTACAAAATTATACTCAGTGTCAAACAGTTTGGATCCTGAGTAGACGTCGAGTTACTGGGCGACGTTGATCCGAACTGTTTCACAGGTCATCATAGATTCGCCTATGACGGTGAAAGAGTTATATACGTCAGAAGTGTTTTTTACGTATACATTATGTATGACGGGGTGTGTAAAAAAGACATCTACCCTTTAGGAGCCAACTAGTTGTCGTCGGTGTTTCTCAAGTCATAATTGAGGTCAAACAGTTTGAATCTAGATACATATCAAGCTATTCGACATCTCGCCAGGATCTAATCTTTTTGCCAAGGTGACCACATATTTTCACAATACAGCAAGCCCTACGAGTCACCCTTGCACAGAAAGGGTAAAATTCGCAGCGTTCGTGTTTTCTACACAATGAAGGACATGACGGTTAACTTCACCGTCATCAAAGGAGCGGTCGCACTAGATCAAATCTTGATGAGTTAGCAAATTCTTTCGGCGTTTCTCGATTTTGTAGAAAAATATGACAGTTTCAAATTAACGTCAGTAGTCTTACTACCAAAATTAAGGCTTTATATGATGGATATTCATGAAATAATGTTTAACATCGTGAATATTAATTAGAAGATATTTATTTCTGGCCTATGCATATACCAAATTTGGTCATAGCAGAAACTGTAGAACCGGGTCGATATTACTCATTAGCAAAGAGAACATATCCTGATCAGACGGCTACTACAAAAAGCGTCTCATATACGTCTACCATTATTTGCAAAGGCGTCAATAGCATCCCTATCAGGTAAAGGGTTAATGAATCATGATCCATGCGGTTCTGAACTTTGCAACCCCGGTTTCTGGTGAACAATGCAAACAGAAGATTGCGGACTAGGAACAGAATTGTTGTCCCAGTAAATTATTAAGTCCATGCCCATTTGAAAAAAAAAAGAAGAAAAAACATTACCCATTCAAACATGGCTGCACGCGCTACCGCGATATTCGAATACCAGAATAAATTCGCGGTACTCTTATACGTCTAATTTGCAATGTAATAATATTTTAACCATAAATTTATGTTTAGATCAGAACACTTGATAGTTGTAAATAGGAGTATAAGGCTATTTTATAGAATATGGGACTGCGAACCATCAGTGTCAAAATGTGAAATAAATGGAAATACAGTTAAATAAATGATACATAAAACCCGCCTCATACCGGCACTTGTTACTTCGTAATATTCGACATAAGGCGAAAGATCTCTTCGAGTATGTGCCTATATGCACTATATTTCCCATTTTCATAAAGACAATTTCGGTTGCCGACACCGGCAGTCAATTTCGGCAAACTTGTTTAACCCTTCCGCTATTCAATATTCATGTCAGAAATAATGCTATCATGAATATTTATTTACTGAACTTTACAAAAAAAGTTTTTCTGTGAGAAAAACTATAGTTTCAGATCTATATCATGTCAAAATCTAACAGAGCAGACCCTGATCATAGGGGATGTCTGATCTGGGTCTATTCTGTTTGCAAATGCATGAAAAGGCGTTCATATGAAGAAAGGGTTAACGGTATATTTGCCACTCGATTGACCGACCCCTCCATAGCATTTAGGCACGTTCAACGCCTATGCTCGCGGATATATAACATATTTGGACCATTTCGTTATTGATAATTCGGACTTTGAACTGCGATGTATATAGTTAATTGAATAATAAACTCCAAAATGGCTCCATATTTAATATATAAATCATTGATTCAACTATGAGATACATCCAGTCTGTCTGAAATATCATCATTGCGCAATTATAACTTGTATTGCCATTTTGTTATTCGGAGGTTGAACTACGTAATTTTTCGTTATTCGAAGAACGAACTGCCAAATGGCATGATTTAATATATAAATCATTGAGTTCACTATGACTAGGGTCTATAGTGTCTAGCATATTATCTCTGCTCATTTATAGTTTATTTTGATCATTTCGTTATTCGAATAACGAACTGCGAAATATTTCGTTCTTCGTATAACGAACTGCGAAATATTTCGTTATTCGAATAACGAACTGCGAAATATTTGGTTATTGGAATAACGAACTGCGAAATGGCGCCAGATTTTATATAGAAATCATTGGTTAAACTATGGCTTGGGTCTAGTGTGTCTAAAATATCATCATTGCGCTTTTATAGCTTATTTTTGCCATTTCGTTATTCGGAGGTTGAAATGCGAAATATTTCGTTATTCGAATAACGAACTGCGAAATAGCTCCGGATTGTATATAGAAATCATTGATTCCACTATGACTTGGGTCTAGTGTGTCTAAGATATCATCATTAGGCTTTTAAAACTTATTTTGGCCATTTCGTTATTCGGAGGTTGAACTGCGAAATATTTCGTTATTCGAATAACGAACTGCGAAATGGCTCCAGATTTTATATAGAAATCATTGATACAACTTTGACATGGGTCTAGTGTGTCTAAAATATCATTATTACGCATTTAAAACTTATTTTGGCCATTTCGTTATTCGGAGGTTGAACTGCGAAATATTTCGTTCTTCGAATAACGAACTGCGAAATGGCTCTGGATTTTATATAGAAATCTTTGATTCCACTATGATTTGGGTCTAGGGTATCTAAAATATCATCATTACGCATTTATAACTGGTTTTGGCCATTTCGTTATTCGGAGGTTGAACTGCGAAATATTTCGTTATTCGAATAACGAACTGCGAAATATTTGGTTATTGGAATAACGAACTGCGAAATGGCGCCAGATTTTATATAGAAATCATTGGTTAAACTATGGCTTGGGTCTAGTGTGTCTAAAATATCATCATTGCGCTTTTATAGCTTATTTTTGCCATTTCGTTATTCGGAGGTTGAAATGCGAAATATTTCGTTATTCGAATAACGAACTGCGAAATAGCTCCGGATTGTATATAGAAATCATTGATTCCACTATGACTTGGGTCTAGTGTGTCTAAGATATCATCATTAGGCTTTTAAAACTTATTTTGGCCATTTCGTTATTCGGAGGTTGAACTGCGAAATATTTCGTTATTCGAATAACGAACTGCGAAATGGCTCCGGATTTTATATAGAAATCATTGATACAACTTTGACATGGGTCTAGTGTGTCTAAAATATCATTATTACGCATTTAAAACTTATTTTGGCCATTTCGTTATTCGGAGGTTGAACTGCGAAATATTTCGTTCTTCGAATAACGAACTGCGAAATGGCTCTGGATTTTATATAGAAATCTTTGATTCCACTATGATTTGGGTCTAGGGTATCTAAAATATCATCATTACGCATTTATAACTGGTTTTGGCCATTTCGTTATTCGGAGGTTGAACTGCGAAATATTTCGTTATTCGAATAACGAACTGCGTAATGGCTCCGGATTTTATATAGAAATCATTGATTCCACTATGACTTGCGTCTAGGGTATCTAAAATATCATCTTTGCGCATTTATAGTTGGTTTTGGCCATTTCGTTATTCAGATGTTTAACTGCGAAATATTTCGTTATTCGAATAACGAACTGCGAAATGGTCCCGGATTTTGTATAGAAATCATTGATTCCACTATGGCTCGGGTCTAGTGTGTCTAAACTATCATTATTACGCATTTAAAACTTATTCTGGCCATTTCGTTATTCGGATGTTGAACTGCGAAATATTTCGTTATTCGAATAACGAACTGCGAAATGGCTCCGGATTTTATATAGAAATCATTAATTCAACTATGACTTGTGTCTAGGGTATCTAAAAGATCATCTTTCCGCATTTATAACTGCTTTTGGCCATTTCGTTATTCGCAGGTTGAACTGCGAAATATTTCGTTATTCGAATAACGAACTGCGAAATGGTTCCGGATTTTATATAGAAATCTTTGATTCCACTCTGACATGGGTCTAGTGTGTCTAAAATATCATTATTAAACATTTAAAACTTATTTTGGCCATTTCGTTATTCGGGGGTTGAACTGCGAAATATTTCGTTATTCGAATAACGAACTGCGAAATGGCTCTGGATTTCATATAGAAATCTTTGATTCCACTATGATTTGGGTCTAGGGTATCTAAAATATCATCTTTGCGCATTTATAATTGGTCTTGGCCATTTCGTTATTCGGAGGTTGAACTGCGAAATATTTGGTTATTCGAATAACGAACTGCGAAATGGCTCCGGATTTTATATAGAAATCATTGATTTCACTATGGCATGGGTCTAGTGTGTCTAAAATATCATTATTACGCATTTAAAACTTAATTTGGCCATTTCGTTATTCGGAGGTTGAACTGCGAAATATTTCGTTATTCGAATAACGAACTGCGAAATGGCTCCGAATTTTATATAGAAACCATTGATTCCACTATGGCATGGATCTAGTGTGTCTAAAATATCATTATTACGCATTTAAAACTTAATTTGGCCATTTCGTTATTCGGAGGTTGAACTGCGAAATATTTCGTTATTCGAATAACGAACTGCGAAATGGCTCCGGATTTTATATAGAAATCATTGTACCATTATGACATGGGTCTAGTGTGTCTAAAATATCATCATTACGCATTTAAACTTATTTTGGCCATTTCGTTATTCGGAGGTTGAACTGCGAAATATTTCGTTATTCGAATAACGAACTGCGAAATAGCCCCGGATTTTATATAGAACTTATTGATTCCACTATGACATGGGTCTAGTGTGTCTAAAATATCATTATTAAACATTTAAAACTTATTTTGGCCATTTCGTTATTCGGAGGTTGAACTGCGAAATATTTCGTTATTCGAATAAAGAACTGCGAAATGGCTCTGGATTTTATATAGAAATCTTTGATTCCACTATGATTTGGGTCTAGAGTATCTAAAATATCATCATTACGCATTTATAACTGGTTTTGGCCATTTCGTTATTCGGAGGTTGAACTGCGAAATATGTCGTTATTCGAATAACGAACTGCGAAATGGCCCTGGCTTTTATATAGAAATCATTGATTCCACTATAACTTGGGTCTAGGGTATCTAAAATATCATCTTTGCGCATTTATAGTTGGTTTTGGCCATTTCGTTATTCAGATGTTGAACTGCGAAATATTTCGTTATTCGAATAACGAACTGCGAAATGGTCCCGGATTTTGTATAGAAATCATTGATTCCACTATGGCTCGGGTCTAGTGTGTCTAAAATATCATTATTACGCATTTATAGTTGGTTTTGGCCATTTCGTTATTCAGATGTTGAACTGCGAAATATTTCGTTATTCGAATAACGAACTGCGAAATGGTCCCGGATTTTGTATAGAAATCATTGATTCCACTATGGCTCGGGTCTAGTGTGTCTAAAATATCATTATTACGCATTTATAGTTGGTTTTGGCCATTTCGTTATTCAGATGTTGAACTGCGAAATATTTCGTTATTCGAATAACGAACTGCGAAATGGCTCCGGATTTTATATAGAAATCATTAATTCAACTATGACTTGTGTCTAGGGTATCTAAAAGATCATCTTTCCGCATTTATAACTGCTTTTGGCCATTTCGTTATTCGCAGGTTGAACTGCGAAATATTTCGTTATTCGAATAACGAACTGCGAAATGGCTCTGGATTTTATATAGAAATCTTTGATTCCACTCTGACATGGGTCTAGTGTGTCTAAAATATCATTATTAAACATTTAAAACTTATTTTGGCCATTTCGTTATTCGGGGGTTGAACTGCGAAATATTTCGTTATTCGAATAACGAACTGCGAAATGGCTCTGAATTTCATTTAAAAAATCTTTGATTCTACTATGATTTGGGTCTAGGGTATCTAAAATATCATCTTTGCGCATTTATAACTGGTTTTGGCAATTTCGTTATTCGGAGGTTGAACTGCGAAATATTTCATTATTCGAATAACGAACTGCGAAATGGCTCCGGATTTTATATAGAAATCATTGATTCCACTATGACTTGGGTCTAGGGTATCTAAAATATCATCTTTGCGCATTTATAACTGGTTTTGGCCATTTCGTTATTCGGAGGTTGAACTGCGAAATATTTCGTTATTCGAATAACGAACTGCGAAATGACTTCGTATTTAATATATAAATCATTGATTCCACTATGACTGGGCCTACGGTGTCTAAAATATTATCTCTGATAATTTATAACTAATTTGTATAATTTCGTTATTCGAATAACGAACTGCGAAATATTTCGTTATTCGAATAACGAACTGCGAAATATTTCGTTATTCAAATAATGATCTGCAAAATGGCTCTGGAATTAATATATTAATATTTGATTTCACTATGACTGGGGTGTACAGTGTCTAAAATATCATCATTGAACATTAATAACTTACTTTGACCATTTCGTTATTCAGAGGTAGAACTACGATATATTTCGTTATTCAAATGGCTCCGGATTGTATATATATGATTTGATTTACATATGAGTTAGGTCTACAGTGTCTTGAATATATTCGGATATTGAACTAGGACCTAATTTATTATTCGAATGAAAACTGCAAAGTGGCCTGACTGTTATATGTACCCGCGATAATCCGGTTCTGCAGTATCTAGAATATAATTACAGTAAAACCCCTCTAATGCGAACACCAAAATAGGGCATAATTCTGTCTGGCAGAGACAGGTGGTAGCTTAATGCAGAACGAAAGTTATGCAGAAAACTCCTATAGGAACTTTCTGCATTACTTTCATCCTGCATTAAGCTACCACCTGCTAATACAGACACCTATGTTTATTCTGTTAGTGGTCGCATTAGAGGGGTTCTACTGTACTGTTAATATATAGCTTAATTGACCATTTCGTTATTCGTAAATTGAATTGCAAACTATTTCGTTATTCACATGCGAATAACGAACTGCGAAATATTTCGTTGTTCGAATAACGAACTGCGAAATATTTCGCAGTTCGTTATTCGAATAACGAACTGCGAACTGCGAACTGGCAGCCAACTTAACGCTGCCAGATATTTTAGTAAAACATTTGTTTTTAAAAACCTGTATGCTTGGCTAAAATAATACAGAAAGCAGTGAAGTCCCAGGTCAGATGCCGCCTAGAAAAGGCGGCATCTGACCTGGGACTGCACTGTTTTCAATGGTGCCAACAGGCGACATTGGCGCCGATAGATTTAAAGATAGATCTGCTTTGTGTAAAATCTGCTATCTGTTTGAACGGACATAGATCTTCGCCATTTCAGTGGCGTAACATAGAATTCGTTGAAGGGTGAGAATGCATGTTCGATTCCCGGCCGGACCAGAATACAAAAAACAGAAAATGACTCCGTTTAGTGTGTGGCGTTTAGTGTGTGGATTACCCCTTAATCCACGAATGTTCGTGTAACATATACAGTTCAACTTCGATATCTTGAACTCGGATAACTCGAACTTCTGGATAACTCGAACTAAAGGTTCGGTCCTTCCCAATTTACAATACAGAATTGTTCTAAAGTGTATCACTACACATATCTAGAAACACATGTGACAGCTTAATGCAGGTCGAAAGTAATGATGAAAGCTCCTACAGGAGCTTTCAGCATTACTTTCGACCTGCATTAAGCTGTGAATTTTTTAGATATTTATTCAGATAAGAAATCGGATGGCTCGAACCTCTGTTATCTCGAGCTAATGTTTTATGGTCCCTTGAAGTTCGAGATATCGAAGTTCAACTGTAATGACAGCAGCCTAGAATCATTTCAATCTAGAACATTGCTAAAGTGTTCATTTCAATCTAGAACATTACTAAAGAAAGAAATGCACCCTGGCACATTGCTTATGTAGTTAGTTTAACCCTTTCCTTCCTATAAACCTGTTTTCACGCATTTGCAAACATAGTAGACCCAGATCAGACGGCTCCTATAGGAACCGTCTGATCAGTGTCTGCTCTGTTTGCTAATGGAATTCAAGCTATAATCAATTTGTCTACCAAAAAGCAATTAGGGTGTCAAACAGTTTGGCTCCTGATGAGACGCCGAGTTACTCGGCGTCTCATCTGGATCCAAACTGTTTGCATAGGTATTCACTCATCCGCCCATCTTATACATGTACGGACCTTTGTACCTATGGTACGAGGTGGCTGGTCACGTGACACCTCCCACTTAAAGCGAGCCCACCCGCCCCCTCGAAAACAAAACGAAACAAACATATTAGCAAAACGCCAACCTATTGTTAAGTATAGTTTTATTTTCAAACTGAAAAGTTGATTTTATCGGACAATAGCATGATAATTCACCCTTAATCTTCAAACAAAAAATGTTTAAAAATGGATCTTTGAAAAAATGATTTATTACGAAAAGTGCAGAACATGATCGAAGTGCTCCACCAGGAGCCCTTTCATATCGGTATACACTAAATTGCATCAAGTATTTTGTGTTAAAGGCAGGTGTCTGCTTAAAGCAAGGTGAAAGTAAAACAGAACGCTCTTATAGGAGCGTTCTGTTTTACTTTCACCTTGCTTTAAGTGGTCACCTGCCCTAAATACCAAATAATTAACACAATTTAGTGGCCGGTATAGAGAAGTTTTACTGTAATATACTCGGTTTCCGCATATTAAATGTAAAGAAAATTCCCCTTGTTCAGGGTTACATTTTAAAGGTTCTAGATGTATTTCGTCCGACACAATGTCTCGTTCTATTTATACTGGTCGGGTTTAAAGATATCTATAACACATCGCATATTTGCTTAATGACTTTAAAGAAGAATGACGCCATTCCCGGCCCAACAG
Organism: Azorinus chamasolen; assembly: GCA_963576725.1. NCBI lineage: Eukaryota > Metazoa > Mollusca > Bivalvia > Cardiida > Solecurtidae > Azorinus > Azorinus chamasolen. Next base: position 17,876,605 of record OY755247.1, on the reverse strand, counting down.
GTAACTTACGTAAGCATGGTGTCAACTAGTGGTTCCTCGAAGTTTCCTATTTCCCTTGTTATCTCGGAATCCATGCATGTTTTATTTACACATGTAATATGTTTCAGTAAAACACATATCCTATTACGTCAGACCTGTTAACGACCACTCATTTAAATACAAATGTCGTTAGAGCAAGCGAAACCACAAAACCTAGGTGACAAATGGTTCCTCAGAAGGATGAGGCCAATCTGACTGAAGTTTTTTTGACAGAAATTATCGTTAGTTCTCATACAACGATCGACTCGCAACTGAAAATTGCCTTCGTCAAATTCTAGAACATACGATAAATTCTGTTGAACGAAATTAATCTTAACCCTTTCGGCGCCAAATTTCTAATTATCGTCTGCAAATCATTGGTGTTAAATAATTCGGTAAAATAAGGAAATGAGATAAACAAGGGCATGTTGTATTGCTATGCAAGACATGAGTCCCCCACCGGACTGAAAAAACCTCCACTCTCCCCACCCCACCCACCCATGGTGTGGTTGACCATGGTATATACATGACCACCTGAATGGTATTAATACCTACTTTCATACATTGAATCAGTAAATAAAAAGTTATTGTCCCGACAAGAAAATATGAAAAAGGGGAGTAACTCCAAAAATATTGATGCTAGAGTTATTGCCCTTGTGCATGACACTACTTCTCATCACGCTTGTTCCATATGAGAAGTTTCAAATCAATTGAACCAGTACATAAAGAGTTATTAACTGGACAAGAAAATATGAAAAGGGGAATAACTCCAACAATATAGATGCTAGAGTTATGGCCCTTGTGCATGACACTACCCCTCATCATGTGTGTTCCATATGTGAAGTTTCAAATCAATTGAACCAGTAGAGAAAGAGTTATTGTCCGGACAAAAAAATATGAAAAAGGGGAATAACTCCAAAAATATTGATGCTAGAATTATGGCCCTTGTGCATGACACTACTCCTGATCATGCTTCCTCAATATGTGAATTTATAATGAATTTGGCCTAACTTTGTAGGAGATATTGCCCGGACACGAAGTGTGACAGACGGACTGACAAGAAAATATGAAAAAGGGGAATAACTCCAAAAATATCGATGCTAGAGTTATGGCCCTTGTGTATGACACTACCCCTCATCATGATTGTTCCATATGTGAAGTTTCAAATCAATTGAACCAGTAGATAAAGAGTTATTGTCCGGACAAAAAAATATGTAAAAGGGGAATAACTCCAAAAATATTGGTGCTAGAGTTATGACCCTTGTGAATGACACTAGCCCTCATCATGCTTCTTCAATGTGTGAAGTTATAATGAATTTGGCATACCTTTGTAGGAGATATGGCCCGGACAAAAAGCGTGACAGACGGACGGACGGACAGACGGACAGACGGACGGACAGACGGACAGACGGACAGACAGACGGAATCGAGCAAACCTATAGTCCCCCAACCGGTAACCGGTGGGGGACTAATAAATGCAAATTTAAAAGGAATAAAGCACAGATATAGAAATAGAGTTTGAGACAAAAGGTGAAGTCCCTTGTCAGACGCCGCCTTGAAAAGGCGGCGTCTGATCTGGGACTGCACTATTTGCCGTAGTTCAGTTGTGCGACAATGGCGGTGAGAGGGTTTATTGCACACAAGAATGCACGATTATTTCGATTATCCGATTAGTTTGCGGCTGTCGTAAATCAGGATTTACGACAATCTTTTGAAAGACGGGTCCCATGGTTTTACAACATGCAGTAGAATCTGGTCTAAACAGTCATTCATTTATTGAACATATGAGTCTTAAAATCAGGTGGTTGCTTAATGCAGGACAAAAGTAATACAGGAAAAACCCACAGGAGCTTGCTTTTTGCATTACTTTTGACCTTCATTAAGCCACTACCTGTCTTACAGACCCATAATTAGACGGCTTATTTGATGGCCGCTTATCCCATTCCCTCATATTGACGACTTTCGACGACTCTGTAAAAGTCACTTTGTGAAACCATTGTGATAAATAGAGCATTTGCTCCTATAGGAGCAAATGCTCTATTTATCACAATGGTTTCAAACTACAACATTCTAAAAAATTTCCTTTTCTCTAGTTAATGCTCCTTTTCGGTAGATTTATTCAAAGAGGTTGGATCTAAAAATAGCCTATGAGGGAATGGGCTAAGACATGTTCTACTGTATCGCATTTTCCAGCGAATCTGTTCATTCAAGAAACTTTGAAAATTCGTCACCGATAAGGACGAAGTCGTGGGAAAATTGATATTCCTTTCTGCAACAAGCATTGTCTTCTACTTCAGAAAATGAAAAATGAAAGTTTCATTGGAAATTCATGTTCTCTTGTTTTGTATTTTAAAATTATCTCTGAGGCGAACATCAAACAGATGATAATCAGATAACGACATAATAAGGATACGACACAAATGCATATGGTTTGAACATACTCGCTGGTGGAAATTCTAGATAAGCAAAGGATGGTTAGACGTGATTGTTTTATACGCCCACGAGTAAAGGAAAGTGCATTGACACATTGGTTACTGTTTGAATGATGCATTTTTAAATTGGAAGTGCATGTATGTTTTACAAACAAGTGTTTAACCCTTTACCTGCTCTATGTTTATTACAAATTTCAATACCTACTGAATGTTCATGGTCAAAATAGAAATAATGAAATATAGAAGGTGGAACGTTGTAGCCATTTTAGATACTAAAGAAACAGATCTATCAAAATCCATTAACATACAGAGCAGGCCCTGATCAGACGGCTCCTCTAGGAGCCGTCTGATCTGGGTCTTCTCTGTTTGCAGATGCGTGAAAGCACGTTTATATGAAGGAAAGGGTTATAGGTTTTCAGTAACAATTACTGCATAACCTGATCTGAATGTGTCCTCCGATCAGTATTTGCACTGTTTGCAAGTGCAAGTTAAACTCACGCCTTGCATTTAAACGGTTATATACGGAAACAACAGAATCCGGGCGTACATCCTATTTCAACTGAAATAAAGTTGTTGTTTTCATAATACCAATGCATCTAACCTCCTCACTTGGCGAAGCTTGATGCAGTTTTCCGTAATAATATATTAAGATTCTACATTTGATCCGGGTTTTCATCCTGTTTTTGGCGTTCAACTATTTTAAAAAGATTTTATTGTCGACCACTTTTCATTTTATTGCAAAAGTTATTGTTTTCAGCATGTGTTAGTTTCGGATTTTACGTCCCTTTAACCCTGTATTCCATATACAGTAAAACCTCTCTATAACGGCCACTAAATTGTATTAATTAGTTTGTATTTAGTGCAGGTGGCTGCTTAAAGCTAGGTGAAAGTACAACAAAACGTTCCTACAGGAGTGTTCTGTTGTACTTTCACCTTGCTTTAAGCAGTCACCTGCCTTTAGCTAAAAATACTTGATGAAATTACTGTGGCCGTTATAGAGAATATTTACTGTATACACTTTTCTACACATTTGCAAGCAAAGAAGACCAAGACCATACGGCTCTGATTCCACACTGATTTTGGAAAAGTTTATGTTATTAAAACTCAGCAAATACATATGCATGGTGTCAGTACATTTTATATTTCTTATACGATTATTAAACAGAGAAATAACCGGTTAACTTGCATTTATACAGTGGTAGTGTTATTCAGATAACCTCTTTAAGCTTCAATACAAATACAACTTCAAACGTTACAATAATGAACTAGAATACTGCCGAGGAAGGGCCCCGCCCACGTAGGAGGTATCTCGTACGCCTGAATATTGTAAGCCTGATTTTCCTAATGCAGAACTGCAGCAGCATAATTAAATATGCATGTAGTTTGCTTAATTGGGTACTCTTTGCTAGGTACTTGAAAAATAAGCATATGGTGAGCAAGTTTGATAGAAATCGGACCAATCTTTCAGTTGATATGTCACAGAAATATTCAGCCAACCAGATTGTATCATCATCAATAAATATGTGCAGAATATGCCAACCACAGAACCCATATTAGGTAACTGAATATTTTTTTATCAAGTACACTGAGCAAGTTTGGTGAGAATTGGACCATTCCTTGAGGAGATATTGCACGGAAACCAATCGGCTGATCATAGTGCAGCAGTCTAAGTGAAAATGTCAGCAATTTAAAACCAGAAATGGTGTCAAAACCATCCGATGCTCGCCTGTTTAAAAGTTAAGTCTAAAACGTGTCATATTGAACAAAACATCATTCAATTTCCAATTTAAACTTAACTGCATCATTATCAGAACCAAAATGCAACCAAATACCAATTTTCAGCAACTTAAAAATATTATTAAGCAAGAAAGATACATACCAAGTATGGAAGCCCTAGGTCTGTTGGTTCCAATGTAATAGACAGTTAAACTATTTTTGCAAAAGTAGGTTAAAGGTGAAGGTCAGGTCATACCAAGTATAGAATCCCTTTGCCCATCGTGTCCAATATTATAGGCATTTTAAGATTTTTGCAAAAATAGGTCAAAGGTCAAAGTCAAGGTAACATAGTAAAAGCATTGGTATGATTGAAAAGTCTTAAGACAGGAAATATACATACCAAGTATGGAAGTCCTAGGCCTATTGGTTCCTCTGTTATATACATTTAAAGACTTTCAAAAGTAGGTCAAAGGTTAATGTCATGATCAGAAGGGGAAATATGTTGGCATGGTCATACCAAATATGGAATCCCTAGGTCTATTGGTTCCAATGTTAAAGACACTTAAAGATTTTTGCAAAAGTAGGTCAAATGTCAAGGTCAAATGGTTAAAATCATTGGTATGTTTGAAAAAGTCATGGCAGAAAAGAGGTATACCAATTACCAAGTAAGGAAGTATATGCATTTAAAGAAATTTGCAAAAGTAGGTCAAAGGTCAAGGTAAAGGTCAGAGAGGCAAACATGTTGGCATGGTCATACCAAGTATGGAAGCCCTAGGTCATTTGATTACAATGCTATAGGCATTTAAAACTACAAAAGTAGGTCAAAAGTCAATGTCAAGGTCACATGGTAAAATCAATGATATTGTTGGAAAGATCAGAACACCAAACAATTGCATACCAAGTATGGAAGCCCTTGGTCCATTGGTTCAAATAATATAGACATTTAAATATTTTTGCAAAAGTATGTCAAAGGTCAAGGTCAATGTCAGAAGGGCAAACAATGATATTGTTGGAAAAGTATTGACACAAGAAAGGTGCATATCAAGTATGGAAGCCCTATGTCCATTTGTTCAAATGTTATAGACATTTGAAGATGTTTGCAGAAGTAGGTCAAATGTCAAGGTCAAGATCAGAAGGGCAAACATGTTGGCATGGTCATACATAGTATGGAAACCCTAGGCATATTGGTTCCAATAATATAGACATTTAAAGAGTTTTGCAAAAGTAGGTCAAAGGTCAAGGTCAATGTCAGAAGGGCAAACAATGATATTGTTGGAAAAGTCTGGCACAAGAAAGGTGCATATCAAGTATGGAGGTCCTATGTCCATTTGTTCAAATGTTTTAGGCATTTAAAGATGTTAGAAAAAGTAGGTCAAAGGTCAAGGTCAGAAGGGCAAAGATGTCGGCATGGTCATACCAAGTATGGAAGCCCTAGGCCTATTGGTTCCAATAGTATAGGAATATCAAGTACCCTGAGCAAGTTTAGTGAAAATTGGACCATTCCTTGAGGAGATTTTGCGCAGAAACCAATTGGCTAATCAGATTGCAGCAGCCTAAGTGAAAATGCCCGTAATTTACCAAACACTGCCGAACACAGAACCCATGTGAGGTATTTGGATATCAAGTACACTGGGCAAGTTTGGTGAAAATTAGACCATTCCTTGGGGAGATAATGCGCGGAAAACAATTGGCTAATCAGATTGCAGCAGTCTGAGTTAAAATGCCCGTAATTTACCAAAACAATGCGCGGAAATTGCCGAACATTAAACCCATGCGAGATACTTGGATATCAAGTACACTAAGCAAGTTTGGTACGGATTGAGTGTATGTGGCTATTCTTTTGTTCAAAATAGCCACACAAACTGAAAATAAGCCACATAAAACCGATGAGAACAAAATATCTTTTGTTCTCATGTAATTATGTAGTCACATAAACAGGAATTGATAGCGCGGCCGGACAGAAAGACGGACAGGCGAACTGACGGACAGACGGACGCTCTTATGGATTGTGTGTATGTGGCTATTCTTTTGTTTGAAATAGCCACACAAACTGAAAATAAGCCACATAAAACCGATGATAACAAAATATATTTTGCTCTCATATAATTATTTAGTCACACAAACAGGAATGGTTAGCGCGGACAGACGGACAAGCTGATTACTATATGACACCCGCATTTTCATGCGGGGCCCTAATTATACAAGATTTTCATTTAACTTTTCTCATTACCATCTGCACAGCGCCACTGCTATACATGCAAGCTGACTCCACTGTCAATACAACGGTAACATTTAATATAAAAAATATGGTGTATATTACATTATTATTTAAATCTTCTCATTACCATCTGTACAGTGCCATTGCTATACATGCAATTGGCTTTATTGCCAATACAACGGTATCATTTAAAATAGCATTATGATGTATGTTACATCACAATAACTTATCTCACTACCATGATCTGCCATCTTTACAATGTCATTGTTATACATGTAAGCTGACTCTACTGTCAATAAAACGGTAACATTTAATATAACATTATGTGAACAATAAAAACTCGATACAGTAACCTCTCTATTTCGGCCTCTAAATTGTGTTAATTAGTTGGTATTTAGGGCAGGTGGTTGCTTAAAGCAATGTGAAAGTAGGAGCGTTCTGTTTTACTTTCATCTTGTTTAAGCAGCCACCTGCTTTTAACACAGACTATTTGATGTAATTTAGTGGCCGTTATAGAGAGGTTTTACTGTACTTCGAAATTTTGGTAATGAAGAATTGAGGACTTTAGACAGGTGGCTGCTTAATGCAGGGTAGCTCCGCATTATTATTGAACTTATTTCAATACCATCTGAACAGTGTCATTGTTATATATGTAATTTGAGTCTACTGCCAATACGGTGTTAACAATTAATATAACATTATGGCGTTTATTACATTATTATTTAACCCATTTGCGCCCAGTGGATTCTTCTATACTTATATATTGGATTAGTCCATTTTTAATTTAAAATTATTTAAGGGGTGCCTGTCCTAAATTTTCAATTTCGTTTTGTTTTATATTGAAAGTCCTATCAGCAAACAGTGTAGACTCTGACCAGGTACCATGATCTGCCATCTGTACAATGTCATGTTATACATGCAAGTTGACTCTTCTATCAATACAACGGTAACATTTAATATAACATTATGTGCATAATAAAAACTCGATACCTCGAAATTTTAGTAATGAAGAATTGATAGCTGCTAGACAGTTAAGATAGGTAACTTCTTAATGCAGGGTGAAAGGTATGCAGAAAGCTCCTCTTTCACGCTGCATTAAGTGGCAACCTGTCGTAAAGATCAATAATGGTACAATGTACGGATTGTAGTGTTCGAATAATCGCATTTTTACTGTATATTAGATTATCATTTAACTTATCTAACTGCCATCTGTACAGTGTCATTGCTATACAGGTAACTTGATTATACTGTCAATACAACTAAACGGTATTATTTAGATAGTATTATGATGTATATTACATTATTATTTAACTTATTTCACTGTCATAATCTGCCATCTGTACAGTGTCATTGTTATACATGCAAGTTGACTCTACTGTCAATACAACGGTATCATTTAATATAACATAATGATGAACAATAAAAACTCGAAACGTAATGAAGAATTGAAAAACAGTTTGCCATTATGATATATATTAGATTATAATTGATCTTATATTACTACCATCTGTACAATGTTATTGTTATATATACAAGCTGACTCTACTGTCAATACAACAGTAACATTTAAAATGCCATTATGCTGTATATTAGATTACAATTTAACTTATTTGACAACCATACAATGGCATCGTTATACAGGTAGGTTGACTCTACTGTAAATACAACGGTATCAGTTAAGATACTAGTATGATGTATATTAAATTATCATTTAACTTATCTCAATACCATGATCTGCCATCTCTACAATTTCAATTTTTATACATGCAAGTTGGCCCTCTTGTCAATACGACAGTAACATTAAAAATGTAATTATGTGCATGTACATATATTAGATTATCATTTAACTATTAGATTCTAATTTAACTCATCTCACTAACACATGTACAATGCAAGCTTACTCTACTGTCAATACAACAGTAGCATTTAATTTATCTCACTATCATAATCTACCATCTGTACAATAGCATTGTTATACATGTATATACAAGCTGACTCTACTATCAATACAACAGTAACATTTAAAAATCCATTATCAATCATTACCATTAACTTATCTCACAACCATGATCTGCCATCTTTACAGTGTCATTGTTATACATGTAACTTGACTTTACTGTCAATACAACGGTAACATTTAACATAACATTATGATGTATATTAGATTATCATTTAACTTATCTCATTACCATGATCTGCCACCACTACAATTTCATTGTTATGCATGCAAGTTGGCCCTCTTGTCAATACGACAGTAACATTAAAAATGTAATTATGTGCATGTACATATATTAGATTATCATTTAACCCATTCCCTCATACTGACGCCTTTTGACGCCTCTGCAAAAGTTACCTGTTGAAACCATTGTGATAAATAGAGCATTTGCTCCTAAAGAAGCAAATGCTCTATTTATCACAATGGTTTCAAACACCAGAAAAGTGTCTTTTTTCTCTAGTTAATGCTACTTTTCGGTATATTTATTCAAAATTCTAAAAATAGCCTATGAGGTAATGGGTTAACTATTAGATTCTCATTTAACTCATCTCACTAACACCTGTACAATGCAAGCTTACTCTACTGTCAATACAACAGTAGCATTTAATTTATCTCACTACCATAACCTACCATCTGTACAATAGCATTGTTCTATATACAAGCTGACTCTACTATCAATACAACAGTAACATTTAAAAATCCATTATGATGTATATTAGATTATCATTTATCTTATCTCACTAGGTACCATGCTCTGCCATCTTTGCAATAGCATTGTTATACATGCAAGTTGACTCTCTTGTTGACAGTAACATTAAAAATGTAATTATGTGCATGTACATATATTAGATTATCATTTAATCCATTCCCTCATACTGACGCCTTTTGACTCCTCTGCAAAAGTCACCTGTTGAAACCATTGTGATAAATAAAGCATTTGCTCCTAAAGGACAATGGTTTCAAACTACAGAATTCTAAAAGTGTCATTTTCTCTAGTTAATGCTACGTTTGGGTATATTTATGGTTGGATCTAAAAATAGCCTATGAGGTAATGGGTTAACTATTGTATTATCATTTAACTCATTTCACTATCACCCGTACAATGCAAGCTTACTCTACTGTCAATACAACAGTAACATTTAAATGTTAGATTATCATTTAACTTATCTCACTACCATAATCTACCATATGTACAATGTTATTGTTATATATACAAGCTGACACTACTATCAATGCAACAGTAACATTTAAAATGCCATCAAGGTGTATATTAACTTATTCCTGTACCATCTGTACAGTGTCATTGTTAACCCATTCCCTCATATTGACGACTTTTGATGACTGTTGTAAAAGTCACTTTGTGAAACCATTGTGATAAATAGAGCATTTGCTCCTATAGGAGCAAATGCCCTATTAATCACAATGGTTTGAAACTACAAAATTCTAAACTTTTCCCTTTACTCTAGTTAATGCTCCTTTACAGTAGATTTATTCAAAGAGGCTGTATCTAAAAATAGCCTTTGAGGTAATGGGTCAATGCAGCGGTAGTATCTTCGAGGCGATTCTAAAGAGTAGTCACAACATAGGGTTTGGTGGAGAAACGAAGTTAGTCTTGAAAATGTTTTAATTTACGCATCTTATCTGGACATATGTACCCAAAGAACAAAAGCTTGGGACAAAACAAATGTATTCTAGTTATCAGGTTGTACACAGTGTACAATCAACCTTAACAACCAGCTCGGCGCCAATCTATGACAATCCACGCGGTGTTATATCGTTGGCTTCAATCTGATAGATTGTCGTAGTACCTGGTTCGTTTGACCCAGAGAAGCGCTGAACTCAATGTCAGAATGACCCCACCCGGTCTCACATGGTGACCGCAGATCTCCAGTCCTGTCTTGTTAATATCTTTTCATCACCGATTTATGCCGTATAAACTTTTCGTCCGTCTTTAAATAATTGTGTCCGCTTAACCGAGTGATTGTTATTTATATTTTCATTATTCATCTGAATGTACTATCCAGGATGCAACGACCACCAAATGTAAAATCGGTAATAAGATCTTTGTTTCACAGTAGAAAGGTACGATATCAGTTTACCTTTAAGCAATGTATGATAAAGGGGAAATGAGGTCAATACGTTGCGTGACAGGGGTATTCAATCTTATCAAGATTAATTTATTTTCATAATTGCCAAAAGTTTACAGTAAATCTCTTCTAATGTCAGCTCAGATTTCAATATGTCGCAATTTTGACTTCTTCTAATTTAATCAAGCTTTTGTGAAACTATTGACCGAGTGTCAAACAGCTTGGATCCTGATGAGACGCCGAGTTACTCGGCGTCTCATCTGGATCCATGCTGTTTGCTAGTGCTAGTCGAGAAAAGGAGTGAAATTACAAAGTTTATAGAACTGACCATTTTACCATTCTCATTAAGGGGTTGGGTGGGGGTCAGACCTAAGAATGAAATTGGCAACGTTCTTTAAAAGCTATACAGTACAATCTGCCCTTAGCCACCATTCATTTTGTTAGAATAGGAGTTTTACAAAGGAGGTGGTTGCTTAATGCAAGGCATTGTAATGCAGAAAGCTCCTAGGAGATTTCTGCATTTCTTTTGACCTGCATCAATCTACCACCTGCCTTTCAGACCCATAAGTAGACATCGTTTTTGATGGTCGCTTAAGACAGGTTTTATTGTATAAATGTTAACCCTTCTCTTGCTGAATTTTAAAATACATTTCTCCTTCTTTACCCATGCCCAGTTGTATAATTACATATATCTTCACTGTGCACAAGTATTTCGCTGTGCAATCACTGCTGTGGAGTGCACTGGTTGCACAATCAACTTGCAAATAATGCAGACCCTGATGAGACAGCTCCTGCAGGAGCTGTCTCATCTGGGTCTTCACTATTTACAGGTAGGTATATTGACGTGAATAGCAAGCGAAGGGTTAATTTCGATCCGTTTATTAGGATGATCAGTGGATATGAATGAGCTACTGTATAACTTCGCTAATCCAAACGATCACTCATCTACACATGTGGCAGCTTAATGCACGACGAAATGCGTACAGAAAGCTCCTTTTTTGGAGCTCTTTTTGTATAACTTTGATCTTGCATTAAACAGCCATGTACCTAAAATATCCCATTTCTTCTTTCTAACAATTTGGATAAGTGAGGTTTTACTGTATTTCAGCTGTTAGGGTAATAGATATCTTTTCGACTTAACCTTTAGCCTGCTGCGGGCGAATGGGTGCTTACCTTTGCAATCAGCTTGGATCCAGATGAGACGCCGAGTAACCCGACGTCTCATCGGGATCCAAGCTGTTTGACACTCTGACGATGCTGTTGAAAAGAAATGGAAAATAAAATGAACAGTGACAACTGAAATGGGTGACATTTTCTGCAAAAAAAATCTTGTTGAGCAGGCTAAAGGTTAATATGATCGGCGCCGATTGAATACCTGCGGATCAATTACTTCTTCATGACCCTTGGCATTTTATCGACTGATTAGTGCTAATTGGGGTTAATTGAGACACGACAAACGTGGCTTAAAATACATCCTTTAACTGTTTGTTTGCTGACTTATCATAATGGACACCTCCCTGTAAGAATATCTATAAGGCGAACCGCCAAAACACCATAGCTGTGCATAGTGTGGTAGTATGGTAACAGAACAGACCCTGAACAACGGGTTCCTACCAGGTCTACACTGTTTGCAAATGAACAATTTACTGATTTGCCGCGTGCAAAAAAATGTTAAACGCACCGCCGCCTCTCAATGAGCGCGTTTATTAGCTTTATTTAAAAATAGCTTTGTCTCTTAACATTGCAAACATTTATCATTGATTTATTGGCCACTCGTGGCAACTGCTCGAGCTATCATGAAGAACACGTTTCTTGAATGAAAGCAGTATACGAGGCGTGGGAAGGCATACAAATGTACTATAACATTAGAGCCGTGCGTTGATTGGTTACACCGAGCGTCACCAACTACTATTTTAGACAGAGTTTTCGTGAATGGGACTCACTTGACAATCGTGTTTTATATCAGTGTGTTTATAATTAACCCTCTCCTCGCTGTAACAATATACTGTCCGCTTGAATTTGGATATGTTAAATTTTCATTACGTACGATTCGATCGAGATTTTTAGAAACTATTGACCGGGTGTCAAACAGCTTGGCTCCAGCTGAGACGCCGAGTTACTCGGTGTCTTAGCTGGATCCAAGCTGTTTGCAAAGCCGAGTCAAGTCATGGCTAGCGAGTGAAGGGTCAATGTAATATGTAATTTTTAGTGAGGCAGAACTCTCAACAATTGGGATTACACGGAAATAAAAAAAAACAAAGGGAGAAAATTAATTGAACGAGTGGAGTGGCGCAATCGGAACACGGCTAAAAAATAATTTGTTAATAAAATTCCACGCGCCAGTTCTTCAAATACTTTAAAGCGAGGGCCACACACTGGTCGCGGTGTATTGATAGCCAATCGGGAACTATCGCAAACGACCGGGGGAATTGGATGGGTTTATTGCCGAGAACATTGGTATGAATTATCTACGTATTTGTTGCAGCATCAGCTGACCAGCGCCTCAGAGCTGTCCAGAGACTGTGTACGGGATAGTCATAAAGACCCGGCGTACTCGTAGTGGACTTAGACAGGCTGTGTCGGACAGGACAGGATGATATTGCACGCCTCTCATTTCGGAGTCAGCCAGTGGACCACGAGCGGGGATCGGTTCCAAATACTGAGCGAAATAAACAATTAGAGCACATATTAAGGTTTAATAAAATAAAAACCAACAACACGAAAATAACAGTTTTTCAGAGAAAAAACAACTTATATATTTTGAGTGAAAGTTTTGTTAACAGCTATAGGACTTTTTGGTTTGATATAAGCTACTGTGTATTTAGCTTGTAACAGAAATATCTGTATTGAAAAAAGTTTTCTGGATAGAGAGAAGAGGGTTGTGAAAAACAGCACAGCTGCCGGCATGTGGGGAGGGGTGGCGGTGGTGGCCTTCTGTGCACTACTGTTGACAGTCACGGCGGGCGCTCAGGATATCCGGGATCTTAAAAACAAGATAGAGGCGAAGAGGCGGTTGGACATAGTTAAAAATAATATCATGCAACATATAAGGGATAACGGGGTGCAGAACAGTGTGGGGCCACAGTCCGGCCTGGGGTCGGATTCAACCGTGGGGGTCAGTACAGAAAGGAGTGTCGATTTACCTCAAGTTAAGCGGGATAATCCTATAGTTGAAAATAATATCATACAGCATATAAAGGATAATGGGGTCACATATAACGGGGGAACAAAGTCCGGCTTGATGTCGGATTCAGCCACAGGGGTCAGTACAGAAAGGAGTGACCAGTTACCTCAAGTTAAGCGGGATAACCCTATAGTGATACTAGGAGAACCTGCCAGTAAGTAATGTTTAACTTCATTTTTAAATGTATTAGAACTTTACTTTAATCCTTTACCTGATTTATTATGTCTTTTCAAGTCTTTGCAAACAACGTAGACCCTGTAGGAGCCATCTGATCAGGATCTACACTGTTTACGTATATACTTATGTAGGCCCGATTATCCTTTTCCTCCATAAATAAGCCTTTCTACGCCTTTGCAAACAGAGTAGACCCTGATCAGACGGCTCCTATAGGAGCCGTCTGATCACGGTCTGTTATGTTTGCTTATGATATAGTAAAGACCTGATTCTACAGTTTCTAAAATATCACGTGTCCCTCTGCTACTATAACAAATTAATCTAATTAATGACATCATTATTTCTTACATAAATATTCATGGAGTAAAGGGTTACACATCTTCTGTTACTACCAACAAATCATGTGATGATCAGAGCTACAGATAAAAGTTGCACACCCAAATACTAAACTCGTCATTTCTCCACCAAGCCAGTAACCGTGACCACTCTTTTGAATCGTTTCTCGAAGAGAGGATTCTAAAGAGAAGTCACGGTAAAGGGTTTGGTAGAGAAATAAAGGAGCGACTCTTGAAAATGTCTAAATTCACACAACTTATCTGGACTTCTGATGGACGTATACAATAGAACCCCTCTAATGCGACCACTTTATAAATACACACGGTTGTCTTTATAAGCAGGTGGTTGCTTAATGCTGGGCAAAAGTAATACAGAAAGCTCCTTCTGCATTACATTTGTCCTGCATTAAGCTACCACCTGCATCTAGCACCCATAATTATACCTCCTTTAGGTGGTCGCATTAGCGGGGTTTTACTATACCATTATAACAGTATAGCAAATAAATCTATACAGATTATTACTTGCATGAATATTCCACAGGTAAGGTGTTAATTTCTTTATTCTTCACTTTGTTTCTATCTCTCTGGTGTTCTGTCTGGTGTCTATCTCTCCTTTCTATCAGTTTTTTGCTTTTCATTCGAGAATTGCAGTTATTAACCAATTACAGTAAAACCCCACTAATGCGACCACCTAAAAGAGGTATAATTCTGGGTAGTAGAGGCAGGTGGTAGCTTAATACAGGTCAAAAGTAATACAGAAAGCTCCTAGAGGATATTTCTGCATTACTTTTGTCCTGCATTAAGCAACCACCTGCTTATAAAGACATCCATGTTTATTCATTAAGTGGTCGCATTAGAGGGGTTCTACTGTACCTAAACGGGCGCATTTGGGCGCCTTTACAATCAGAGTAGACCCGGGTTAGACGGCTAATGTCAGAACAGCTAATGTAAGAGCCGTCTGGATTGGATCCACTCTGTATACTCATATACTTACACAGATCCGCTTTTTGCCTTAAATATCCTGTTTTCATATACGATAAGGGGCATAAATCTGGGTGGCAGAGGCAGGTGACAGCTTAATGCAGGACGAAAGTTATGCAGAAAGCTCCTATAGGAGCTTTCTGCATTACTTTCGCCCTGCATTAAACAGTCACCTGCTTATAAAGACAAGAATGTTTATTCATTAAGCGGTCGCATTATAGGGGTTCTATTGTACCATCTAAAACTCAGTTAATAAATATGCATGACGTCATTTTTTTCTTACATGAATATGTAAATGATTTTATCACATAATATGCCGTGCGGGAATGCCGAAACAGAGTATCGTAAGTCGCGATGTTTTCACCTTTCAGCTTGAAGTTACGCACGTGCGTAAGTGCGTACCGCTAGCTACGCCATTGACTACCCTCTCTAAAATTCACAACTGGCTTCCTATAACTGTCTGTTGAATTTTCAGAATGTCAAACAGTTTGAATTTTAATGAGACACCAAGCTATCCGGCGTCTGATCTAGAAGCTGTTTGCCAAAATCATCATGACGCCCCCTATTACAGCTTTACACTATATATGACTTCGAAATGAACTTGAAAATGACAAATATGAGAGACAAATGACATCAGGTCTATATTTATCTTTTACCTTCATCGCTGTATTGGCACATTCGTGGTAATAGTATTTGCAAATTAGAGTTTGAATGGAGATGAGACGCCGAGTAACTTGGCATCTTATCAGCATCTAAACTGCTTGACACTCTTGTCGGGCTTCTGTTTGACACTCTTGTCGGGCTTCTGACAGCAATACGAGCAGAAATCCATTATGGACATTGAAGCAGCCGACACTATTTGTAGACGACACGTGTGTTGTGTTTTAACGTACGATAAATATAAAACTATGACACACTACGGAATGCTAGATAGATTACGGTCAATTCTGTTTTAAGCGACCACCTATTTATTGGACATAAGAATCTTATAAAGCATGTAGTTCATTAATGAAGGACAAAAGTAATGCAGCTCCTTGGGAGCTTTCTGCATTACTTTTGTCCTGCATTAAACATCCAACTTCGCAAATGTTCTATTTATCACAATGGTTTCAAAGGTTTTTTTTTACAGAGACGACAAAAGGCGTCAGTATGAGGGAACGGGTTAAAGCTTACTATTTACATGACAAGACAACGCTTATCAAAGTCTACATTCTCTCTCTTTCTCTCTCTCTCTCTCTTCTCTCTCTCCCTCTCTCTCTCTTAGCCTCTCTCTCTCTCTCTCTCTCTCTCCCTCTCTCTCTCTTAGCCTCTCTCTTAGCCTCAGCCTCTCTCTCTCTCTCTCTCTCTCTCTCTCTCTCTCTCTCTCTCTCTCTCTCTCTCTCTCTCTCTCTCTCTCAGCCTTCGAGTTTTGTGCCACTTTGGCCATAATAAAGTTTTCACTTTACATATTAATATTACGCACGTGCGTAAGTGCGTATCGCTAGGTACGCCACTGATAATGAACATATATCTTCTGTCAAAGTACTCAGCAAGACAAAGATTAGGGGGTCAATGTCCGAAGACAACTTTTCTCACGGTTGGGTACATTACAAGTAGTCTTATGCGAAACACTGTCTATAAATGCAAAGAATTTAATCAAGTACATTTGAACTCTTTCGTTGCCAATGTCGCATATGTGATAAACGATGCAAACAGTTTGGATCCAGATGAAACACCGAATTACTCGATCCAAATTGTTTGTTACTGTGGCTATTTTCTTTTTTTCTTTTTGAAATAAATAAATAAATAAAAATAATAAATGAATATTGTAGCAGACGATTCAGTTTGCAGACGACAAAATAATGAAGCGAAAGAGTTCACCCCTTACAACACTAGCAAACTTTAATGCACTGAACATGTCGCTTTCTTTCAGTCTCAAAGTAACATCTAATTTTATACCTTTTCAAAAACATAGCCAGTGCATTGATATACTTCTATTTTCACGAGACTGCCAGACATTTGACTTATCATATGGACCCATACCTTTTGCAAGAATTATCATAAATTCGTCCCCAGTGTTGACAAATATAAGCACGTGTGAATGCATTTCCGCCACCTGTCAGTGCAATTAAGTCATTAGGTTTGATCTAGTTATTTTCTGACCTTTGTCTACATACACAACATGATACAGTAAAAATTCTGTATGGCGGTCACTTAGTATTTAACCCTTTTCCTAATGAATATTCATGAAGAAATATTCACGCCACGAATATGCTAATTACATTGATTGTTATAACAACACATGGACACTGGCATTTTGGTCATGTCAGAAGCTGTAGAATAATATTTATATTATATCATAAGTAAACAGGGCAGACCCTGATCAGACGGCTCCTATAGGAGCCGTCTGATCTGGGTCTACTCTGCTTACAAAAAACGTAGAAAGGCGTATTTATGGAGTAAAGGGTTCAGCTTTAACCCGATGAATATTTATGTAAGAAATAATGACAATATGCATGATTTGTAAGATGAACTTGAATAATGGTTGAAACATGATTGTTTTGCCTACAGCAGAAAACTTACGAATCAGCTTGTTAGTACAACCTTTCTATAACGGTCACTAAATTACATCAAGTATTTTATGTTAAAGGCAGGTGGCTGCTTAAAGCAAGGCGAAAATAAAGCAGAACGCTCCTATTGGAGCGTTTTGTTTTACTTTCACCTTGCTTTAAGCAACCACTTGCCCTAATTACCAACTAATTAACACACTTTAGTGGCCGTTATAGAGAGGTTTCACTGTATATTGTTCAATATAAGCACACAGGGCAGACTCTGATTAGACGGCTCCTATATGAGTTTTCTGTTCAAGGTATTGCCTGCATGCAAAGGTTTTAAAATGTGTCTGTAAATGGTAAAGGATTAACCCTTTACTTGATAAACATTCTTACAGTACTCCACCCAATTTAAACAAAAATCAATTTGGCATAAAAAATCTTGAATAATGAAAATTATTGCCATGGCAAACAACAGTGATTCTGTAAAATACAAACAAACAAACAGAACAGACCCTGATAAAACAGACCATGTAGACAGAGGTCCAAATAAGATGAATAAATTTAAACAGTTTTCAAGAATAGCTCCTTTATTTCTCCACCAACCCTATATTGTGACCATGCTTTAGAATCGTCTCATCGAGACGATTCTAAAGAGTAGGCACAGTATAGGGTTTGGTGGAGAATTGACGATTTTAGTACCGGTATTTGGGTATGCACTTTTATCTGTAGCTCTGCATACAGGAGTATATTCTGTTTGCAAAGGCGTACAAAGGTGAGACTACCAAGCTGAATAGTGTTCCTTACAGGCTTAAGGTTGCTTGATGCTGAACGAGAGCCATTCAAAGCGCTTCTGTAGGGGTCTCACCAGGTTCGAAACAATTTGAAATTCAGACCACGCTTAACCCATTACCTCATATGCTGTTATTAGATATAATCTCTTTGAATAAATCTACCGAAAAGGAGCATTAACTAGAGAAAAAGAAAATTTTAGAATTTTTTGGTTGGAAACCATTGTGATAGATAGAGCATTTGCTCCTATAGGAGCAAATGCTCTATTTAACACAATTGTTTCACAAAGTGACTGTTACAGAGTCGTCAAAAGTCGTCAATATGAGGGAATGGGTTAAAGAGACGCAAAGGGAAAGATGACATTTCATTGTAGACAACATCGACATTCTGTTCAACGCATTTTAGAATATACATGTACCATAGAGTCTTAGCATTTTAAGATTTTTAAAAATAAGAAAATTACATGTATTTTGGTTTCATTCTTATCCTGATTCTGATTTTGAGATAAAAATTTAGACACAGGTCTTGAGAATCAGCTGAACCGACCGCTAAATTAGTAGACATGGCTGTCTTTAACAGCAGGTGATAGCTTAACGCAGGACGAAAGTTATGCAGAAAGCTCCTGAACAACCTGGTATAGTCCTTTACTCCATAGATAAACCCTTCAATACCTTTGCAAACAGAGCATACAATTATACGCTTTGAGAATGACATTCATTGCGTAAGTTTGCCTCATAAAATTCCGATATTTTCCTTTAACCCTTCCCTTCATATAAGCACATTTTCATGCATTTGCAAAAAGAGAAAACCCAGATCCTGTAGGATCCGTCTAATCAGGCTCTGCTCTGTTTGCTTATGAAATTTGATATATCTGTTTCTGTAGTTTCTAACACAACTACTACAGTAAAACCTCTCTATAACGGCCACTAAATTACATAAAGTATTTTGTGCAAAAGGCAGGTGGCTGCTTAAAGCAATGTGAAAGTAAACCAGAACGTCCATCTACTCTAGGAGCGTTCTGTTTTACTTTCACCTTGCTTTAAGCAGCCAACTGCCCTAAATACCAATTAATTAACACAATTTATAGTGACCGTTATAGAGAGGTTTTACTGTATGTTCATGCCACCTTCCATATTCCATTATAACTATCTTGTCTATGAATACTGAGTAAGTATTGAACTTCGTGTTACTAAATATAGTACATGCACAGGGTTAACTCTGTTATGACAGATAGTATTGGCCTGTGACCTGGTTAACAAATGTCCTTGTCATTTTCATAATTCTATCGGCCTATAACTCATTACTCAGGAAAGTCTGCGTTCAACTTACTGCCCTACTGCAGATACGACGCCCGCTCGTAATGTCATCTGCTGATTCTATCGTCTGCTGAAAGAATACTCTCTGCCCAGTATCTGATATGTCCAACATTTTCCTGACCCCTCGCTTCACTTCAGCCCAAGAGAGGCTACTAAATCAGTCTGGGCCCATATGAGACAAACACAAACAGCCTGGAACCCATAAGAGCCGCCGAGCTGCTCGGCCTCTTAATTGGATCCGAGTTGTTTGCGAATGTCATCCAGGTTACGCTTATCATGAGAAGTGTTGATTTCCTTTAGCATGCTTAGTAAAGTTTCGTCGATAGAAAAATGTTCTTCTGATTCATCTTTCGAAGCAGACATTCCTCCATTGTTTTCAAAAGACGTAATTAGATTGTCAAATGGTCAATACCCCGATGAGTTACTCGGCGATCAAGCATTTAAATGTGGGCGGCATATAATATTTAAGTTTTAAACTTTATTCCATGAGTATTCATGTAAGAAATAAATGGTATCATGAATAATAACCAGTTTTAATTGTTATAATGTTCTAAATGACACAGGAAGTTTTGGTCATTGCAGAAACTGTAGAATCATATCTTTATTATATCATAAGCAAATAGAGCAGACCCTGATCAGGCGGCTTCTATAGGAGCCGTCTGATCTGGGTCTACTCTGTTTGCAAAAGCGTAGAAGAAAGACGTATTTATGGAGTAAAGGGCTGAACACTATTGCGTTCTCTATGGATAACTGACACCGTGGAGAATGGATTAGGCACTATGACATTTGCAAGGCATTTTGATGCAGATTAGCTGCATGTCTAACAAATGATTATCCTATATATCACGTGTTAGACTATAGACATTTGTCTACCACATGTATTACTGGAAACAAGTAGAAGACCATGACCGGACACAACATTCTAACACATTGACCTGTTCTGGTCTCTATTGCCCATGTTATTATACCGTGTCTAATGATTCGTAACGACCGTGCATTGGACATTGTTTTACGTTGCATTTCATGAGTCAAATTTGTGAAAATCCAGATGAAAGAAGAATTAACCCTTTTAGCACCGCCGCAGTCGCATAAATGCACCACGACAAATAGTGCAGCCCCAAATTAGACGCCACCTTCTCAAGGCGGCGTCTGATCAGGGACTTCACTATTTGTCTCAATCTCTATTTCTATATAATTTTTATGTGCTTTATTCCTTTGAAATTTGCATTTATTTATCTCATTTCCTTATTTTATTGAATGATTTAACAAACTTGGATTGCAGACGACAATTAGAAATTTGGCGCCGAAAGGGTTAACATGATTCTCAGGTTATAAAATATTTTGGTTCGGTAATCTGATTGGCCAGATGCTTCAGAATGAAATCAGGCCCAGGTTCAAAACTTTGATAACATTGGAGCCACTGGCACTATATCGGAAAAGACTATACATTGTAGTTTATTTATAGCACATATACATTAATACATCGGCGTTATTAATGCATCGGTGTTATAAATAAACTATTTTTGATCTAGTGTCAGTGATTGGAGCCAGGTTTCTTTGTTTAGGCTAAAAACTGTTTTTATACAATATCATAATTATAAGATGCGTTTGTGAAATGCTATGCCAGGCTAACACAGGACACTAGTGTGACATTGACCGTACTCCACTCTCAAAAGTTGCAGCATTTTGCGATAAGTACATGTCAAGTATGAAGTCTCTATCTTTAAAAAGTTCAAACGTAATGTTCAATGTTAACCCGTTCCCTCATAGGTTTTTTTTAGACTCAACCACTTTGAATAAATCTACCGAAAAGGAGCATTAACTAGAGAAAAGGAAAAGTTTTAGAATTTTATAGTTTGAAACCATTGTGATAAATAGAGCATTTGCTCCTATTTATTACAATGGTTTCATTAAGTGACTTTTACAGAGGCGTAGAAAGGCGTATTTATGGAGGAAAGGGTTAAGTTTATTGCGAGGTCTGTTAGAGCTAATATACGTATCCAGCATTCATAATCATGAAACGGTCCAGATGAGATGCGTACACTAAAATATTTTTAAGAACTTCTTTATTTCTTCACTAAACCCTATGTTGTGACCACTCTTTAGAATCGTCTCTTAAAGAGACGATTCTAAAGAGTAGTCACAACATAGGGTTTGGTTGAGGAATAAAGGAGTTATTCTTGAAACTGTTTTAATTCACGCATCTTATCTGGACCTCGGACTGTTGAGTATATCCTGATCTATCGCTTCACTGAATACCCTATGTCTGATCAGAGCTCGCTCTGTATGTAGTTGTAACAGGAAACCCCGTCGTTGGCTGTTACCAACAAAGTATGAATGATATGTATTTCGACAGGGTTGTACTTTTTCTGTACACCTTTTATCTTGACTAAAGACCTGATCAGGGGCAATGTGTGCTTGGCATCGATTCGTTCCAACGTTTGAGAAACTGCTCATCGAAATTAGAATATAAAAGCGTTCCTGTGCCGAGGATATGCCGAGTTACTCGGCGTCTCACCCGGACCCAAGCTATTTGCAAATGCCAATTATGTTGCGTTTGGTACAGTAAGAGTTAGTTAACTTGAGAGCTAAATTGGTTGATGTGACATTTTAAGTGCATGAAGGTATTGATCTTTATGCTACGGTTTGTTATATCAGGCATTTTCGCTGACTCAGCATCGGTGACAGAGAGTAGTCACGTGACAACCTGTATCTTGGGCGTACAAATCATGGGCAAACTGGATACTCATATAATTGCAAACAGTGCAGACCCATAAAGTTTTTTTTGCAAATAATGTAGACCGTAACCCTTTCGGCGCCTAATTTCTAATTGTCGTCTGCGATCCGAGTTTGTTAAATCACACAGTAAAATAAAGAAATGAGATGAATAAATGCAAATTTCAAAGGAATAAAACACATATATAGAAATAGAGATTGAGACAAACAGTGAAGTCCCTGATCAGACGCCGCCTTGAAAAGGCGGCGTCTGATCTGGGACTGCACTATTTGTCGTGGTGCATTTATGCGACTGCAGCAGTGAAAGGGTTAATCCTTATTCTGCTGCGCGCGCTTTTATTGACATTTGTAAACAGTTTGAATTCAGATGAGACAATATTATCAAGATCATAGTTGTTAGCCATTATAATATCCAACAAAAACAAGCGAATCGAAATAAAATTAAAACAAGATCTGGGCTCGAGGTTATAAAACGTATAAGTCTGAGATCATTCTTAAGCATCTGATATTGGTCAGATTCTGAGCAAGCTAAGAATCTGACCAATCAAATGCTTGATCAGATTCAAGCAAAACTTTTTATAACATCGGAGCCGGGTCACTCAGATATTTGAGAATGAACTGATACTCAAAATCAAAGTTTTGTAACCCCGTGAAGTCCTAGGCGCCCGTTTTGGAAAGATCGTGTGACAGAATGTTTCGTTGTTTCTTTACACAAGACGATTGTAACTTCCATTTGCGATCGTCGTATGTTAGATCTGGCGATTTTTTTGTCGTACGAAGTTACCTAAATTGTCGAACGTAATACTATGTGATAATCGCATCGTAAATTAGGACTTAGATACGTTTGGTCTTACAATCTTTTTTACGATCATTGTTTACGATCTTTCATAAAACGGGACCCAGTGCGTTTAGTCTCTACACTATTATAATAATCGAGGGCTCGGTGCAAAACTATTGTAACTCCTTCACTTTGTGAAGGAGTTACAATAGTTTTGCACCAAGCCCTCGAATTATTTTCACGCAAAACATAATCGTGTTGGCAAATAAACACAAAACCGACAGCAACAACAGTAATAAAACAAGTTATGGGAGCATTGAAAGCAAGGCCACAGTCCCCGACTGGCAGAAGTCAAACTGTTGTAATTCCGTAAAAATCAACGTAGTGTAACAAACTGTAGCTTATCAAAATAAAGCTATATACAAAATGTCACTTCAATACATGCAGGGGATTAGAAAGAAAAGTAACATTTCTGTGTTCTAGTGATGTGCCATTATAAAACTTAATCTAATTAATATTCATGATGTCATTAATTCTTACATGAATATTCATGGAGTAAAGGGTTAATAAAGCAACTGTAATGGCTCGTATGATGCACGTGTTTTCTATTTGTCTCAAGCACATCATTAATCATTTCAGTGTGGGAAACGAGTCACCAATGTCCTCTGCAATCAGTGTAAACCCAGGGTCTGCACTATTTGTCAATTTAATTTACAGTTTGCTTTTAAAAGAAAATCCCTGAATATTCACGGTAAGCAGGACTTGTCTGAATTTTGGAATTATCCATTTGAAAATTCAGTGTTGGAAGGGTTAATTCAGTGTTAACCTTTCGCTTGCTGAATTTTAAAATACATTTCTCCTTCTTTACCCATGCCTTGTTGTATAATTACATTTATCTTCGCTGTGTACACGTATTTCGCTGTGCAATCACTGCTGTGGAGTGCACTGGTTGCACAATCAACTTGTAAATAGTGCAGACCCTGATGAGACAGCTCCTGTAGGAGCTGTCTCATCTGGGTCTTCACCATAGGTATACTGACGTGAATAGCAAGTGAAGGGTTAAAAGAGTTAATGTATTTGCACCTTACGCAGATATGCATAGTATGACATACTGAACTGACGAGCGGTCGACGAACTATACATGGGTCTTATGGTTTATTTCCTAATGTTCGGAATAGACTGGTCCATTGAATAGCACAGGACGAGGATTAAGGCAGTTAAGGAGGGGCGTCAAGCATGTAATGCTCGCCTGTCATATTTGAAAACAATGTCACAAAAGATGGTTTTATTGAACCTCCTTACATTAGAGTCGTTAACTATTTTTAGGCCCAACCTCTTTGAATTAATCTACTGAAAAGAAGCATTAACTATAAAAAAGGAGAATTTTATAATTGTGTAGTTTTGAAACCATTGTGATAAATAGAGTATTTGCTCCAGAGGAGCAAATACTCTATTTATAACAATGGTTTAAAAACAGTTTTACAGATGCTCAAATGGCGTCAGTAGGAGAGAATGTGTTAATGTTCGTCAAAATAATAGCTTGGTATAACCATTAGCCTCCCCTCACGAATATTCATATAAGACATAATGTCATCATGATCCCTTTAGTAGCTGTGTCCTTACAATGGTTGATGAGGACAGGGTGTAAGCGCTTTGGCCGAATCTCGAGAATCAGATTTCTCATAATTTCATAAGCAAACAGATCATATGTAGTCAGACTGCTCATACAGGAGCCGTCTGATCTGGGCCTACTCCGCTTGCAAAGGCATGGAAAGGCGTACAAATGGGATTCTTACATGTAAACTGTTATGTCAAATAAAGTGGAGCAACAAAAGCCAACTATCATTACATGTACAGCTATCTTCAAACAGAGTCGGAGTAATGGACCTAGAAATATTTGAAATATGGTTATGTCTTATGTAAATGCCTCATTATATGCAGGCTGTGATTGTTTCGCGATGCCTTGCTGGCCATTTAGAATGTTTACCAATCTTTAGCACTCTATTGGCCACGCTGTGATAACCTTTGAAAACAGTTTGGATCCGGATGAGACGCCGAGTAACTCGGCGTCTCATCAGGATCCAAACTGTTTGCCACGCTGATAATGTTTTTGAAAAGACATTGAAGAAAATTGTACTTTTAGAATTGAAGCTGAAGGCAATACACGCAGACGACAATTGCTCAGAGTGCAGAAAGCTAAGTCACGTCAAGCCATCGTTAGAAAACCAAGGGAAATGGGGATGCGCAGGACAATATAGGGCTTAACGCTTTCGCTAACAAATTTTATCGTCTGCAAACTTTGTCGTATGCTACAATTTTCCATTTTTATTTTTCTTCATTTTTGTTTCAAGAAGCAGTCACACAAACAAACAGTTTGGATCCCGATGAGACGCCGAGTTACTCGGCGTCTCATCTGGATCCAAACGGTGTGCATAGGTAATCACTGATGCGGCTTTAGCAGCAAAAGAGCTAAAACTTCTCCTTTCCTCTCGAAACCGGCAAAAATATACAACTATATCTCATGTTTAGTATCTGATCTGGATCCAAGCTATAGTTGTTACTACAGGTACGACTGCTGTGCTAATAGCAAGATACAGATTAACCCATTCCCTCATATTGACGGCTTTTGACGACTCTGTAAAAGTCACTTTGTGAAACAAATGTGATAAATAGAGCATTTGCTCCTATAGGAGCAAATGCTGTATTTATCACAATGGTTCCACACTACAAAATTCTAAAAGTTTCCTTTCCTTTCTGATTTTACAGATTTTGTAAAAGCAAAACAAAATCCCTTGAAAAGTTTACATTATAATCATTGAGCTTATAAATATTCATGTTATCACTATTTCTTACATGAATACTGAACAGGGAAAGGGTTAAGACACAACCTCTCTGAATAAATCTACCGAAAAGGAGCATTTAATAGAGAAATGGACATTTTAAAATTGCGTAGTCTTGAAAACATTGTGATAAGTAGAGTATTTGCTCCTACGTCAAAATTCGTCAGTTGGAGGGAATGAGTTAATCAATTCAATTGACTTATTGTTGGGCATGGGGCGGCTTTTGTTAAAATCGGCTACTTGAGAAGCAAATCTTGTGTATGCAAAGCAACGCAACGCAACGATGTCAGCTAGAGTGAATTCGGTGCAGTTTACGAAATCTACCGATTGTTTACGAAATAATACGATTAAATTGTAAGCATGGAAGCCTGTAGCTAACGTCCCATGGCATTTTCATATTTGACATTTGTTTCGGATATGCACTAATTTTACTCTTGCAATATTTTTGAATTATGCAGCTGGACTGAGCATAACAAATTCGAACTTCGATTCTGTATCACGTCAACACTCTTCAAGGTTAAATGTTTAACTCATTCCCTGCTAGACTATTTTTAG
The DNA here is from genome assembly GCA_963576725.1 of Azorinus chamasolen. Classification (NCBI taxonomy): domain Eukaryota; kingdom Metazoa; phylum Mollusca; class Bivalvia; order Cardiida; family Solecurtidae; genus Azorinus; species Azorinus chamasolen. The sequence continues at coordinate 17,849,916 of OY755247.1, read as the reverse complement.
ACCCAACCTCTGTGAATTAATCTACCGAAAAGGAGCATAAAATATGAAAAAAGAGAATTTCAGAATTGATTAGTTTTGAAACCACTGTGATAAATAGAGCATTAGCTCCTCTAGGAGCTTTCTGCATGACTTCCACCCTGCATTAAGCTGTCACCTATCTCCAAGACCGATATTTATACTAACTTTAAAGTCCGGTTAAGAGAGGTTTTACTGTAATTTGTTATAATAGCACATGGACTCATGCAGAAACTGTAGAATCATATCTATATTATATCATAAGCAAACAGAACCGTCTGATCTGGGTCTACTCTGTTTGCAAAGGCGTGGAAAGGCGTATTTATTGAGTAAAGGGTAAAGATCACATGTATATGATTTCATAAATAAACAGATCTGATCTTGATCAGACAGCTCCTAACTACTCTGTGTCTACTCTGTCTTCAAAGGCACGAAAAGACGTCTCTTATCAGGTAAAATGCTCACGCTTATTTTACGATAATACTTTAACCCTTTCGCTACCAAACTCTGTCGTCTGCTAACTTTGTCGTCTGCTACAAAATTTCATTCTTTTAATTTTCTTAATTTTTGTTTCAAAAACATAGTAACAGTAACAAACAGTTTGGATCCTGATGAGACGCCGAGTTACTCGGCGTCTCATCTGGACCCAAACTGTTTGCATAGGTAATCACAGATCCGGCATTGGCAGCGAAAGGGTTAAAATGCTATGCTCAAAATTGAAATGCTATGCTCAAAATTACGAGATGTCATTAGAAAAGGCATTACTAACAAATATTTTGCCTACCCGCACTATAGCGCCAGAAATAGATCCAGATACTTCAACATTTGACAGATACAATGTATGCTGTCTTTAGAGTATATTTTGAACTCCTGGCCTGTCGAACTAAGCTTGACAGATCGCCTTATCTGCTGTGTATTGTCATGCCGTTACTCTGTTTAACCCGCCCGCTGCCAATGCCGGATCTGTAATTACCTACGCAAACAGTTTGGATCCAGATGAGACGCCGAGTAACTCGGCGTCTCATCAGGATCCAAACCGTTTGTTACTGTTACTATATTTTTGAAACAAAAATGAAGAAAATAAAAAAAATGAAATTTTGTAGCAGACGACAAAGTTAGCAGACGACAGAATTTGGCAGCGAAAGGGTTAATTCCTCGTATTGTTACGTAGCATCGTAACTTGAGAAACAATTGTTTTAACCTTTTATTCCATGATTACTCAAGGAATAAATTCTGTGTATATTTTGATGTATTGTTATTATAGGACATGGGACACGGGAATGTTTTTTCTGAGGCAGATACTGTAGAATCATATCTATATTGTATCATACGCAAACAGAGCATACACTGATCAGACGGCTCCGATAGGGGCGTCTGATCTGTGTCTGCTCTGTTTGCAGAGACGTATTTATTGACCCCTGGTAACCCAAATTATCACCAGGATCAAAGCTGTTTGGACACGCTGATTGCATTTTTGTAGTGAAATTAAAGATACATTGTGTTTTAAACTTTTTCCCCATAAATACGCTTTTCTACGCCACTGTAATAGTCACCTGTTGAAACCACTGTGATAAATAAAGCATTTGCGCCTATAGGAGCAAATGCTTATTTATCACAATGGTTTCATGTTACAAAATTCTCAAAAAATTCTTTCCTCTAGTTAATCCTCCTTTTTATGCCCCCAGATCTGATCTGGGGGGCATATTGTTTTTGCCCTGTCTGTTTGTCTGTCTGTTTGTCTGTTTGTCCGTTTGTCTGTTTGTTTGTCAACAACTTTAACATTGGTCATAACTTTTGAGTCAGTACAGATAGAGACTTGATATTTGGCATGCATATGTATCTCATAAAGCCGCACATTTTGAGGGGTGACATGTTAAGGTCAAGGTCATCCTTCAAGGTCAGAGGTCAAATATATGGGTCAAATCACCGACTTTAACATTGGCCATAACTTTTGGACCAGTAGGGATAGAGACTTGACATTTGGCATGCTTGTGTATCTCATGAAGCTGCACATTTTAAGGGGTGACATGTCAAGGTCAAGGTCATCCCTTCAGGGTCAAAGGTCAAATTGTCTGTTTGTTTGTCTGTAACTTTAACATTGGTCATAACCTTTGAGCCAGTACAGATAGAGACTTGATATTTGGCATGCATATGCATCTCATAAAGCCGCATATTCTGAGGGGTAACATGTCATGGTCAAGGTCATCCTTCAAGGTCAGAGGTCAAATATATGGGTCAATCACCGGCTTTAACATTGGCCATAACGTTTGGACCAGTAGAGATAGAGACTTGATAGTTGGCATGCTTGTGTATCTCAAGAAGCTGCACATTTTGAGAGGTGACATGTCAAGGTCAAGGTCATCCTTCAGGGTCAAAGGTCAACTTGTCTGTTTGTTTGTCTGTAACTTTAACATTGGTCATAACTTTTGAGCCAATACAGATAGAGACTTGATATTTGGCATGCATATGTATCTCATAAAGCCGCACATTTTGAGGGGTGACATGTCAAGGTCAAGGTCATCCTTAAAGGTCAGAGGTCAAACATATGTGTCAAATCACCGACTTTAACATTGGCCATAACTTTTGAACAAGTACAGATAGAGACGTGATATGTGGCATGCTTGTGTATCTCATGTAGCTGCACGGGTTGAGGGGTGACGTGTCAAGGTCATCCTTCAGGGTCAAAAGTCACAACTTCAAATTGGTCATACTTTTTGAACCAATAGAGATAGAGTCTTGATATTTGGTATGCATGTCAAGGTCAAGGTCATCTTTTAGGGTCAAAGGTCACCGACTTTAACATTGGCCATAAGTTTTGAACCTGTAGATACAGACTTGACATTTGGTATGCATGTGTATCTCATGAAGCTGCACAGTTTGGGGGTGACATGACAAGGTCAAGGTCATCTTTCAGGGTCAAAGGTCACCGACTTTAACATTGGCCATAACATTTGAAACAGTAGAGATACAGACTTGACATTTGGTGTACATGTGTATCTCATGAAGCTGCACAGTTTGAGGGGTGACATGTCAAGGTCAAGGTCATCTTTCAGGCTCAAAGATCACCAACTTTAACATTTACCATAACTTTTGAATCAGTAGAGATACAGACTTGATAGTTGGTATACATGTGTTTCTCATTTGGCTGCACAGTTTGAGGAGTGACATGTCAAGGTAAATGTCATCTTTGAAGGTCAAAGGTCACCAACATTAACATTGGCCATAACGTTTGAACCAGTAGATATACAGCCTTGATACTGGTATGCATGTGTATCTCATGAAGCCGCACAGTTTTAGGGGTGACATGTCAAGGTCAAGGTCATCCTTCATGGTCAAAGGTCACCAACCTTAACATTTGCCATAACTTTTGAACCAGTAGAGATACAGACTTGATATTTGGTATGCATGTGTACCCCATGGAGCTGCACAGTTTGAGGGGTGACATGTCAAGGTCAAGGTCATCCTTCAGGGTCAAATATCATATCGAGGGGACATAGTGTTTCACAAACACATCTTGTTCGGAAGATGCATCCAAAGAGGTTGGATCTAAAGAATAGCCTATGGAGGAAAGGGTTAAACCTTCACTCCATGAATATTCATGTCATGAAAAATGACATAATGAATGATAATGAGCTTAATTTTTATTATAGCAAATGAACAAAGAAAGTTTTTGCCATGGCAGAAACTGTAGATTAATATATATATACTATTTTACGAACAAATATATAAGACCCTGATCACACGGCTCCTATAGGAGCCTCTGATCTGGATCTACGCTGTTTGCAAAATCGTGCAAAGGCGTATTTATGGAGTAAATGGCTAAGGAAATGGACATGAACACATAAACACATAAACACACTTAGCATGTTAATTAGCAGACACCAACTTTAAAAGCAGCCGACAATTTCGTTATCACGTGATATTTAATTAGTTTTTTGTCAACACGACTACGTCACGAGATTATTACGGCATCGACAGAATAAATTCATGAATGCGCGGACTGAACGAATCCATTAACCTTTCTCTTGCTGAATTTTAAAATACATTTCTCCTTCTTTACCCATGCCCTGTTGTATAATTACATATATCTTCACTGTGTACAAGTATTTCGCTGTGCAGTGCATTGGTTGCACAATCAACTTATAAATAGTGCAGACCCTGATGAGACAGCTCCAGCAGGAGCTGTCTCATCTGGGTCTTCACTATTTACAGGTAGGTATAATGACGTGAATAGCAAGCGAATGGTTAATATCTGAATCGATTTATTATCTAGGTCAAGTAATATGACGTGAATGCAAATATTGCTATTTTTTACCCTTATTCAACTGTGAAACAAAATGTATGCCCATATTTGGATTTGGCGCAATTTGGGCAACTTTCAATTCGAGGAAGCTTTTGAGAAACTATTGACCGAGTGTCAAACAGCTTGAATCCTAATTGGACGCCGAGTTACTCGGCGTCTCATCAGGATCCAAGCTGTTTGCAAACATGAGTCGGATCGCAGTTAGTAGGATAAAGGTCAAAGATAAAAGGGTTTTGTAACATTCTTAACCCTCTACGCCATGAATATTCATATAGGGCATAATGACCTCATGGTTGTTAGTTAGTTGAAATTTTGTGATTGCATGTGTACAGAGGGCATTTTGGCCATTGCAGGAACTCAGAATTAGATTTATATTACATGTAGTTCATAAGCAAATAGAACATAACAATATTACACGTACTCCACAAGCAATAGAACAGAACAGAACATATTTCATTTTTACTTGAACAATGGTGCATCATCATATCCAATAAACATAAGCCACATACAGATGAACTTCGATATCTCGGATAACTCGAACTTTGGGATAACTCAATTTTTTTTAAAAGTTCCTCTTAAACTTTACAATACAGAATTTTTCTAAAATGTATCACTACGCATTTCTAGAAACCCACTTGGCAGCGTAATGAAGGAAATGGTTAACAGTCAATATTCTTCAATGTGCGTTTTCAAACCTTTAACCCGTTCCCTCATATTGACGACTTTTGACGACTCTGTAAAAGTCACTTTGTGAAATCATTGTGATAAATAGAGCATTTGCTCCTATAGGAGCAAATGCTCTATTTATCACAATGGTTTCTAACTACAAAATTCTAAAATTTTCATTTAAAATACAGAAATTTTCTAAAATGTATCACTACGCATTTCTAGAAACCCATGTGGCAGCGTAATGAAGGAAAGGGGGGTTAACAGTCAATATTCTTTAATGTGCGTTTTCAAGCCTTTAACCTGCTTCAAAAAATGATTGACTGGTCTGGACCAAATTTGCTCACTTCGGATTTGCTCAATTTCTTGAGAAACTTCTAATGATCAAACAACTCGCTGGAATCCTGGAAAAACGACGAGTTACATAGCATCTCATCTGGATCCGGGCTGTTTGAAATTCTAATTCGATTTTTGCTCCTGACAGCATATCTTTTAACATGGCTGAACTAATTGCACTAAGCGTGCAGAAATTCTCGTTGCGTATTGGCTAAAACCGTTCTGAGATGTGTGCAGAACTTCACTTCACTTAATTCTCACTCTTAACCCAATTCCTCATATTGACGCCTTTTGACGCCTCTGAAAAAGTCTCCTGTTGAAATCATTGCGATAAATAGAGCATTTGCTCCTATAGGAGTAAATGCTCTAATTATCACAATGGTTTCAAACTACAAAATTCTAAAAGTTTCCATTTCTCTAGTTAATGCTCCTTTTCGGTAGATTTGTTCAAAGAGACTGGATCTAAAACTAGCCTATGATGTAATGGGTCAACCACTTCACTCTTTGAAACGCATTTAAAACAAACAATGAAGACCCGGCTTAGACGGCTTCTAAAGGAGCCGCCTTACCAGGGTCTGCTCCGTTTGCCTATTACAGTAGAACCCCTCTAATGCGACCACTTAATGAAAAAAATATTTCTGCCTTTATGATAAGCAGGTGGTTGCTTAATGCAGGACGAAAGTCATACAGAAAGCTCCTATGGGAGCTTTCTGCATAACTACCATCCTGTATCAAGCTTCCACCAGCCTCTGCCACCTAGAATTATGCCAATTTTTGGTGGGCGCATTAGAGGAGTTTTACTGTATCTTATTCTGTAGTTGCTACCAAGGTAAACACAAAAAAGCACTTATAAAATTAATAGTCATGCTGTCATTATTTTTTATATGAATATTCATGAAGGTACATGTAATAGGTACATTTAAATTCAGATGAAACGGTTAAAATATCGGTATCTTTAATTGTCTAGATCCTTACAATGTTACGATGCAATAAAATCTATCTCAAGCGAACATTAACAATTTCCCTAATATAAACGTCGTTTTACGCATTTGCAAACAGAGAAGACCCGGATCATACGGCTCCTGTAGGGTCTTTTCTATTTGCTTATGGTATCGAGTTGGTTGCAGTGTGATACAGATTTGATGTTTCGCATGTGCATAAGTGCATAATTATTTTACCTCTTCGAGTTGGTTACAGTGCGATACAGATTGATGTTTCGCATGTGCATACATGTAAGTGCATAATTATTTTACCTCTTCGAGTTGGTTATGTACAGTGCGATACAGATCGATGTTTCGCTCGCGAATAAGTGCGTACCGCTAGCCACGTCCATGAAAATGATATTTGTTGTTGTTTTATATGTGTCATCACTGACGAAGTTAAAGCATAGTAAACATGTAAAATTAACCTGTAGTATTTAACCCATTACCTCATAGGCTATTTCTAGATCCAACCTCTTTGAAAATAAATCTACCGAAAAGGAGCATTAACTAGAGAAAAATAAAAATTTAGAATTGTGTAGTTTGAAACCATTGTGTTAAATAAAGCATTTGCTCCTATAGGAGCAAATGCTCTATTTATCACAATGGTTTCACAAAGTGACTTTTACAGAGTCGTCGAAAGTCGTCAATATGAGGGAGGGAGTTAAGCCTGTAAACTCTAAAGGTCAAAGCCATTTATGTCACGTCTTATAAAATATGTAGGTGTAGAGTCTGATGCAGACATATGACACTCATTTAGGTTATTTCAAACAAAGCTCCCTCATTTCAGATGTAAAATACAGTTGAACTTCGATATCTCGAACTCGGATAACTCGAACTCCGGGATAACTCGAACTAAACGTTCGGCCATTCCAAGATTTACAATACAGAATTGTTAAAAATGTATCACTACACATATCTAGAAACACATGTGACAGCTTAATGCAGATCGAAAGTAATGCTGAAAGCTCCTAAAGGTTGGATAGATAGATAGATAGATATATAGATAGATAGATAGATAGATAGATAGATAGATAGATAGATAGATAGATAGATAGATAGATAGATAGATAGATAGATAGATAGATAGATAGATAGATATATAGATAGATAGATAGATAGATTTATTCGTGAATATATATGTCAAGGTTACAACAAATATCAGAAATTAAACTATTACAATATCACAGAATCAAGCAGTTATGTCTATAAATACAATTAACAAAATATCACATTGCTTATGATTACGGATAACACAGCAAAGTTATAGTCTACTATTAAGCCATGAATTTGAGACATACAGTGAAACCCCATTAATGCGACCACTTAATAAACAGCCACTGATGTCACCTAAAGCAGGTGGTTGCTTAATGCAGGACGAAAGTTATGCAGAAAGCTCCTACAGGAGCTTTCTGCATAACTTTCGTTCTGCATTGAGCTACCACCTGCCTCTGCCACCCAGAATTACGCCCCTTTCTGGTGGTCGCATTAGCGGGGTTTTACTGTATATATTGCATAGGATAACCCATGAAGTTTTACAACTTATTTCCAATGGGGTCCTTGTGAACAGGAGCTTTAAGCATAACTTTAGACCTGCATTAAGTCGTGAACTTGAACCATTGGTCAGATTATAAATTGGATGACTCGAACCTCTGTTATCTTGGAACAATTCTAAAAAGTCAGAGAGACATTTGTAATGAGTAATCCCAACCTTCCAGTAAGCCGTTTTATGATGTTATATCTTATCATGTAAATGGTGGCGTCATAGCTGGTCTTCTCATGTCGATGCTAAGCAGGCAAGCAACATTTCTCTTAAGGATTATGAGCTTTCTGTATAACTATTGTTCTGCAGGAACCCTTTCCCTCAATTAGACGTGTTTTCACGCATTTGCAAACAGAGAAGACCCATATCAGACGGTTCCCATAGCAGCCGTCTGGTCTACTCTGTTTGCTAATGGACTTTGATATGTCTGTTTCTGCCATGGCCAAAAACTGTATTTTCATATACACTGTACCTTTATGAAAAAACAAATTATAAATATACGTGAAGCCAAGAACTCTTGTATATTGATTCGAGGGACAAAGGGTTAATTAACCATTTACTTCATAAAAACGCCCTTCTATATGCCTTTGCCAAAAAGTAGACCCAGATCAGAAGGCTCTTATAGGAGCCGTTTGATCAGGGTCTGCTCTGTTTTATTATGATATAATATAGACGTGATTTAACAGTTTCTGCCAAGGCAAAATACTCCTGTGCTATTATATCAATTAACCTAATTAATATTCATGATGTCATTATTTCATACATGACTATTCATGAAGTAAAGGATTAAGCAGCCACCACATCTGTGTCTACTTACTAAGTACAATAGAACCTGTCTTAAGGGGTCAGTCGTTTATTGAATATAAGAGTATTTCTGTATTACTTTTGAGTTTTGACCCCTGCATTAAGCTACCACCTGCCTTACTGGCCCATGATTATACTTTTTTGATGACCATTTAACCCTTTCCATTATGTAAGCGCATTTTGACGCATCTGCAAACGGAGTAGACCCAGATCAGACGGCTCCTATAGGAGCCGTCTGATCAGGGTCTGCTCTGTTTGCTTATAGTGTAATAGATATCTGATTCTACGGCTTCTTCCTGAGCCAAAATGTCATGTGTTCAGAAGCCATTATAAAAATAACCTTATTAATATTCATGACGTCATTATTTCCTATATGAATATTCATCAGGGAAAGGGTTATGGTTCTACTGTTATCACTCTAGGGATATTCTACTATGTTTCAAATGTTGGCGAGTGTTGATCAGGGTAGACCCTGAAATCAAACATTGCGTACCTGCATCTGATAACTTGGAAAAGTGGGGTTGGGTCTACACTCCTTGCAAAACACAGAAAAAACCATCACGAAGTACTTTTCTTATTTAGTGCGAATCAAGAGTCCAAACCGCAGATTACCTAATCTGAATTCCATCTCGATGTGAAATATTAAAAGCAAATATGTGACCTCGTTAGCTTTTGGCATCTATCAGATGTCAAGATTCAAATGAAGCATTTTTTTTTATCAGAATACTGCTAACTGTTTCAATTTAGTCTCTGGCTGTGTACAAATATCTAGCCGTCTTCAAGGGACATAAAATGAGTATTCAAAGTCAAAAATACTCTTCCAAGCGTCACGAGACATTATCTTACTTGCCGTCATATCTGGATCGAAACAGTACGTAAAACGTAGTCAAAAATATTCCTGTCAGTATGTCAAACTTAACCCTAATCATGTTAAGTATGACTTAGCATTTACAAACAGTTTGGATCCGGATGAGACGCCGAGTCTGGATCATCTGGATCAAAGCTGTTTGGCACCCGGTCAATAGTTTCTAAAAATATTGAATATATCAAAGGTAAATATTGACCTAGATCAGGATTTGAGGATACATTTTTTTCAGCAGGATAAGGACTGATAATGAGTATGACCTTTTGATTCATTTATAAACACATTAACCCTTTCACCGCCAATGTCGCAAAAATGCACCACGACAAATAGTGCAGTCCCAGATCAGACGCCGCCTTTTCAAGGCGGTGTCTGATCAGGGACTTCACTTTTTTGTCTCAAAATCTACTTCTATATCATGCTTTATTCCTTTGAAGTTTGCATTTATTTACATGTATCTCATTTCCTTATTTTACCGAATATTTTAAAAATTTGGTTTTCAGACGACAATTAGAATTTTGGCGCCGAAAGGTTTAACCCTTTGAACGTGGAACACGCATGTGTACTGTTATTTGTTAAAAGTGTAGACCCAGATCAGAGAGCTCCTGAATTCAAAACCCTGTAGCTAGTTAAACCCTTTCGGTGCCAAATTTCTAATTGTCGTCTGCAATCCAATTTTGTTGTTAAATTATTCGGTACAATAAGGAAATAAGATAAATGCAAACTTCAAGGGAATAAAGCACATATATAGAAATAAATAATTGTAAAGGCGGCGTCTGATCTGGGACTGCACTATTTGTCGTGGTGCATTTATGCGACATCGGCGGTGAAAGGGTTAAGATTTTCATACGGAGTGGACTCTATACTATAGTTCAACTTCAACTTTCATCCACAGAAAATGTATGCTAATATAGATTTTGAAGTAGACGTGCCAAACAGTGCCAAAGTGTCAAACGGTGTTAAGATGTCAAACAGTCTGGCTCTTGATCAGGTGCCTTATTATTCGGTGTATCGTCTGGGTTAGGACTACAGTTAAACTCGATTCTTCGAGCTTTTAGAAATTGAAGAAGTTGGTGCCATTTTAAGCAGGTGGTTGTTTTAGCCCATTCTCTCATATTGACGACTTTTGACGACTCTGTAAAAGTCACTTTGTGAAACCATTGTGATAAATAGAGCATTTGCTCCTAGAGGAGCAAATGCTCTATTTATCACAATGGTTTCAAACTACGAAATTCTAAAAGTTTCCTTTTCTCTATTTAATGCTCCTTTTCGGTAGATTTATTGAAAGAGGTTGTATCTAAAATAGCTTATGAGGTAATGGGTTAAGGGTATGGTGAAAGTCTAATTTTTTAATTTTTTAATAATGGCATATAAACCCAGGAAGTTCTGGCCATGCTAGAAATACAGACCCAACCAATAAATCATCCAGAACAGACCATGATCAGGCAGCTTCTATTTGAGTAGTTTGATATAGGTCCATACTGTTTGAAAAGGCGTCATAAGGGGTATATATATCTATCATGGAGAAAAGGGATTAAATCCTGATGAGACATAGAATTAACCCTTTCCCTGTTCTATATTCAAATAATGACATCATGAATGTTAATGAGCCAAACTGTTTTAAAGCATTTTAAGAAAGAAATTCTAGATTGTGATAGAACATGTAGACTCAGATATACATGTATACACTTAAATAAGCACACAGAGCAGACCCTGATCAGACGGCTATAGGAGTCATCTGATCTGAGTCTACTCTATTTGCAAATGCGTGACATGCATTTATATGGAGGAAAAGGTTAACTGGTGTCTCTCAGCCTGGATCTAACTGGCTGTTGTCACGGATGCGCGTGATGCATGCTTAAAGGATGAATATTTCTGTAAGTAGTTCAGTGGGACAGGAGTGAAATAGGACAGAACAGACGCGGAATTCATAATCTGATCAAACTATACAATAAATTGTAACTAAATCTGTTCTGCTCATCTTTTATGGGAAATACGTGACGTTTTGCAAGTGGTTCTGCACAAGCTTCATTCTTTCCGCAAAAATCTGAATACTGTTCATAACACCTACCGATAGCAACGAATTATGAATAAATATTAGAGTCTAAAATAACAAATGGCTGCTTAATGTAGGACGAAAACAATGTAGTAGGCTCGTATAAAACAGGCGATAGCTTAATGCAGGACGGAGTTTGTGCAGAAAGCTCATCGAGGAGCTTTCTGCATTACTTTCGTCCTACATTAAGCTACCACTTGCTCCTACAGACTCTCGTATAAGTTGGAACTTCGATATCTCGAATTTCAAGGGACCATACAAATTACTTCGAGATAACAGAGGTTCGAGTCAACCAATTTCTAATTTAGTCTATTTCTCAAGTTCACAGCCTATAGGAGCCGTCTGATCTGGATCTATAATGTTTGCAAATGAGTAAAAAGGCGTATACAAGGAGTAGATAGTTAAGCGAATACATGTATGTGATAACAGTTACACACATCCTAGTTCCAGATGAGAATTTGAGTAACTCGGCATCTCATTAGGATTCAAACTGTTGGTCAATGTGCTTATGTCACACCTTCAACTGTTCGCACTCGTACTGCTCATATTTTGAATTCTTTGACCATCAGGATAGATGACATAATTAGACAGATGACATAGACAGATGACATAGACAGATGACATAGACAGATGACATAGACAGATGACATAGACAGATGACATAGACAGATGACAGTTGTTGAACACGATAAAGGTTAACCCATTTGCTCCCACGATCCCATATATTGGACGTAGGCAAACAGTGTAGACTCTGATCAGACGCCGTATAATGCGGCGTCTGATCAGAGTCTACACTGTTTGCTGATAGGAAATTCAATATAAAACAAAACAAAAATGAAAATTTAGACCAGACATCCCTTAAATAAAAGATATCTATTAATCCAATATATAAGCATGGAAGAATCCACTGGGAGCAAATGGGTTAAAATACGCCATCATTGACAATACCGGCTTATACATTGTGTTTTTAACTCTTTCGCAACAAATGCCGAACTTGTAATTAACTTTGCAGACAGTTTGGATCCAGATGAGACGTACAGTGGTTCAACAATTCTAGGCCTTTTCTAAATACAGTTGAACTTCGATATCTCGAACTCGGATAACTCGAACTTCGGGATAAATCGAACTAAAAGTTCGGTCCTTCCAAACTCTTACAATACAGAATTGCTCTAAAATGTGTCACTACGGATATCTAGAAGCACATTTCACAGCTTAATACAGGTCTACAGTAATGCTGCTGAAAGCTCCCACAGGAGCTTTCAGCATTACTGTAGGCCTGCATGAAGCTGTGGTCTTGAGAAATTGTCCAGATTACAAATCGGATAACTCAAATTTCGGTTATCTCGACCTAATTTATATTGTCCCTTGAAGTTCGAGATATCGAAGTTAAACTGTACAACAAATGTGTTAAAAATAATTTACATTCTACGCATGCCTGTGGCTTCACATGCGTCAGAATGTAAAGCATTTTAAAACATAAGGCATATAATTCTTTTGAGTAGGTTTCTTCATTTCAGATCCAAATTTTGTTTACCTTGTGACGGTGTCGACCATCGGTTATGCTCATCTTCAGACTGTGGCCCTTGGTGATGTCACTGCTGGACTGGTTCACTACTGGACTGGTTATGCCCAATAGCGAACAGGGATCTGTAGATCCCACGAATATGGGTGTTGGGCCCATGGTCTCGGTTTATGTTACGTACATGCTCCTTGATTTTAATTGATTCCATCACCTGCCTAGTCTTCTGGTTGCCCTCTCTATCCACTATGCTGACCCCTCCCGGTCTATCACGTGATTCATTCTGGTAACATAAATCGGGACCAGGGGGCATACGCCCTTAGTGGGATCTACAGAGCCCTGTTCACTTTTGGGGATAACCAGTCCAGTAGTGAACCAATCAAGCAGTTTTGAACCTATTTAGAGAAAAGGCATAGTAGCGTTAGAGCACTGGCACTTGATCGAAACAGACTTTTCGTTTTGTTTTATATTGAAATTCCTATCAGCAATAAGTGTAGACTCTGATCAGACGCCGTATTATGGGGCGTCTGATCAGAGTCTACACTGTTTGCCTACGTCCCATATATGGGATCGTGGGAGCAAATGAGTTAATAATTTCTTTATTTCTCCACCAAACCTTATGTTGTGACCACTTTTAAGAATCGTCTCTAATGAGTGGTCACAACATAGGATTTGATGGAGAAATGACGATTTTAGTATCCGAGTACGCACATTTATCTGTCGCCCTGTCTATATACATGTGAATGGTAAACACAATAAGGTTTTTGGTAATTAATCAAAGTTTAAACTGTGAACATGTTCCGTTATAGCGTTAAACATGCACTGGTGCAAATACAACACTTGTTTTATAATGAATCGTGCACCGGCCGGCGGTGCGCTTCTTATATCGAACATGGGAACCCGCCTTATTGCGACGGGGTTCTTAACCCTTCGCTTGCTGAATTTTAAAATGCATTTCTCCTTCTTTACCCATGCCCTGTTGTATAATTACATATATCTTCACTGTGTACAAGTATTTCGTTGTGCAATGACTGCTTTGGAGTGCGCTGGTTGCACAATCAATTTGTAAATAGTGCAGACCCTGATGAGACAGCTCCTGCAGGAGCTGTCTCATCTGGGTCTTCACTATTTACAGGTATGTATATTGACGCGAATAGCAAGCGAAGGGTTAATATCTGAGCTGCTTCATAAGTAAACAATTCGAAACACGATCCTGGTCAGATCAGCTGTTATATAAAATTCACAGGTAGCCGTATCAAATGGACTTTATGTATACACAGTTTGATACGGATACCTCTGAACATAATCTCTGGTATAATCTCTGTATGTGTATACACTAATTGACACTCATATGTTTTGTGGTACATTTACAGTAAACCCCATCTAAAACCGGAAATTTGTTAACAGTTTAGGTCGTTTTCGACAGGTAAGTGCGTAATGCAGGATGAAAGTCATACAGAAAGCTCATAGAAGCTTTCTGCATGACTTTCACCCTACAGTAAGCTGCAGCCAATCTCCAAGACAGATATTTATACTAAATTGAACATCCGGTTTAATGACTAGCTGAAACGTAGTATAATGTATGTGGCTTATTAAAATTAAACATTTTGGAAAAGTTTTATGAAAATCAGACTTGTGGTTTAGGAGATATATACTAAAACACCGATGGACGGAAGCATGCATGCACGGAAATATGCAAAATTTTCATTAAGTGAAGGGTCATTCTGTAACTCTCTCTCTCTCTCAGGTCGTCCACAGACGGACACGCCTTCTGCACCTCCAATCTGCCCGTTCCCTCATGCATCGGCCTAACTCACCCGGGCTTGATGCGTCTGCACCCTGCACCAGGATGGCGACCATTGTGGAGCCTGGTCGTCCTCGGGTCCGTTTTCCGTGTGTAGGGGTCCACAGCATTACTTTGCTCGCTGGCAATTCTGGGTGTTGATAGCAATGCCCAGCACGTCCCATTTTTCGGTAGACAATATTGTCCGTTACTCTTGAAACATCCAGATAAAGGGCCTTGTTCTTGATGTACTGACTCGGGCTGATGTTCAGGACTTGTCTTAGCATCCTTGTATAGCAGCCTTCAAGGGGCCTCTGGAGTTGCGAGGTGAATGACCAGCATTCCGAGCCATAGAGCAAAGCGGAAGCTGGGTTTGATTTCGCGTGACATGTGCGAGCACCAATCTGACTTTTACCCATTCAGAGCTTTCCATGAAAGAGACTTCCTGACCTTGATATCTTTCTCAGAGGTATTGACCACATACATTTGAAGTCCTGGACCTCCTTAAGCGATGAGCCTCCAACAGTGATTAAGGGAGGGTGGCCTTGTGTTTGGCCGAATGTGATTACTTCAGTTTTCTTGGCATTGTGGCCAGACCGACTTTCGCACACGCTTTCTCCACTCTGGTTAGAATAACCTGTGCATGATGTGTGTTGTTGGAGACCAATGTCATCTGCGAAGTGAAGATCAGAAAGGGCGACCTCAGGTATTCTCGATGTTCTCCGGGTGTGATGGTAAGCCCTATGTTCACCTCATTCCCCTAGATAGCTTTCTAATGGCATAATAAAGCACAATGACGAAGGGGTAGGGCGCTAGGGGGTCTCCGTGCAATACTCCTTCTGTGACCTCGAACTATTCGCTGTCCCCATCGGGGGTAACAACCGTGGCTCGTGTGCTAGAGTACATGGACTCAATTGCACGCAACATGTTTGACGGGACACCATATGCTTTAAGTATTTTCATCACCCTGCCTCGATTAATGGAGCGAAAGGCTTTGCGGAAGTCTATAAAACAGAGTACAGCTGACATATTATTTTTCCTGACTTCTTCGATGATCCTCCTCACTGCTAGGATCGGGACAGCTGTTGTTTGTTTCTGCCGGAAGCCGTACTGGTTCTCCCTCAAATGGGGGTCTATGGCCGTGCGTAGTCTGTTTACAATCATTCTTCTCCGCATCTTTGCTGTGACAATACCCGTATAGTTGTCTGACTTGGAGAGATAACATGGATTGGTATGATGTTTGCCAGGGACCACTGCTTTGGCATCGTGCCATTGTTGGTGCCAAGTTGCACATCTCTAGGACTATGTTGTTTAAGTCACAGTTCTTCAACACCTCAGGGACTATACCATCATGAACCGGACTCTTTCATTGCTGTAGCGCGGCCTTCACGTGGCTGTACTCTTTGGCTGTGAAAGGCCCATCTTCGATGTTAAGGTCAGTGAGGACATGCAGAATCTCGCCACCTGGGTCCTTCACTGTAGGGATGCTGCCAAGTAGTTTGCTGAAGTGAGTTTCCCAGGTCATAGCCCTCTCTTCAGGACTGTTACCAGCCACTTGCCCTTCCTTGGATTTCTTCCCTCCACTCACCTCGTTGATGACCTTTCAGGATGCAGCGTACCTTCCGTCGCCACGAGTCACCTCTACCCTCTGCACATTTTCCTTGATCTGTTCACGCTTAACCAATTCCCTCATATTGACGACTTTTGACGACTGTGTAAAAGTCACTTTGTGAAACCATTGTGATAAATAGAGCATTTGCTCCTATAGGAGCAAATGCTCTATTTATCACAATGGTTTCAAACTACAAAATTCTAAAAAAAATCATTTTCTGTAGTAAATGTTCCTTTTCATCTTTTTATCTAAAAATAGCCTATAAGGGAATGGGTTATGTCTGTCGTAGGTACTGTATAGATGTTGTTTTGTTGCGTTCAGATACTCCCTGCTCTCTGGACCACGCTTAAGGCTAAAGACTTGACTTGTCATTCTCACTTTGTTTCTGACACTCACTATGTCCAGGTGTTATGTGCGTTGGGATGGTTGCTGACTTGTTTCTGACACTCACTATGTCCAGGTGTTATGTGCGTTGTTATGGTTGCTGACGCTTATTCACCGGAACACACTCTTTCATTGCCTCTATCATGGTCAAGATGAAGTGTTCATAGCGAACAGTTATATCCTCTTCGTCTGCAAGAACCTGGAAACGATTTCTCACATCTACTGTGTATTTCTGTGTAGCTCTCTGTTCGCTGAGAATGACTACCAATCATACCTGACCCTGGCTTGGGGGTTAAGGAGTCCTTACACTAAGTCGCACAGTCATTGAAACTACATGTACCCTGTGGTCAGAACCGACGGATTCGAATGAGTAATATGGCTCCAATATTGAAGACTCTATCAGAGAGAATTTAAAGAGTTATTCATTTCCCTGTAGAGCATCCATGTAGGATATAATTACATCATGAATATTTATTGCCTGAATTTGTATAATGGCATATGTGTATTGGTAGAAACTGTAGAGTCAGATCTCTTATTGCTCTGCATTATAGTTTTTTGGGTTGATTTAATATATTTCAAGAAACAAGCTGCTACCAGTCATAAGGTTGCTCTCCAATAACGTTTAGTGTACGATTCAAACAGACGGGCTTATTGGAGCTTTATTGTTCTACATTATAGTATACATGTATAAACGTTAATTAAATGCATTTCAGGAAACAGGCTGCTACCAGTAACAACCTTTCTCTCCATTATTGTTGTTGTATATGATTCTAACATATGGGCTTATTTGAGTTTTATTGCTCATCAGTATAGTATATGAGTTAATTAAATCCATTTCAAGAAACAGGCTTCTACACATTACAACCACATCTTCTATCGGAAAATCGATAATCAGAATGAATAATAATAATAAAATAATAATAGCTCTCCATTGGAGACAAATGAAACAAAGACAGAAGTTTACCTTACATGATGGTATTAAGATTATTGCAATTTACTATTTCTCGGATTTCTAAATCATTTCATGTGCCTTCTGCTTTTCCCCACCCACTCAATATCCCTCGAAAACATAACGTGTTTCGGATATGATTGAGATAAACAAAATATGATAGAGAAATTTGGATGTAATTTTAAGAAACAAATATCTGAGTACCATTTATCTGTCTAAATCAGTTTTCAATAGAGAAATATTTACATTTTTATTACAGTTAAAACATTTAAATGTAGTTCCATCACCTTTTTACATATTTTGTTTTAATTGGCGCTGGCCAGCAATGTGAGTGAGAAGAGATGGTCTAATTTACCCACACTATTTGAATATCAGTGTAGGGAGATAAACAACTAGCTAAAAACTACCTTTTCCCGCAAAGTGCAACTATTGTTGAATCAAACACACATGAAAGAAAACAAATATACATTTATAAAATCTATGAACACATTTCTGGGCGGCCATTTTGTTTTTCGCCATTTTAGCTTAACAGTTTTAGCTTATATCGCTCGGGATATAACTTTGAATGCAATAAAGGATTTCCAGCTTTAATAAAGTTTCTTCCATTGATCGTTTGTACATTTTAACAGAAAATTAGTGTTACGCCAAGATTTTCGGTGAAGTGTAGCCTTGTTCGGCTGGAAATAGTGTTCGTTGGCGGCCATTTTGTTTTCCCGCCATTTTGTACCTCAAATTCGGATAATTTAGTTTGGCAAACAGCATATTCGGATTTAGCACACTCAAATTATGTAAAAACAACTGATTGCCAACTTTTAACACGAAATGCCTAGTGGTATCAGATTTTTTTAAAAACCCGCCTAGGCTACTATTCGGCCAAGTGCTTCTTTCTCACTAGGATATGGTCAAGTTGTTTCTTCATACCAGTTGCCCAAACCTCTTGCGAAACTATGTGTTGGTCGCAAGTAGCTTTTGCCCTGTCAGCGGTTCAGCAAGGTATTTGACATTACGGTTCGTCACCTCGTGATAGGAAAATGGGGCATTTTCCTTGCCCCAACCTTGCATTCAGATCCCCTAGGATGACAAAGAAGTTGTGGGAGGGGGAATACTGTATTGCTTCCCTTAGCTCGTCATAAAACTTCTCTACCTTTACCTCGGGAGCTACATTGGTGGGTAAGTAGCAGACAATGATGGTTGTGACTGGTTTACCGCTAAACTCCGCCACAAGGATTCTTTTTGAGTGAGGATGCGCCTTGCGCAGTGCCTTTCTCGCACGATGACTGAGCAGTACACCTACTCCTCCTTTGGCAGCTTGGTTTCTCTATGCTGATGTTGCGATGAGGTATGTTTTCGATCTTCTTGAACACAATCAGGTCATCTGAATGAACTCTCCTGCGCTCCTGGATCCCTAGGATCTCTACTCCTCTCTTTTCAGCACAATGTGCAATTTCAAGCATTCTTGCTCCATGTCGTGCTGTCGCTTGTGTTAAAAGTACCCTTATTAAATGGTCTCTTTCTCGCAGAATTGCATCGGACTGGGTGCTGTTATCGGACTCTATGTCGTCATGCTGTCCATTGGATCCAGCGCCCATTGCCTCTGCTGTACTCCTGAAGATTTCCACCTCTGGCGCAGTATAGGATTCCGATTGATTGCGCTGGGAGGGACGCAGCCCCTCATTCCAGACCCTGGCCGTAAGAGCCAACACTCTTATCCGCCCTAGAACCCTAGTCCTGAGTATAGTGTTGTACCCGCCATTTAGCCGCCTATGACTGGGATAGTATCATCATAGTAGCTAGATAAACTCTACCGGCCAGTGTTTGGAACCTGAGTTATCTTCTCCGAGCCTTTGCCCCAAGGGCTTAATCCACAAAGCAGTGGATGGTTGAATGGCGAGTGCCAGGGCATATCCACACGCCGATTGGCCTGCACATTCCACCTATGGGGCCCAACCAGCTCCGAGATCCCTCACACACATTAGCATGGGGTCGCAAGGTACCCTGTTACCATGGTGTGTCACGTGGAGCCAGTGTGTGAGTCTTCATCTAGCAGAAGCTTATCATGCAAATAGGAAGGACTTACACACTAGGCCCTTTTTTCGCCCAATAAGATAGTTGGCGTCTGTAGCTGAAAGCGATATGACTTAGCCACTACACTACACTACAGCACTAGGCGCTATTCTAAGTCCTGTGCCTAAGCACTACACCACGATATAAGTTAAATATCGCCATTTGTATTGAGTCACTGGTCATTTTTCAATGAACAAGCTGAAAATCGCTAATATTCCCAAAGTCAATGGTTATTCTTCAACGATATAAATATTCTGAAAGTGAGTGATCCTTCGAAAGCAAAAGTAGCAATGCCAAAAGAGAAAATGGCAGATTCGGGTGAATATCGCCAAATGTTATTAAGTCCTAGGTCATTCTTCAACGATACAGGTTGAAACTCGTCAATTTTCACTTAGTCATGAGCCATTCTTCAACGATACAAGTTGGATATCGCATTTTTATTAAACCAAGAGTCATTCTTCATCGACACAAGTTAAATATCGCCAAATGTTTACTAAACCAAGAGTCATTCTTATTTCGATCAGCTATTATAATAGTTACATCTAATTAGTATTCATGATGTCATTATTTCTTACATGAATATTCGTGGAGTAAAGGGTTAAGAATTGATCATAAGTTTGCCAAACATTTGAACCAATCTGAGGTCAGTAAAACTTGAAACAAATACCAGTTTGAGCAGATGTCATCAGAGGTAAATTTAAACATTTTTAAGAATAACTCCCTTATTCCCCCCCCCCCCCCCCCCCACCAAAACAGAACGCTCCTATAGGAGCGTTCTGTTTTACTTTTACATTGCTTTAAGCAACCACCTGCCCTAAATACCAACTAATTAACACAATTTAGTGTCTGTTATAGAGAGGTTTTACTGTACTTTGAACACTCTTTAGAATCGTCTCGAAGAGACAGTATAGGGTTTGGTGGAGACATGGCAATGACGATTTCAGTATTGTGATACGCATATTTATCTGTAGCTCTGAATTCATGTCTGGTGGGAGGAAAAGCTTGAAACAAATCCTAGTTTGAGCTGACGTCATGTCTTGCAACAGGATAAAGGTTAAAAGGTCACCAGCATCTTCTGTTTAGAGCAGACGACAACTATTTACAAGGCAGACGGTGACAATGTGAACATAAATCAACATGTCAGAAGACATTTTGCATTATATTATCATCAAACTGTCAAATTAACTCTTTCGCTGCAATTTGGGAATCTGCGATCATCTTTGAAACTATTTTAGACCCGGGTGAGACGCAAAGCTACCCGGTGTCTCGTCAGGATCGAAGTTGTTTATTACAGTGATTTTGTTTTTGGAAACTAAAATGGAGGGAATCTGAGACAGACGGCAAATTGTGCAGACGACAATACGTGACAGTGGAAGAGTAATGCTTAACCAGTAAGACATTTTAAAATGGTGTCTTCAATCCTCCTTTTGATTTAAACTTTTTTCACTGCCATGTATAGTCGTCTACTACTAAACTATCGTCTGCTTCAATTTGTTTGTTCGTTTGTTTTATTGTTTAATAACCTTACATTTTCTTTTAACTCATTCTCTCCTAGTCACGCATTTTGAAACCTTTGTAAAATCCTTTTTAAACCATTGTGACAAATAGAGCATTTGCTCCTATACGAGCAAATGCTCTATTTGTCACAATGGTTTCAAAACTAAACAATTCTTAAATTTTCTTTTTGTTTAGTAAATGCTCCTTATCATTATCATTATCCCAACATTAACCCATTTGCTCCCACGACTCCATATATGCGGCGTCTGATCAGAGTCTACACTGTTTGCTGATAGGAATTTCAATATAAAACAAAACGAAATTGAAAATTTAGGCAAAGCACCCCTTAGATAAAAAAAAAATGGACTAATCCAATATATAAACATGGAAAAATCCACTGGGAGCAAATGGGTTAAATCGTGGGATTCTTTGCATCTCATCTGGATCCAACCCGTTTGCAAAGGTATTCACATATTCACCCTCTTTGCAATTCGTAAAGCGATACTTTATTATTCCCTTTTAGAGTCACGAGCAACAAATAGGCCATGATGTATCGTGGCATAAGAAAGATGTCTTCTGTGTATTTGAAACATATTAGATCCAGACCTGATATCGTCTTATAGACGAGTCGTCCTAACTAGATCTACACCCTTCCAATGCCAAACGCTGCATTTCCAACCTGTCGCAGTAATTAACATACAGCAGAACGTGCATGGAGCGACCATACAATGAATAAACATTGGGTATCTATAAGAACGGATGGTTACATAAACCATTCACTCATATTGACGCCTCTGTAAAAGTCGCTTTTTGAAACCATTGTGATGAATAGAGCATTTGCTCTATTGGAGCAACTGATCTATTTATCACAATGGTTTCAAAACTACACAATTCTAAAAGTTTCTTTTCTATCTAGTTAATGTTCATTTTCGGTAGATTAATTCAAAGAGGTTGGATCTAAAAATAGCCTATGAGGTAATGGGTTAATGTCTGGGGAAAGAAATGCAGAAATCTCCTAGAGGAACTTCCCGCATAGCATTTGTCTTACATTACGCTACCGCCTGTCTCTAACCCATTACCTCATAGGTTATTTTTAGATCCAACCTCTTTGAATAAATCTACCGAAAAGGAGCATTAACTGGAGAAAAGGAACATTTTAGAATTTTGTAGTTTGAAACAATTGTGATAAATAAAGCATTTGCTCCTATAGGAGCAAATGCTCTATTTATCACAATGGTTTCAACATGTGAATTTTGCAGAGGCGTCAAAAAGCGTCAATATGAGGGAATGGGTTAACCATTTTCTTCATATAAACGCATTTTCGCTCATTTGCAAACTAGTAGACCCAGATTAGACGGCCCCTACATGAGTTTCCTGAGCAGGATCTGCTCTGTTTGCTTTTGACATCATATAGAAATGATTTTACAGTTTTTGTCAAGGCAAAAGATTCCCTTGAAAAATTTTACATTACAAAATAATTAACTTATAAATATTAATGTTGTTATTATTTCTTACATGACTATTGAACAGGGAAAGGGTTAAGAAAACCTAGACACAGATGGATTAAGTACAAATACTGATAAGAATATTTAAAACTCACATACTTGTGTATATTCTCATATGATATAAAATATATATATTGGATATATGATATATTTAGTTGTGAATCATGAATATTAGGTTTGAAGATAATGGAAGTAATATTAAAACTATATTCCGTTCTGTAACGCTGTAGAAACCGGAAATGTCTAACTCTTTCGCTGCCAAATTTTGTCTTCTGCAAACTTTGTCGTCTTCAACAATTTACCATTTTTTCCTTCATTTTTGTTTCAAGAAACAGTCACAGTTACGAACAGTTTGGATCCTAATGAGACGCCGAGTTACTCGGCGTCTCATCTGGATCCAAACTGTTTGCATAGGTAATCACAGATGCGACATGGGCAGCGAAAGAGCTAAGCCACTAAGCACGAGCACACGTGACAGGCACACTCAAACTCTTTACATGCTGAGCAGTTAAGTAATAAATAGTTCATTTAAAACGAAAACTATGCGAGTCCGAATAAGAGGCCGATAAAATTTACGCCCCATCGAGATATCATTATCTCATATTCAGCCGATCGAGACCTGATTTGCACATGCAAACAGTTTGGATCCAGATGAGACGCCGAGTAACTCGGCGTATCACCAGGATCCAATCTGTTTGCAGATATCAATGCAGGAAGCTCCTAAATATGAGCGTATACTTTTTTTCTAACAGAACAAGGGTCATTAGTAAGTTAATAGTAAACTATACGTACTAGATCCAAATAAGACACCGAGCCACTCGGCGCTTCATGAGGACCAGATCTGTTTGACACTCAATAATGTATTTAACTCTTTCGGCGCCAAGTTTCTAATTGTCGTCTGCAATCCAAGTTTGTTAAACCATTCAGTAAAATAAGGAAATGAGACAAATAAATGCAAATTTTAAAGGAATAAAGCAAATATATAGAAATAGAGATTGAGACAAATAGAGAAGTCCCATGATCAGACGCCGCCTTTTCTGATCTGGGACTGCACTATTTGTCGTGGTGCATTTATGCGACTGCGGCGGTGAAAGGGTTAAAAAGGGTGCAAGGCATTCGGAAAAATATCTAAAACGTGCAGCAGGCGAGGTTAAGAGCATACAATATTGTTACAGAAGGACAAATATTAAACCTAGGTCAAAATGGCCTGAAGTGGTGATCGGCGCCCGCTTCGTAGGAAGTAAGTTGTTCATTAGAAGCCTGAAACTGAAACAACGATGGAAATTACTCGAACATTTACATTCTTAATGGGAAAACCACAGAACCTTACAGTGTTGATCCAGATCATTCGCTGAGGATCACCGGGTCATTTCGATCTAAATGGTTCGGCATTTTTACATGTAAAGTGTTGAAACATATCGAAGATGGTAAAGAAAAAAACATTGCAATGAAAAATTCTATTTTTGTTGGAGAAAACCACAAGTCCTATTTTAATTTGTGATGCTAAACTTTTAATTGTTTCACTGTCAATGTCAACTTGAGATTACCGTCAGCAAACAGTTTGAAACCAGATGAGACGCCAAGTAACTCAGTGTCTCACCCTGGATAAGGGCTATTTGTTAATACTGATTGTGAAAGAAAAGGGGAGAAAATCCACACTATAACAGACAAGATAATACGTGGATAAGGGTTTGTTTGTTTACTTGTAGAATAACCTCAAGTACATGTACATGAGCACTCAGTTAAATATCATTATCGATCTTTAACCCATTCCTTGTTCTATGTTTATTCCAAATTTCAGTACCTACTGAATATTCATAGACAAAATAGTTATATTAAAATATGGAAGTTGGAACATTGTCGCCATTTTAGAAAATAAACAAACGGATCATTCAAATTCCATGGGCAAACAGAGCAGACCCAGATCAGACGGCTCATATAGGAGCCGTCTTATCTGTGTCTACTCTGTTTGCATATGCGTGAAAACACGTTGATATGAAAGAAATGGGTAACCCCTTCCCCCCTAGGCTATTTGTAGACCCAACCGCTTTGAATAAATCTACCGAAAAGAAACAATTACTAGCGAAAAGGAAATGTTAAGACGTGTGCTGTTTTGAAACCATTGTGATAAATTGACATTTGCAAGGGTTAACGCTGTTTGCGCCTTTAGAAACGGAGCAAAGCGAGGTCAGATGGCTCAGGTGGCTCCTGTTGGCACCGTCTGGTCAGGATCTGTTCTGTTTGTTTATGAAAAAATGATAATCTGACAGTACAGTTGGTTTACCAAAACTTCCCTTAGAAATTTTACATTAAAAAAAAAAGATAATGAATATTAATGAAGTGAGCAGTTGCCATGCATGAATATTCATTCGACAAAGAGTTAAAACAATAAAAGCAACAATTGCGGGGAACTTCGATAACAACAAATCTTTACTAATTAAAAAAAACTCTTTAACCCTTTCGGCGCCAAATTTCTAAATGTCGTCTGCAATCTAAGTTTGTTAAATCATTCAGTAAAATAAGGAAATGAGATAAATAAATGTAAATTTCAAAGGAATAAAGCACATATATAGAAATAGGGATTGAGACATATAGTGAAGTCCCTGATCAGACGCCGTCTTGAAAAGGCAGCGTCTGATCTGGGACTGCACTATTTGTCGTGGTGCATTTGTGCGACAGCGGTGGTGAAAGGGTTAAAAAGGCTCACCAAAAAACCAATATTTGCATTATCAGCAGTTTTCAGATTTGTTTTAATCTATCTCTTTCAGCATAAAATATTCATTGGGTGCTATGAGAAAGCATCGTATCAACCTCTTCAATCAACGCAAGCGTAATTAGGGCCGCACGTTGCTGATCTAAATTGGGAGTGTGTGACAGCACAAGTACAACAAGCTCGTATCTAAATATGTTTGATATGTTTCCAAATATAGTCCCAAGCACTCGCTCTCAACGAGTTTGTTTCGCTGGACTATCTAAATGTAAACCTGGTGACAGAAGGTTGCAATGTTGCTTGCCTTGTTGACATCGGATGTATAGCCAAGGGCAGGAGCTATTGACACACTTTGAATGTGATGTTGGGCGGTTGGCCCAGAGACGTTGGCATGCATGAAATGCAAACGGTACAACTTGTAAAATTGTCTGCCATCTCGGCTAATGCTTTATGATCGCGAACAACTATTAAAATACCTGACTCTTTAACCCTTTCCCTATTCTGTATCTAGTTCAAGTTTCAATACCTACTGAATATTGATGGCAAAAACAGTTATAATGAAAATGGAAGGTGGAACATTGTAACCATTTTGGAAAGTAAAGAAACAGAACAATAACATTCCATTAGCAAATAGAGTAGAGCCAGATCAGACGGCTCCTATAGGAGCCTTCTGATCTGGGTCTACTCTGTTTGCAAATGCGTGAAAATGCGTTTATATGAATGAAAGGGTTAATGTAACACGAACTGTCAATGTTATTAACCCTTTACATCATGGATATTAACTCATTCCCTCCTAGGATATTTTTAGACCCAACCTATTTGAATAAATCTACCGAAAAGAAGCATTAACCATAGAAAAGGAGAATTTTGGAATTGTGTACTTTTGAAACCATTGTGATAAATAGAGAAAAATGCTCTATTTATCAAAATGGTTTCAAAACATGACTTTTACATGGCGTCAGTATAAGAGAGATTGGATTAATGCAAGAAAGAATAAATGCATGGATATCAATACGCTGACGTTTAATAATGACTAAATCAGCTCTCTGTCTCTCTCTCTCTGTCTCTCTCTGTCTCTCTCCAGCTCTCTGTCTCTCCCTCTGTCTCTCTCTGTCTCTGTCTCTCTGTGTCTCTGTCTGTCTCTCTCTGTCTCTCTCTCTCTGTCTCTCTCTCTGTCTGTCTGTCTGTCTCTCTCTCTCTCTCTCTCACTCTGCTCTCTCTCTGTGCACACAAAGTTAGAATAAAATGATATTCAAAATGAGACGTCAAGATCTATATTATTCATATGTAATAAACATGACCAGACCCATACCCTGTAGATCCTGAAATTTAACTCTTTCGGCGCCAATGTCGCCTGTTGACACCATTGAAAACAGTGCAGTCCAAGATCAGATGCCGCTTGCATGGGACTTCACAGTTTTCTGTATTTTTTTAGCCCAAGCATACATGTTTTACTAATATACCTTTATTATTTAGTTTAGAATTATATTTAATATGAAATTATTATTGCAGACAACACTTTTAAATTTAGCGTCAAAAGAGTTAATTAGCTTAAATTCATCAATGACATCATCAACAAGTGAACATTGACCATGGTAGGAACTGTTGCATTAGAACTGTATTATTTCATAAGCATACAGAGCAGACCATGATCAGACGGCTCGTACAGTAGTAATCTGATCTGAGTCTAATTATTTGTACATGTAGATGCATAACATATTAACCATTTCATCGCTGAAGTCGCATGAATGCACCACGACAAATAGTGCAGTCTGATCAGGGACTGCACTTTTTGTCTGAATCTCTATTTCTATACCTGTGCTTTATTCCTTTGAAATTTGCATTTATTTATCTTGGATTATGGATTATGGATTGCAGACGACAATTAGAAATTTGGCGCCGAAAGGGTTAGTTTTTCTGTCAGGTAAAGTACTGAACTCGTTGAATATGAAGAAATTCTGAAAATAATTAACCCTTTCGCTGCCAAACTATGTCTTCTGCTAACTTTGTCGTCTGCTACAAATTTTCATTCTTTTGATTTTCTTCATTTTTGTTTCAAAAACAGTAACAGTAACAAACAGTTTGGATCCTGATGACACGCCGAGTTACTCGGCGTCTCATCTGGATCCAAACTGTTTGCATAGGTAATCACAGATCCGGCATTGGCAGCGAAAGGGTTAACGGTCATCATATCACCCAACGCAACATCTCGGACCATGATTTGAGATAGATCGATACATGCTTGTTTGCTCAACGTGTTTAAAGAGACTGATTTGATTCCGAGATTGAGTTTGTTAATGTTGCTCTTTTTTCGGAGGAGATCTCGTGTATGCAAATCCCAAGTACAATAGAACCTGTCTTTTAAGCGGCCATTCGTTTACTAAACATAGGAGTCTTAAAAATCAGTTGTATTCTTAATGCGGGGCAAAAGTAATGCAGAAAGCTCTTGCATTACTTTTGACCTGCCTTACTGTAGTTTGTTGCAGGGAGAAAATATTTCCAAGGGTTTGAATTTAGATTCAAGAGTTTTAATTCGGTTTCAAGAGTTTGAATTCGTATTCTGATCCCATACCTTTCTAACACGGCCATTTTGTTTTAGCCGTAGAAAGACGACTTATGCTAACAGGAAAGACCCAGATCGGACGGTCCCTGTTGGAGCAATCTGATCAGGGTCTGCTATCTATGTTAGCTTATGAAATGATATATGAGTTTATTATCTGAATCTACAAGCTGTACCATGGTCAACACATTTATTGTTCTTGATGCCATTAACCCTTTCGGCGCCAAATTTATAATTGTCGTCTGCAATCCATGTTAAAATATCCAGTAAAATAAGGAAATGAGATAAACGCATGCAAATTTCAAAGGAATAAAGCACATATATAAAAATAGAGATTGAGACAAATAGTGAAGTCCCTGATCAGAAGCCGCCTTGAAAAGGTGGCGTCTGATCTGGGACTGCACTATTTGCAACGGTGCATTTATGCGATTGCGGCGGTGAGAGGGTTAAACAACTTCTCTAATTAATATCCATACATTTATTTTTCTAACATGAATATACATGTACATTGTATATGACGGAAAACGATTGTAGTAAAACCCATCCAGCCCGGAATTCTAGTAGAGAAGAACTTCGATACTTTTAGACAGACGGATGCTCTATGCAGGGTAAAAGGCATGCAGAAAAATCCTAGAGGAACTTTCTGCATGACCTTCACCCTACATTAAGCTACCACCTGTCTCCAAGATCGATATTTATACTAAATTGAGCGTCTGGTTTCAAACAGCATAAACTCAGTGTTTGCTTTGAATTAACGCCATCTGATCGCGATCTTCGCTACACATACTATTGCTTGTGTTTATGGAAAACGAATTTCAGTAAAACCTGTCTAAACCGGCCATTAGATTTAGGTCTAATTCTGGGACTTAAAGGTATTTGCTTAATGCAGGACAAAAGTTATGCAGAAAGCTCCTCTAATTAGAGCTTTCTGTATTACTATCGACCTGCATTAAGCAACCAACTGCTCTTATCGACCGCCATATATATTTATGATATGGTCGCTAAGGGAAGGTTCTGTTGTCTTTTAAATTTTGATATACATATTTTATTTGCGCAAGTAGTTAAGTAAAACGCGGGTTCCCAGCGCCGAAAGCACAGAGGTAAAAACGCTTTCCGTGGGAGAATTCTGCAAACAGGCTTACTTCTTTGCACTGGTAGTTTTTTCTCCTTAATGAATTAGGCCTATCCAGATGAGTAATTTGGGTAATGTGAAAAGGCACTCTCGATCAATTGTAAACTGGTCAATTAGATTGAGAGTATCCACGTTTTACCGTAACAATGTCCGTTGTAACTCTTTCCATCAATTAAACGCTTTTAACACATTTGAAAACAGAGTAGACCCAGATCAGACGGCTCCTATAGGAGCCGTCTGATCAGGGTCTGCTCTGTTTGCTTTTTTGACATGATATAGAGCTGATTCTATAGCTCTTGTTAATGCATTCCCTCGAAAAGTTCGCTTAGCCTGATAATGGTTAGATAGAGCAAGTGGTTGATTAATGCAAGGCAAGACAAATGTTTATTTCGGGATGGGAGGGTCACATTTATACGAATTACATTTCTTTTTTTTTATTTTGTATACAGGTTTTACTATACAAGAGTATTTTCTCATCATTAACCCTTTCGGCGCCAAATGTCTAATTGTCGTCTGCAATTCAGTAAAACAAGGACATGAGATAAATAAATGCAAAGTTCAAAGGAATAAAGCACATATATAGAAATAGAGATTGAGACAAATAGTGAAGTCCCTGATCAGACGCCACCTTGAAAAGGCGGCGTCTGATCTGGGACTGCACTATTTGCCGTGGTGCATTTATGCAACTGCGCCTGCGGCGGTGAAAGGGTTAAGCATTTACTCCACGTTATAAGCTTTATTACGCCTTTGCAAAAATAGTAGACCAAACTATTACGGCTCCTCTGGGAGTCTTGTTATCAGGGTATACTATGTTTGTCTATGAAACCATGTAAATCTTATTCTACAGTTTGTGTCATGACCCAAACAATCCTATGTTCATATGCCGTTATAAGAAAAAATGTAATTACTATTCACGATGTCACTATTTCTTACATGAACTCCCATGGAGTAGAACGTTAACATAGTGACTCACGATCAGTAGATCGTTGTAACGAGACGGATGATCTGGGTCTACACTGTTCGCCTATGTTAACAGCTCGAATACAGTATCCCCTTCATGCCAATTACTTATGTAAAAATATGATGCATGCTTTCAATGGTAATAAGGCGTTTTCTGACATTATGCATTATCTATCATACGCTTGCGTTAAGTTATGACAAGAAGAGGCGATTCTAAAGAGTGGTCACAAGACAGATTTTGGTGAGAAATTGATGCAATAGCCATGAAAAATGATAACAAAATTTACTTGAAAATTGAACGTCATCGATATATATATACAGAGGCGTATCTCAAATGTTAGACTCTGTATTTCTCCGCTAATCCCTACTATGTTGTGACCACTTTAACATTTTCACCGCCAATGTCGCATAAATGCACGACGACAAATAGTGCAGTCCCAGATCAACCGCCGTCTTTTCAAGGCGGCATCTGACCAGGGACTTCACTTTTTGTTTCTTTTTCTATGCGCTATTCCTTTGAAATTTGTATTTATTTGTCTCATTGTCTTGTTTTACTGAATGATTTAACAAAATTGGATTGCAGACGAAAAATTAGAAACTTGGCGCCGAAAGGATTAAGAATCGTCTTTTCTGAAACAAATGTTCAAAATGCACCATCTTATCTTTGCCTATGCTTTATTTGTTGCA
Organism: Azorinus chamasolen; assembly: GCA_963576725.1. Classification (NCBI taxonomy): domain Eukaryota; kingdom Metazoa; phylum Mollusca; class Bivalvia; order Cardiida; family Solecurtidae; genus Azorinus; species Azorinus chamasolen. Next base: position 17,818,989 of record OY755247.1, on the reverse strand, counting down.
GGTTCAGTGAGAGATGGGTGCTTGAACTTTCCAGCGGCCAGACTGGGACCAAAGAGAAAAATAATGCCCGTGAAAATGAATTTATATGTTTATATTCGGCTAATATCAAAGAATAAGAAAAGGAGAAACTCTAGAAATACAGGCAAAGCGAAGAAAAAAGACAAGGGACGCAAACGTAAATCTAACAAAAGACGACGCCGAAAATCGTCAAAGAAGAAGCGAAAGGGAAGAATTAAGATAACAATTACAGATGGAAAAAAGCGGCTGGCTAAACTACGACGGCGCGTAACAAAGACATTATGGTATGCAATGGAACTACCAATATCACAGTTTCCTAAAGAGATTAGTCAGACGGATACGTTCAAGCTTTGCATCACGTGTAAAGGCTGCAAAAAGAATGTGAAGTTAGATTTGTATAGGGACACGTCTTCGGAAAAACCAAAAATACAAGAAATTCCTTTTATTAACATTGTCACAGCCTCACATCTACCTCAAAGTCGTCTTCGGCCGAAACGATCGAGTGACGCGATAGAAAAAAGCAAGCAGTTGCTTCATAGAAAAGACAATAGTACCAGTACGCCACAGTCCCAGTGTTGCCTGGAAGAAATCTACACAGAGGATATTGATATCCCTCATTTACTCCAACCGTCGACCTTCAGAATGAGTTTCTGTGAAACTCTACAAAACACAAACAATTCTGTCCCATCTTCAAATAGATCTACTAGTAAATTATTATCAAAAGAGTCAAGGGGGACAATCCAAAGACTTTGCGTTCCCGCCACATACGAGCCATTTACATATTCATTCCTCGATCATGACCTCAAAATTAAATATGCTAGTATTCCTAATCTGCTACCTACCGGTTGCAAGTGTGTAAGTTCATAGATCCTTTACGTGACGTCATATGCTTTCTGTGACGTAGTAATATTTACCCCGCCGTGAATAAATGTCTGCTCAAATTTGAATCCAGGAGCGTAGCTGAATCCAAATGTAATGTACGCACCATGGCTGACTATTGGGGTTCGAGTGCATGCTCTCCCGGGAAAATTTAGAATTGTGCAGTTTGAAACCATTGTGATAAAATGAGCATTTTGCTCCTATAGGAGCAAATGCTAGATGTTTACCACAATGGTTTCAAATGGTGACTTTTACAGAGGCGTCAAAGGGCGTCAATATGAGCTAATGGTTTAAGTTTATCAAAGTCTACCCCTCCCAGCACTTTAACCGTCGATTCTGTCCCATTTATGGCCATAATTATTAATTAACCCTTTCACCGCCGCAGTCGCATAAATGCACCACGACAAATAGTGCAGTCCCAGATCAGACGCCGCCTTTTCAAGGCGGCGTCTGATCAGGGACTTCACTATTTGTCTCAATCGCTATTTCTCTATATGTGCTTTATTCCTTTGAACTTTGCATTTATTTATCTCATTTCCTTATTTTACTGGATGATTTAACAAACTTGGATTGCAGACGACAATTAGAAATTTGGCGCCGAAATGGTTAATTTTTTCGCCTTTCAGAATGATGTTGCGCACATGCACGCGTAAGGGAGTATCGCTAGCTACACCCTGGAATCTGTTCAATTTCGAGCCGTTGGCTACGTTCGATCAAGCTTTTAAAAAGCAATATACCAGTACCAAAGGTCTGGGTCTGAGATCATTCTCATGCATCTTATTGGTCAGTTTCTGATTCTGATATCGGAGTATCATAATGCTAGGTTACTCAATGAAGCACATTAATGAAACGCATAAGCATACTAAAACAATAGTATGACCACTTTGAATTTGATCATAAAATGTAGAACTTTATAAGTATCTGTCTATCAACATTTGACTATTTTTTTTCTTTCAGTGAAAACTTAAACCCAATTCCTTCATATGGACACACTATGCCGCCCCTGTAAAAGTCACTTTTTGAAACCAGTGTGATAAATAGAGCGTTTGCTCCTTAGGAGCAAATGTTCTATGTACTACAATGGTTTCCGAACTACATAATTCTATTTTTCCTTTTTTCTATTAAAAGCTACTTTTCAGTAGATTTATTCAAATAGGTTGGGTCTAAAAATAGCCTATGTGGGAATAGGTCTAAATATAGCCTAATTGGGAATGGGTTAAATGGCGGGAAACTAGCCCATGGTCCATGTATTTAATTTAAGAGTTTCTTTTCCCGCCCTTATATTTCTGGCCGGAACAAGTATCAAAGAGCCAAATATTTATATGCACAGTTGAACTTCGATATCTCGAACTACAAGGGACTATAGTAGAAATTACTTCGAGATTACATATGTTCAAGTCATCCGATTTTTAGTCTGGACAAATTCTCCAGTTCACAGCTTAATGCAGGCCTTAAGTAATGCTGAAAGCTCCTGTAGGAGCTTTTATCAGCAATACTTTATACCTGCATTAAGCTATCACATGAATTTCTAGACATGCATAGTAATACAATTTAGAACATTTCTGTATTGCAAATTTTTGAAGGGCAAAACCTTTAGTTCGAGTTTATACGAAGTTCGAGTTATCCGAGTTTGAGATATCGAAGTTCAACTGTATTTGGTTATAAAACCTTTATTCTTGTGGTAATAATAATGGTTTAGCAGAATAATATTGTGTAGTCTTGCAGGAGCAAACTCCAATGGTTGCTTTTGTAACGAATGTTTTAAAATACCGGTGCAACATACACAATCACTTTGTTCATTCCATGTTCCTCATATTAAATATTTATGATATAAAGATACAGCCAGGTCTCTCTCAAGTGACATCTTACGGTAAAATTTTGATTATCCGCACATACAAATAAATATCAGTATCAGTCTTTTAGACAGGATGCAGCTTAACCCTTTACTCCATGAATATTCATTTAACCCATTCCCTGATATTGACGACTTTTGACGACCCTGTAAAAGTCACCTTGTGAAACCATTGTGATAAATAGAGCATTTCCTCCTATAGGAGCAAATGCTCTATTTATCACAATGGTTTCAAACTACAAAATTCTTAAAATTTTCCTTTTCTCTAGTTATTGCTCCTTTTCGGTAGATTTACTCAAAGAGGTTGCATCTAAAAATAGCCTATGAGGTAATGGGTTAAGAGATAATGACATCATGGCTATTGATTAGATTATTTTTCTAATAACGCATGGTCACGTGTCAGTCACTGTAGAATTATATTTATATTGCATCATAAGCAAACAGAGCAGACCCTGATCAGATGGCTCCTAGAGGAGCCATCTGATCTGGGTCTACTCGGTTTGCAAAGGGCGCATTCATGGAGTAAAGGATTAATGCAGAGTTGAAAGCAATGCAGAAAGTTCCACCTGCCTAAAAGATCTCAATTCTTTACTAACAGTTCAGATTGGCGGAGGGGGTGCTTAAAGCAGACCGCCAATGTAAGGTAGCTTTCTGCCTAGCGTTTATATTGCATTAAGCTACTGTCAATCCTGGAATTCAGAAATATTCTTCCTTTGATTGATTATTTGAGAGAGATTTTACAGTATCATATTGTTATGATATAGATGTACTACTATTTCACTATAGAACCGGTGTTATATTATAATGTTATTTGTATTAGGTATGCATTCTTTATTCGTCCAGATGTTTTCTTCTGGAAGGTATTAGCTTAGCCCCAAAACGAGCAAACTTTACTACCCCGGTGTGGCATACAGTGACGAGTCGGACAAACCAATACGTCAAGTCACTGTGTCAATTATTTCGCTGATTAACTATCAAAATGCTCAGTAAATATTTTTTAGAAATGTCTTTTGACCCTTTCCCTTATGTAAGTGCATTCTTACGCATCTGCAAACAGAGCAGACCCAGATCAGACGGCTCCTATAGGAGCCGTCTGATCAGGGTCTGCTCTATTTGCTTACGGTGTAATATAGATCTGATTCTACAGCTTCTGCCTGAGTCAAAGTGTCTTGTGTTCATATGCAATTGTAAAAAATAATCTTAATAATATTCATGACGTCATTATTTCTTACATGAATATTCATCAGGGAAAGGCTTAAGCAGAGTATCTTATTTTCGTTTGAACTTTTTATCAGATAGGGACGCCTTTTTACGCATTTGCAAATGGTGTAGACGCAGATCAGATGTTTCCTACAGGAGCCGTCTGATCAGCATATACTCTGTTTGCTTATAGAATTTCATACTTCTGGTTCTAGACCATTTATCAGTCATAGCAATGTATTCGTTATTTTTGTCTAACAATTTGAGAAAAAAACCTTATTCATAATGGGTGGAGTCTTTCATGAATATTCATAGGTGAAGTGTCAAAGACCCGTGATCAGAGTGTCAAACAGTTCACCTAGCGTCTTATTTGGAGCCAAACTGTTTTCAATAGCTACCCAAGATTTGTCCGTAATATTTTAACCATTTACTCCATGAATATGCCTTTGCAGACATACGCAAAACCAAACACTATACTGTCACCACTCTTTAGAATCGTCTCGAAGAGACGATTCTAAAGAGTGGTCACAGTAAAGGGTTTGGTGGAGGAATGACGAGTTTAGTATTTGGGTAGGCACCTTTATCTGTAGGCGTTTAACCCATTCCCTGATATTGGCGACTTTTGACGACTCTGTAAAAGTCACTTTGTGAAACCATTGTGATAAATAGAGCATTTGCTCCCATAGGAGCAAATGCTCTATTTATCACAATGGTTCAAACTACAAAATTCTAAAAAAAATCCTTTTCTCTAGTTAATGCTCCTTTTCGATGGATTTATTCAAAAAGGTTGTATCTAAAATAGCCTATGAGGTAATGGTTAAACATTCCACTTTACAAGTATAGACCGTATTTATCATTACAATGCATATTCATGTTTTTCATTCTTTTGAAACAAATAAAAAAAAAAGAGGTATTGACCCTTTTCTCGTGAATATCTAAATAAGGATTCATTATTTCATGAATATTTATTAACTGAAGAAAACAAATCATAGCCAATGAACAATGACTTTGTTACCATTTCAGAAACTGTAAAATCAGATATCTTTTTATTACATAAACAAATAGACTAGACCCTTATCTGACTGCTCCCACATGATTCCTTGATATTAACCCTTAACATGATGAATAATTAAAAATTGCTCCTTCCTTTGTGAATATTAATTAACCAAAGGGCTTTCGGGACCCAATTGATCTGGATATACACTGTTTGCGAATGTCGTATATAGACGGTTCTCTCGCGTTAAAAGGTTTAAATGAAATCGTTTTGTGTGCACATAAAAATACGGAAACATATTTGGTGTTATGTTAGCAGCATCGTGAAAACTAACAACATTGTTTGCATGATGATAGATGAGCTATTTATGTACTACATAAGACAATGACAATATTAGCTAAAATACTTAAACCAATACAAGCCTGGACTTCTGAGCGCACTTGTCGAAATAAGTACAGCAGAACCTGTCTTAGCCCATTACCTCATATGCTATTTTTAGATACAACCTCTTTGAATAAATCTACCAAAAAGGAGCATTAACTAGAGCAAAGGATTTTTTTTAGAATTTTGTAGTTTGAAACCATTGTGATAAATAGAGCATTTGCTCCTATAGGAGCAAATGCTCTATTTACCACAATGGTTTCACAAAGTGACTTTTACAGAGTCGTCAAAACTCGTCAATATGAAGGAATGGGTTAAGCGGCCATCCAAAAGAGGTCTAATTATGGGTCTGTAAGGCAGGTGGTAGCTTAACATGTGCAAACAGGCAAGACGTCGATGAGACACATGATCCAAACTGTTTGACACTTGGAGTATATGGTTGTTGCAGGGAAAAGCGGACAATATGTCTTATGGTTTTAGACACTAACTGTACTAAGTTCGAGCGGGCAAATGTTTAATTCAGATTGTTAAATTTTAGTCAACTCTTTCGCTGCCAGATTTTGTCCTCTACTACCTTTGTCATCTGCTGCAATTTTTCATTTTTAACATTTCTTTATTTTTGTTTGAAAAAAAAAACCACCCAACATAGTCACAGTAACAAACAGTTTGGATCCTGATGAAATGCCGAGTCAATTTTAATTTTTCTTCATTTTTTGTTTAAAAAAACACATTCACAGTGACAAACAGTTTGGATCCTGATGCGATGCCGAGTTACTCGGCGTCTCATCTGGATCTAAACTGTTTGCATTGGTAACCACAGATGCGACATTGGCAGCGGAAGTATTAATACGACACTCTGTACTGAGGTCCAGATAAGATACGTAAATTACAACATTTTCAAAAATAACTCCTTTATTTCTCCACCAAACCCTCTTCGAGACGATTCTAAAGAGTGGTCACGGTATAGGGTTTGGTGGAGAACTGACGAGTTTTGTATTTGAGTACGCATCTTCTTTTGCTCCTTTGCCTATATGACGTATCAATGCTAGTACTCACCGCTATGGACAGCGTTTCTGCATGCATACCATTTTCAAAACTTTAACTTTTCGCTGCCAATGTACCTATGCAATCAGTTTGGATCCAGATGAGACGCCGATTTACTCGGCGTCTCATCAGGATCCAAACTGTTTATCACTGTGAATGTGTTTTGTGAAACAACAAATTAAGAAAAAATAAAAATGAAAATTGTAGCAGACAACAAAGTTTGCAGACGACAACATTTGGCAGCGAAAGAGTTAAATATTTACATGTGTATCTTGTTTTAAACAAACATCTGCTCTAATTTATATCTGTTGCAGAGTTTACTTACGCTTCAGTCGCTCAAACTATTGACAAATTATGGACCGGCCGTCGTACAGGATGCTTTAACCCTGATGAGACGCCGAGTTACTCGGCGTCTCATCTGGTTCCGAGCAGATGCAAATGTACTGCACGATACTGGTAAAACTCTTGTCACAGGGCGTATCTATTTTTGTACAGTTCGGCTAAACTTTAGAAATGGAGGAAAAACTCTAGACTTAAATGTGTTTTCATGTTAACATCTATATCGGCTGCTCGTTAAGATGTTGGGACTATTGTCATTGGATAACAGTTTTGTCTGTTTCCGCTGAACCAGTATTGACATTTAACTCTTTGGGCGCCAAATATTTTTCGTCTGCAAACGTTGTCGTCTGCTTTAAGTTTCAGGGTGGCGTTTCTTTCAGTTTCTTCTCTAAAAGTGTAAGCGGTGTTTCGAACAGTTTGGATCCTGATAAGACGCCGAAGTCATAATTATGTTGCATCGTAATGCAGGATGAAGGTTATGCAGAAAAGCTCGTTCTGCGTTACGATCACCCTCTTTAACCCATTCCCTCACATTGACGACTCTGTAAAAATCATTTTGTGAAACCATTGTGATAAATAGAGCATTTCGAGGGCTTGGTGTAAAACTATTCTAACTCCTTCACTAAAGTGAAGGAGTTAGAATAGTTTTGCACCAAGCCCTCGATTTGCTCCTACAGGAGCAAATGCTCTATTTATCACAATGGTTTCAAACTACAAAATTCTAAAAGTTTTCCCTTTTCTCTAGTTAATGCTCCTTTTCGGTAGATTTATTCAAAGAGGTTGTATCTTAAAATAGCATATGAGGTAATGGGCTAAGCAATCATCTGTTTTGAAAAAAACCAAGTCCTATTATTAAGTGGTCGGTATAGAGGAGTTTTAATGTAAGTCTATACACATACAGCCTAATCTCTCTTACTGGATCACTCACAGAGGTCAAGACGATTTGACACCATGATTGAATTAAATTAATGAAATGCAAGATCAATCAAATTTGAATTATGTAGTACATGTATAAACGGCGGTTTACTACAAAAAAATGATTAAAAAACGAAACGTTAAATTGTTTGCTGTCACGTGTTTTCTGCAAAATGTTGGCTGCATTAACCCTTTCACTCATTGGCTATTTTTAGATCCTACCTCCTTGAATAAATCTACCGAAAAGGAGCATCTTCTAGAGAAAAGGAATATTTTTAAAATGATGTAGTTTTGAAACCATTGTGATGAATAGAGCATTTGCTCCTATGGAGCACATGCTTCATTTATCAAAATACTTTCAAAACGTTAATTTTACGGAGGGCGTCAAAATGTATCAATATGAGGGAATAGTTTATCTTCATCCTTGGATTCAGTGTTTGTTGTAAAGAGAGATCATCACATTACGGTAGAGTTTCGCTAAAGAGATCACATACTTTATTTGCATCCGTATTTAACCCCCCCCCCCCCCCATGAATATTCATGTAAGAAATACTAATGTCATGAGTATTAATTAGATTATTTGTTATAATGGCACATGGACACATGAATTCTAAATCATGACAGAAACAGTGAAATCATATCTATATCATATCATATCATAAGCATACAGAGCAAACCCTGAACAGACGGCTCAGACCCTGATCAGACGGTTTCTATAGGAACCGTCTGATCTGGGTCTACTCTGTTTGCAAAGGCGTTCTAAGTCGTATTTATGGAGTAAAGGGTTTAAAAACAAGGGGTCACTAAGAGGGACATTCTGCATAATTTGTTCCTGTATTAAGCTAGCAACAGTTTTAAAAATCCAGAATTAGACTTATTGTGAGCGGTCGTGTTAGACAGGCGTGTCTATATCAAACAGTTTGGATCCTAACGAGACGCAAAGTTACTCTCACGTCTCTTCCGGATGCAAGCCGCTTGCAATGACCAAAGGCCTAGATAGCGATACGCACGTGCGCACGTGTGTAACATCAATCTGGAACGTGAACACATTATTATGGCCAAAATGGAACAAGAAATCGAAGGCTAAGGGGTGGGTGCTTTAACAGAGTTCTGTCTTGCCATGTAAGCTTTAACCCATTCCCTCATATTGACGTGTGTTTTGACGCCCCTGTAACAGCCGCCTTTTGAAACTAAGTTTTCCCAGGGCAGCATGCCCTCGGACCCTTATAGTCACGATGCGTACATTACATTTGGATTCAGCTATATACGCTCCTGTTGATGATAAGGATGATGATGATGAGGATGATAATGATGATGATCATGATGATCTTGATCATGATAATGATAATGATGATAATAGATTCGCCAATTGTTGATGTTAAGTTAAAACAAATGCATGCGAATTACTTCACAGAGAAATATTTTTTTCTATAGAGTAATTTGTATGCATTTCTCTTTCTACACATCTTGATAAACAGTATCCACGTGACTAAGTCTTTTTAGAAAACCCTGACCGTGGTAACAAAATGCTTGCGTTCTGATCAGACACCTAATGAAACATCTAACCAGACACCTAGACACAAAATGTCTGATCTAGATCCAAGCTGCTTGCATAAAGCAGTCATAGGATCTTGATCATCAAGGGGTTAACCCTTTACTCCATAGATATACATTAAAACCTCTCTATATCAGCCACTAAATTACATCAAGTATTTTGTGTTAAAGGCAGGTGGCTGCTTAAAGCAAGGTGAAAATAAAACAGAACGCTCCTATAGGAGCGTTCTGTTTTACTTTCACCTTGCTTTAAGCAGCCACATGTCCTAAACACCAACTAATTAACACAATTTAGTGACCGTTATAGAGAGGTTTTTATAACGTCTTGGCAAACAGGGTAAACCCAGATCAGATGGCCCCTGCACGAACTGTCTCGTCAGTTTCTGCTCTGTTGATTATGGAATAATATAAATCAGATTCTACAGTTTCTGCCATTACTAATATATCCGGTGTTCCTGTGTAAATATTAAATTTCATCTAATTAATATTCATGATGTCATTTATTTACATATATTAAAGAAATAAAGGATTAAGCTGTTGTAAAGCGGTTTCTAGACCAAAAAAATAAAGCCCCTCCTCTTTCCGTTCGCCCGTTATCTCATGAATATTTATGTAAGAAATAATGGCATCATGCATATTAATTAGCTGAATTTTATAATTGTACATGAACACTATATCTATATACTTAACCACAAACTACACAATCCGGATCCATGCTTGTTCTCAAGCTTTTTATTGGTCAGATTTGAGCCAAAGGCTCAAATCTGACCAATCAAAAACTTGAGAACGAACTCAAGACTCAACTAAAAAGTTTTATAAGCATGGATACCGATCTATATAATTCCAAAAGCAAACAGAGTAGACCCAGATCAGACGGTTCCTATAGGAGCCATCTGATCAGGGTCTGCTCTGTTTGCAAAGGCGTGAAAAAAGCGTTAAAGGTGAAATGAACATAATTATGACATAGTTTAAAACCATTATTGTGTTGTTGTTTTGTTGGGGGTATTTGTTCTGCTATTGTAACGCTGCAGATCATAGCATACATGACTATTTCAGTAGGAAGTTTGATCTCATAGTATTCAAATTGATATTTGCTATTTTAGCATGGTCGTTAGAATCGCATTTTTATGCTACATTCATTTAGTAATTACAGATGTTGAACTGTATTTTCGTAGTTTACAATTACATGTAGCCCGTGTATAACTAGTTACCTCTTCATTGCATTAAAGGACTGCATACACTGCATTTTATTTTTTAGAATTGATTTCAGTATATAGATACAGTTAAACTTCGATATCTCGAAATCGGATAACTCGAACCTCGGGATAACTCGAAGTAAAAGTCCGGTCCTTCAAATATTTACAATAAAGAATTGTACTAAAAGGTATCACTACGCATATCTAAAAAACGCACGCGACAGCTTAATGCAGATCGAAAGTAATGATAAGCTCCTACAGGGCCTGTATTTGTGAACCTAACCCTTCTCTTGCTGAATTTTAAAATACATTTCTCCTTCTTTACCCATGCCCTGTTGTATAATTACATACATCTTCACTGTGTACAAGTATTTCGCTGTGCAGTCACTGCTGTGGAGTGCACTAGTTGCACAATCAACTTGTAAATAGTGCAGACCCTGATGAGACAGCTCCTGCAGGAGCTGTCTCATCTGGGTCTTCACTATTTACAGGTACGTATATTGACGCGAATAGCAAGCGAAGGGTTAAGATGATGTTCACATTAGAAATCTGATGACTCGGACCTCTGTTACCTCGAAGTTATTTGTATTGTACCTTGAAGTTCAAGATATCGAAGTTTAACTGTACATTAATACTTCACTTAACCGAATTTTTGCAGTCTAATATGAACATTTTCCCTGCAATTAATTTGTTGGGGGTATTTAACAATTTGTTATCAAGAAAGCGGATGGTCCTTACATTCCATAGTAGAGCCTATTAAAGCACCCTCTTAATGATTGCGCATGCGCATTCGTGTTTTTGTAAGCTTAATGCTGCTTAACATTCATCTCGTTTCATAAATGTGATCAGAATTTATATTCTGATGTGATGCTGATCTGGATCCAGACTGTTTGCAATTGCAATCATGGATCCACGGACTAATGGTTAAAATGAATGCAGAAGGAAAGTTTCCATGGAAACGTTATGTAAAACTGTCGTCCAGCGTCCTACTCCAATTTACTTGAAAAAGTCATTACAGCAAACCCATCTAAACCGAATTTTCAGTAAAGAAATGTTTTAACCCATTTGCTCCCACGATCCCATATGTGGGACGTAGGCAAACAGTGTAGACTCTGATCAGACGCCGCGTAATGCGGCGTCTGATCAGAGTCTACACTGTTTGCTGATAGGAAATTCAATATACAACAAAACAAAAATGAATATATAGACCAGACATCCCTTTGATAAATGATAGACTAATCCAATATATAAGCATGGAAGAATCCACTGGGAGCAAATGGGTTAAATCTACATATATGCTTAACCCTTAACCATGGCGAACACTGTAGAGTCATACTTATATTATACCTTAAGGAAACATATTAGACCCTGATCAGACGGCTCAAACGGGACTCGCCTGATCTTGGTCTACTCTCTATGTAGAGGCACAGAAAGGCGCATTTATAGAGTAACGGGTTAGGCAGATGGCTTCTTAACCCTTGTCGTTTGCTGGACACATTTTCGTCTGTGTCTGTAAGAGGTCAAACAGTTTGGATCCTAATGAAACACCGAGTTACTCGGCGTCTCATCTGGATCCAAATTGATTGCATATGGTAGACGTCTTCATGGAACATAAGGAGTAAATGCTCGATGGGTGTAATATTGAAAGCTCCTGGGAGATTTCTGTATGACTTTCATCCTGCAATTACATGCCACCTGTCTTAAACCTTTCCCTCATATTGACGACTTTTGACGACTCTGTAGAAGTCACTTTGTGAAACCATTGTAATAAATAGAGCATTTGTTCCTGTAGGAGCAAATGCTCTATTTATCACAATAGTTTCAAACTACAAATTCTAAAACATTCCTTTTCTCTAGTTAATGCTCCTGTTCGGTAGATTAATTCAAAGTGGTTGGGTCTAAAGATAACCTATGAGGGAAAGGGTTAAAGTTCCGTATTGATGCTAATTTAAAGGTCCGATTTAGATGGGGGTTACTGTGCGTTAGTTCTTTTGAGAGGCCGCTGTAGGGACGATGCACTGTATCTACATTTGAACTTCGAAATCTCGAACACGGATAACTCGACATCCGAGATAACTGGAAATAAAAGTTCGGTCCTTCGAAAAGGTACAATACAGAATTTTGTTCTAAAATGTATCACTGTGCACATCTAGAAACACATGTGACAGCTTAATGCAGGTCCAAAGCAATGCTGAACACTCCTACAGGAGCTTTCAGCATTACTTTAGACTTGCATGAACCAGTGAGTTCAGTTACAAATCGGATGGAGCGAACCTCTGTTATATCGAATTTATTTGTATGTTCCCTTGAAGTTTGGGATACCGAAATTCAACTGTACTTTAAATGATCATGATGTACACTATGTTGCAATCTCTCATCGTTTAGTGTTAAACCCTTTACCTCATGAATATTTATAAAAGAACTAGAGACTGGGTTCAATGTTTAACCCATTCCTCATACGGTTTTTTTAGATACAACCTCTTTGGATAAATCTACCGAAAAGGAGCATTAACTAGAGAAAAGGAAACTTTTAGGATTGTGTAGTTTGAAACCATTGTGATAAATAAAGCATTTGCTCCTATAGTAGCAAATGCTCTGTTTATCACAATGGTTTCACAATATGACTTTTACAGAGCCGTCAAAAGTCGTCAATATGAGGGAATGGGCTAAACTATGTTATAATGAACATTGATACCTTTTAACCCATTCCCTCATATTGCCTACTTTTGACGACTCTGTAAAAGTCACTTTGAGCAAAATTTTAATGCTCTATTTATCACAATGGTTTCAGCTACAAAATTTTAAAATTTTCCTTTTCTCTAGTTAATGCTCCTTTTAGGTAGATTTATTCAAATAGGTTGTATCTAAAACTAGCCTATGAGGTAATGGGTTAAACTGGCATAATGGACATGAGAGAGTTTGACCATTACAGAAACTGTATCATCGCACCTACATGATTCCCCAAGCAAACAAAGCAGACCCTGGTTAGACAGCTCTTTCAGATGTATGATCTCAGTCTTCTCTGTGTGCAAGCGAGTTAAAAGGCATATCCATGAGGTGAAGTGTTCAATGTACTTTGCATAGATATTGTATATGAATTATTTATGTTATTTCTTCCTTTCAACCGACATAATTTTGTTTTACAATAAATTGTCCCGGTGTATTCATATGAATTTGTATTGAATTACCTCCCTTCACTGTGAAATATAATCTCCCGCCATATAGGCGACTTTAGGCACATTTGCAAACAGAGCAGACCCTGACCCAGAGAAGACAGCTAATGTAGGAGCTGTCTTATCAGGGCGTGCTCTGTTTGCTTATGGAATAGTTTAGATCTGATTCTGAAGGTATTTTTTCAAGTGTAATTATAGAACGTCAGTCTATGAATATTCATGCAGTAATAATTTATTAAACTAATGTGTATGAGACACTGACAGAGGTAGACCTAATGTCCCAGTCGGAACACCTCAATGGTGTTAAACGCAACTTGACGCGTTAAACAGCTTTGTACACTGTGATCCTTTGTATAATAATCTACCATTGTACATTGGTGTACCTTTGTACAATGATCTACCTTTGTACATTGTTGTTCTTTTGTACACTGGTGTTCCTTTGTACATTGGTGTGCATTTGTACATTGGTGTACCTTGGTACATTTGTGTGCCTTTGTACATTGGTGTGCCTTTGTAAGTTGATGTACCTTTGTACGCTGTTGTACCTTGTACAGTAGACCAATGTACAGAGGTATATCAATGTACAAAGGAAAATCAGTACAAAGGTACACTAATGCTCAAAGAAACACCACTACAAAGCTACAGAAATGTACACAACTTTAACAATGTATTAAGCTACATTAATGTACAAAGGAACACCAGTACAAAGGCACGCACATGTACACAGTCACACAAATGTACAAAGCCACACCAATATACAAGGTTACACCTACGTATAAAGGTACTCCATAGTACAAATACACATCATTGTAAAAAGGTACACCAACGTACAAAGGTACACCAACGTACAAAGGTACATCAAAGTGTAAAACTCCAGTAATGCACAAAAATACATAAATGTACAAAGCAACACCAATATACAAAGGTACAACAGTGTGCAAAGCAATACCAATGCACAAAGCAAACTACACCAATGCAAAAAGCTCCAACAATGCATAACGCAACACCAAAAACTTCCCCATTAATTCTACTTTAATCCACAAAGATGTACCAAAAGACTAGAGTTACACTAATGCATAACGATACACCAATGCCCAAATCTAAACCAGTACACAAATCTACACCAATGCACAAAACTAAACCAAAGCACAAGCAAACACCCATGCACAGGATGCATCCATGCGTTAAAATTTATCAATGTACACAGCTACAACATGCTAACTGCTACATAATTTCATTAAGCTACACTAATATACAAAGCTTTTACAAATGAACAAAGCTATAAAAATGTGCAACGCTATAGCAATTTACAAAGTAACATCAATTTACAAGCCTGGAACAATGCATAAGCCTACACCAATTCACAGAGTTGCAACGACGAGTTAAAATGCATACATGAACATGGCTACAACAATGCATAACGCCGCACAAATGAATACAACTACACCAATGCACAAAGTTACATATATGCACAAAACTACACCAAAGTACAAAACTGCCATTGCGCATTGCTACACCAGTGCACAGCGCTACTAATGCGTAAATCTACACTAATACACACAGCTACATCAATGCGTCACATTGCACCAATGCACAAAATTAATTACACCAATGCTCAAAGCTGCATCCATGCACAAAGCTACAAAAATGCAAAGAGCTACAGCAAATCCATCACACTACACCAATGCACTAAGCTACATTCGTGCACAAAGCTACGCAAATGCATCGCTTTACGCCAATGCACAAAACTACACCAATGCAAAAAGCTACTCCAATTCATCAGACTGCACCAATGCATAAAGCTACATTAATTGAAAAGGCTATATAAATGCATCACACTATATCAATGCACAAAATGACAACACTGAAGAAAAGCTACAGCAATACAAAAATCAATGCACAAAGTTACATCAGTGCTTAATACTACACCAATTCACAAAGTTACACCACTGCACAAAGCTACACCAATGCACAAATATATCATGCACAAAGCTACATCAATGCAGAAATCTATAATGCACAAAGCTACACCAATGCACAGAGCCTTATCAATGCTCAAACTACATAACTGCGAAAATATACAACAATTCGAAAACTACGCCAATGAACAAAGCTATTATCATGCACTAATAATAATGCAAATATTTACACCAATGGATAAAGCTACACTTATGCACAAGGATGCGCAGAAAGATAAAGCTACGCAAATGTACAAAGCTGTACTAATGTAAATAACTATCCCCAAAGAATAAAGCAAAACACAAACACAGAAAACTACTTCAATGCGCAAGGATATGCTAATTACAAGACTGCGCCAGTGAATAAAGCTATACAAATATACAAAGCTACATCATTGTACAATACTGCACTTTTGCTCAAAGCTCCAGCAATTCATAAAGTTACAACAAAGACGATGTCCAGAGTGTCGATGTAAATTGTTTTAACCCTTCTCTTGCTGAATTTTAAAAAGTCATTTCTTCTTTACCCACGCCCTGTTGTATAATTACATATATCTTCACTGTCTACCAGTATTTCTCTGTGCAATCACTGCTGTGGAGAGTACTGGTTGCACAATCAATTAGTAAATATTGCAGACCCTGATGAGACAGCTCCTGCAGGAGCTGTCTCATCTGGGTCTTCACTATTTACAGGTAGGTATATTGACGTGAATAGCAAGCGAAGGGATACAATGTTTGTAATCCATGTACGAGTACCTGTATTTATATTATGCGCTACAGAAAGCTGCAAAGTCAGCTTTGGCAATTTCATACGTTTTTCTTAACGTGAAAACTTATTTTTTTCTTAGCCCTTTCCTCCATAAATATGCGTTTCTACGCCTCTGTAAAAGTCACTTCTTGAAACCAGTGTGAGAAAAGAGCATCTGTTCCATAGGATTATTTATCACAATGGTTTCAAAACTAAACAATTCTAATATTTTCCTGTTCTCTAGTAAATGCTCCTTTTCGACAGAATTATTCAAAGAGGTTGGGTCTAAAATAGCCTGTGGGGGAGTGCGTTAAACAAAGCCAACACCCAATATTCATACTGTTTGGTAATACCTGCGTATATTTGTGGACAGAGCTACAGATAAAGGTACGTACCTAAACACTAAAATGGACATTTCTCCACCAAACCTTATACTGTGACAACTCTTTAGAATCCTCTTTTCGAGACGATTCTAAAGAGTGGTTACGACACAGGGTGGAGAAATAAAGGAAATATTCTTGAACATGTGTAAATGTGTAATATTGTCATGTAAATATGGAGATTGACAGCAGGTTAAGGTTCATGGCCTTTGAAGAAGAAGTGACCATTTAACGTGTATCCACTGATATTTATAAGCTAAAGGTCGATTGTACAATTTGGTTAACATTTCCTGGTTGACTAACTGTATAAATAGAGAGCTAAATTCTAGCTAGGAGGGAACTGGTTTGAGTCTGGGTTTAGTAGTCGGGGAGAATGCTGCCAGTTTCTCATATCTCTAGGTTTGAGAAATAAAGATCACAACCGAAGTTATGGTGTCGTTATAATCCAACCGCTATATCACACAAGAGTGCCAGTGGGCACAATATACGCCCGTCGAGGTTTTGTTCAACATAAACTGGGGTTAACGTATTTGCTAAATTCAAATTCTAAGTCCAATTTTGCGACCAAGTTTCAAGGTTGTAAATAGGCATACTTTAACAAAAAACCTTAACCAAAATTCTAAATTAAAAAGTGCCATACTTGTGTCTAAATGCTTGAGATGAAGATGAAGCTTGTGATGGTGAACAAATGTTTCAAGTTTAAAAGCTTTATCTGAAAGGATTATGTAAATAAGTGGACTTTAACCAAAACCTTAACCAAAAATTCCAAGCTAAAAAGCGTCATAATTATGTCAAAATGTTAGACAGCGTTATGTACTCTTGCCTACAGGTGAAGCTTGTGATGGTGAGCAAGTGTTCCGAGTTTAAAAGCTTAATCTAAAAGGGTTATGTAAATAAGTGGACTTTAACCAAAACTTTAACCAAAATTTCTAAGTTAAAGGGGGCATAAGTCTGTCAAAATGTTGGACAGAGTTATGTACTCTTGCCTACAGGTAAAGCTTGTGATGGTGAACAAGAGTTCCAAGGTTAAAAGCTTTATCTCAAAGGGTTATGTAAATAAATGGACTTTAACAAAACCTTAACCATAAATTCTAAGTTAAAAAGGGGAAAGATTCTGTCAAAATGCTTGAAAGAGTTATGTACTCTTGTCTACAGGTTAAGATTGTGATGGTGAACAAGTGTTCCAAGTTTAAAAGCTTTATCTCAAAGGGTTATGTAAATAAATGGACTTTAACAAAGCCTTAACCAAAAATTCTAAGTTAAAAAGGGGCATAATTCAGTCAAAATGCTTGACAGAGTTATTTACTCTTGCCTACAGGTGAAGGTTGTGACGGTGAACAAGTGTTCCAAGTTTAAAAGCTTTATCACAAAGTGTTATGTAAATAAGTGGACTTGTTCCACATAAATTGAGGTTAACATTTTTGCTTAACGCAAATGCTAAACGCAAATTCTAAGTCCAATTAAGCGACCTTGACCTTGGATAAATGAGCCGGGACTTGGCAGGCTACTGTAGCATGTCTAGATAAACATTTTGGTTAAATTTGGGAAGGATCCACCAAGCGGAACTTGAGTTAGAGATGTTACAGACAGACAGACCGGTTAACATTTTTGCTAAACGCAAATTCTAAGTCCAATTGTGTGACCTTGACCTTGGATAAACAAACCGGGACTTGGCAGGCTACTGTAGCATGTCTAGATAAACATTGTGGCTAAATTTGAGAAAAATCCACCAAGCGGAACTTGAGTTAGAGATGTTACAGACGGACAGACAATCAGACGGACAGACGGACAGACGGACAGACAGCGCCATTCCATAATATGTCCCGTTTTTTCAAACGGGCGTATAAAAATGTACGCATCTGATCTGGATCTCTGTAGTAGAGGATACCTTGTTCATATCAAATCACGTGAACAAAACTTTGCAAACATTTACTATGCTCTAAATACTTACATGTAATGTTTTGCACTTTAGTGGACAATTCGTTATATGTTATAAAATACAGTAAACTACTGATACTTAGCTATAAAATACGTTAAAATACCGATAATTAGCTATAAAATACAGTCAAATACTGAAAAAAGCTATAAAATGCAGCAAAATACCGATAATAATCTACAAAATACAGTAAAACACCGATAATTCGAACACTAAAACAAGTTTCAATATCTATATTTAAGACAGGTGACAGCTTAATGCAGAGTGAAAGGCGGAGCTTTCTGCATGCCTTTCATCTGCATTAAGCTGTCACCTGTATAAACAAGAGCACCGCAAGCGGGTGCAAACGCTCGTCTTGCGTCATTGTCCAAAAAGAGCTGACGAATGCTGCAGGCAACGTTTTGCATATGAAACGTACAGTTAACCCATTCTCTCATATTGACGAGTTTTGACGACTCTGTAAAAGTCAAATTGTGAAACCATTGTGATAAATAGAGCATTTGCTCCTATAGGAGCAAATGCTCTATTTATGACAATGGTTTCAAGCTAAAAAATTCTAAATTTTTCCTTTTCTCTAGTTAATACTCCTTTTCGATAGATTTATTCAAAGAGGTTGTATCCTTGGCAGAAACTGTAGAACCACATCTGTAAATTTCCATCAGCAAACAGAGCAGGCCCTGATCAGACAGCTCCTACAGGTGTCGTCTGGTCTGTATCAACTCTGTTTGCAAAGACGTAAAACGCGTATATATTGGGGAATGAGTTAACTCTTTCACTGCCAACGTCACCAGAAAGAGACTCACAATACTTACTACAGTTGATGAAGCTATGATTACTTTTGCAAACAGTTTCGATCCAGATGAGATCTCGAGTTACTCGGCATCTCAGCGGGGCCCAGATTGTTTTACACACCACTTACGTTTCAGAGGAGAAATCGAAGAAAAGTTCATTCTGAAACTTAACCCTTCGCTTGCTATTCGCGTCAATATACCTACCCGTAAATAGTGAAGACCCAGATGAGACAGCTCCTGCAGGAGCTGTCTCATCAGGGTATGCACTATTTACAAGTTGATTGTGCAACCAGTGCACTCCACAGCAGTGATTGCACAGAGAAACAACTGTAGACAGTGAAGCTATATGTAATTATACAACAAGGCATGGGTAAAGAAAAAGAAATGTAATTTAAAATTCAGCAAGAGAAGGGTTAAAGCCGATGACATCGTGTGCAGACGAAATTTATTTGGCGCCAAAAGAGTTAAATACTGCGTCTTTTAGAATGTGTTCAGAAATATCGATGCTCTCAGGATTAACTCTTTCGTTGTCAAGCAGTCGTCTGCAACATTTATCGTCTGTTACAATTGTAAATATTTACCCTTTCCATTTGTTACTGTTAAAAGCAAAATCACAGCATTAAACAGTTTATATCCAGATGAGACGCCGAGTTACTCGGCTTCTCATCGTGATCTAACCCTGTTTGTATAGGTCCTCACAGAATTGCAGATGACAGTGCAATGATAAACTGCAGTGACTCATCGTGCAATAACCCCTGATATCTGCATAAGAAAGTGAAACATGGCAGATTCTGACTTCCAGGACTCTGTGCAAATCTGATGTACTTACATTATCTAACAGTAACCCTTTACACCGTAAATATTCAAGAATGAAATAGTGACATCATGAATATCAATTGGTTAATTTTCATAATGGCATATAAACACTGAGATATTTACCACAGCTGATACTGCAGAATTTAATCTATACATGTACAGTAAAACCCCGCTAATGCGACCACCTAAATGAGGTAAAAAGATGGGTGCTAGATGCAGGTGGTAGCTTAATGCAGGACAAAAGTAATGCAGAAAGCTCCTAGAGGAGCTTTCTGCATTACTTTTGTCCTGCTTTGAGCAACCACCTGCTTATAAAGACACCAATGTTTATTCATTAAGTGGTCGCATTAGAGGGTTTCTACTGTATATAATTTCATAAGCAAACAAAGCAGACCCTGAACAGACGGTTCCTGTAGGAACTGTCAGATATGGGTCTACTATGTTCTAGGTAGACCTGTTCGTGAAACTATGGAGTAAAGGGTTAACAAAATCAAGACCAGAGGGACAAACAGTTTGGATTCTTATTAGACAGCAATTTGACTTTAACCTTGTAGAACCCCGCTAATGCGACCGCTTAATGAATAAACATTGGTAGCTTTATAAGCAGGTGGTTGCTTAATGCAGGACAAAAGTAATGCAGAAAGGAGCTTTTCAGCATTACTTTTGTCCTGCATTAAGCTACCACCTGCATCTAGCACCCAAAATTATACCTCTTTTATGTGGTCGCATTAGCAGGGGTTTACTGTATGTGTTTTGGTATACAGAGTTGAAACAGATCAGACGGCACCGGTAAAGGAATAATACTGATATGATTTTGATAGACATGCATCTAATTAATATTTATGATATCATTATTTCTACATCCATTTTCTCGCTTTTTCATGTATTCGCAAACAGAGTAGACCCAGGTCAGACGGTTCCTATAGGAGTCATCTGATCAGGGTATTCTCTGTTTATTTTTTAAATGAGAAAGATCGTTTTTTACAGCTTTTGTCAAAGCTAAAAAATTGTTTAAATATGTGTGATGTCATTAGTTCTAACATAACTATTGAACAGGGATATGGTTAGATAAATATGCACGAGGAAAAGAAATTAAATTTTATCCCGAATCCGACCCATAAATTGTAATCATAACCGGCTTGTTATAATCCCTCACCGTGTCCTACTCCAATTTTCATTCGGCCTTGGCAGAATTTCAATATTTCGGTTCAATGCCATTTCAATATTTGCATACAGTATACCCTCTCTGCATCGGGCACTCAAAAGATATCCGATTATGTGCTTTATTTGTTTGTTTGTGTTGATTAACGTCTTTTTCTGCTCACTACGGGCTAACTGGATAACGAGAGCTGATACAGAGAACCCCTGACGCGATGCCCTTCTCCTATTATCGACAGAGTTTCTCTGGTTCTTTTAGATGCCCAGTGTAAAGAACCTTAACCCTTTCCCTCATATTGACGACTTTTGACGACTCTGTAAAAGTCACTTTGTGAAACCATTGTGATAAATAGAGCATTTGCTCCTATAGGAGCAAATGCTCTATTTATCACAATAGTTTCAAACTACAAAATTCTAAAGTTTCCCTTTCTCTAGTTCATGCCCCTTTTGGTACATTTATTGAAAGAGGTTGTATCTAAATATAGCCTATGAGGTAATGGGTTAATAATTCTAATCTTTTCTATCCTTATCAAGCTATCCACGACCCGACTCGCATTTGCAAACACCTTGAAACCAGATGAAACGCCGGGTATCTTGGCGTTTCATCGGGATCCAAGCTGTTTCACACTCGGTCAATAGTTTCTCAAAAGCTTTGTCCAAACGAAAGCAGACAAACTGCACCAGAGCTGAATGTAAGGCGACGTCATTGTTTTAAGAGCGGAATGAGTACTAACCATTTCCCTGTTCTATGTTTATTTCAAATTTCAATACCTACTGAATATTCACGGCCAAGGTAGTTATATAATGAAATATAGAAAGTGAAACATTGTAGCCATTTTAGAAAGTAAAGAAACAGATATTTTAGATTCCATAAGTAAACAGAGCAGACCCTGATCAGACGGCTCCTGCTCTGTTTGCAAATGTTTGAAAACACGTTTATATGAAGGAAATGGTTAAGACAAAGTAGCCTAATGCAGGTTTGAAATGGTGTATAACGTTCCAAGTTCGTTCTGTATTAATCCATTACCCCATAAGCTATTTTTAGATACAATCTCTATGAATAAACCTACCGAAAAGGAGCATTAACTAGAGAAAAGGAACATTTTTAGAATTGTAGTTTGAAACTATTGTTATAGATAGAGCATTTGCACATATGAAACAAATGCTCTATTTATCACAATGGTTTCAAAATGTGACTTTTACAAGGGTGCCAAAAGCCGACAAAAGGCGTCAAATGGGGAAATGTGTCAACAGACGTCAATATGAGGGAATGGGTTAAAATAGTCACCAGCTTTTAAACCATTTACCCCATGAATATTCGTGTAAGAAACAATGGCACCATGATTATTCATCAGCTGATTTCTATAATGGCGTATGGATAAATGATGCGATCGAATGAAGTACATTTAAGATCAATCTCTCCTGAAACTAGAATTGTTTTTATACAAAAACTGATGTCTCCCCCAGCACGTGGACAAAATAACTCTGTAGAAAATCAGCTAACTGAAAAATGAATAAACTATGCACAACGAGTCATGGTGCTGATCAATCCTATGATGTTTTCATGACAATCCGATAAAAGATTTTTGAGGAATCCCCGCAGACTTCAAAGTCCCATAGCAGAAAATCATCGAACCAGAACAGGAATAAGATATGCACAACTAGGTATGATTCTAATCAATCCTACGAAATTTAATGAATATCCAGTTAAAGGTTTTGGAGAAACGCTGCAGTCAAAATTTTCATGTAAAAATTTCAAAGTCCCATAACTCTGCATAAAATGGGAAGCAATAACTCCAATATTAATGAAGCCAGAGTTATGATAGCACTTCCTTCCTTCATGCTCTTTCCATACATGAAACGTCATTTCAATAACATCAGTAAAACAATAGTTATTGACCGGACAAGAAAATGTAACAAAGGGCAATAACTCCAAAAGTATTGATGCCAGAGTTATGGCTCTTATACACGACACTTCCTCTCATCATGCTCTGTCAATGTACGAAGTTTCAATCAAATGACATTAGCCATGTAGGAGTTATCGTCCAGACAAGAAAGTGTAAATAACTGACCTTGAATTGTGACCATGACCTTGAATTTTGAGCTTGACCTTTGAAGATTGTGCCTAAATTCTGCTGTCTGCACATCGCCTTGTTACGGAGAACATTTGTGGCACAGCATTTTGAAATCATTCCAAGGGTTTAAGAGATATGGAGCGGACACGAAGGGTATGGCTAAACACATTTGACCTTGAGTTGTGACCTTGACCTTTGACCCACGTGCCTGAATCGAATATTTGTGCCAACGCATTTTGAAATCCTTCCATATGTGTGAGAGATATGGAGCGAACAAGAGTGTGACAGACAGACGGACAGACGGACAGACAGACGGACGGACGGACGGACAACTCGACCAAAACAATATGTCTCCCCATTACAAATTGGGGAGACATAATAAAAGAAACATCTCGATTCAAATCGAGTGACAAAATTGAGTGAAAATGACAGTAATTACCGTGATGCGTCTAACAGATAAACGTATATCTGAAGTACTCCATATAGCATCTATCAATATTAATAGCTTCTCAATGAGGGTCTACACTATTAGTTACTGCAGTCAAAACTCGATTATTAGAACACTAAGATATGCATCATTACAGGGTCCATGCTTATAAAACGTTTAGTTGAGTCTGAATTCCTCAAGTTTTTGATTGGTCAGATTTGAGCCTTTGGCTCAAATCTGACCAATCAAAAGCTTGAAAACTCAAATCTGACCAATCAAAAGCTTGAGAACGAAACTCAGACTCAACTAAAAGCTTTATAAGCATGGACCCTGATCTTTAAGACAGGTGACAACCTGCATTAAGCAGTTGCCTGCCTAAACCTGTCTAAATTCTTCATTACTAATATTTCGAAGTCCCGAGATTTTACTGTATGTTTATTTTAAAGTGGTGCATTCTGTACTAACCATTGGAGTGGGGACATTTCAGGACGAACAGAACATGTTCTGCAACAGTTCTACACTTTCGATGTTCAAAGTATAAACGGTATGTACCAATATGTATATATATATATATATAGTTATTGAGTAGAGTGCGATATACTGCGAGAGGAACTGTGTGTTTGTGTATGAGTGAGAGTGAGTGTTGGTGGGTGGATGAGAGAGAGTGAGGTTGGGATGAGTGATGAGTTGTATTGTGACCAAAATTGTGTTGCAACAAGGCACTTATGTACACGTTGAAAAGAATAAAGTATCTGTCTGTCTATCTGTCTGTCGTATATTCATATTGTTGTCACAGCGCATTGCTAACATTCATTATGCAATTCATGCTTACATAAATTGCTATCATGACTGAAATACTGTTACGGCGACGTTTTACAAAATTCGATAATTAAACAAACATTATAGTCAGGCCATTAATCATGATAATAGATACTATTTCTACATCGTCAGTCATCGTGCCAATAAATACTTTTTGTACGTTGTTAAACATCATGCTAATACTATCACATGCAAGTATAGTTCGATTTTGACCCGTGAGCTGTGACCTTTAGGACGAGTCCACCTGTAGAGGTAAAACGCGTCACAAACCATGTATTTGTTCCGGAGTTACCTGTGGTTAATACGCATATATACAATAGAACCCCTATAATGCGACCACTTAATGAATGAACATGGTTGTCTTTATAAGCAGGTGATTGCTTGATGCAGGGAGCATTAAGCTACCACCTTCACCTAGCACACAGAATATTACCTCTTTAAGGTGGTCGCATTAGCGAGAATTTACTGTATACTAATAATGCACGATTGTTACGAGCTTCTTGTGACAATCATTGTCCTCTTACCCATAAATTAGAATGATAACAACTTCTATAAATAGAAAAGTGCAGTCACGGCTCAGCGCTCGAAATCGAACTATACAATGAAAAATAAATGGCAGACGATAACCAAACAGGCGTGTTACAGCGAGCAGTGAACCGTGAATGTACTTTACATTTTGGTACGTTCCACGATTTAGGGGCGTAGGCATTGGTGCAGTCCATCCATCTAGGGGGAAAATCACGATATTCTCATGCAGGTTTTAATATATAAAACAGACAGAATGCCGATTCCCCCCGAAAAGTGGACTGCGCTGATTTTTATGGTTCACTGCTCGTTGCTTACTTACCAAAGTTAACCCATTCCCTCATATTGACGACTTTTAACGACTCTGTAAAAGTCACTTTGTGAAACCATTGTGATAAATAGAGCACAATGGTTTCAAACTACAAAATTCTAAAATTTTCCTTTTCTCTAGTTAATGCTCCTTTTCGGCAGGTTTATCTAAAAGGTGTATCTAAAAATAGCTTATGAGGTAATGGGTTAAACAAAGGATGATTTATGCGTAGGCCTACTTACCATTAGAGCATATATCCATTTATCTATATTTCCAATTATCCATTAACGAATGTAATTCACACTGTTCGTCCTTACACTTCCTACAGTCCAAACTGATCTGCTCATAAAGCAACCGCCTGGCCACGTGGAAGTTATTCCACGAGAAAAGCGTGCGGGTCATGGTGCAATGTCACAAGTGTCGCAAGTGCATTGGCGTCTAGTATGTAATATATAGGGAATATTACACGAAGTGGCGATATGAAGGGTTGTATCACACCTGGTTTAATAAAAGAACACAACAGAACATCAATATTCTAACTTCTTTTATTCAGAAACAGAAAATAGACACGTCTCCGGTGCGTCACGGAAATGTATCGCTATTGCCGAGCAAAAGTAGTCCCACTTTTCGACGTGCAAATACGGATCTTGTATTGCACGCTCGTGCAATACAGAACATTTATTTGAGAGATTGTATTGCATGATCGAATACAATCTCTTTTTTACTGCAGAAACTGACAGGTATATAATAAAAATGTATACCGTATGTAAACTTACAGTAAATGAACAAAAATGCCATTACGCCTATACCACGATAAATACTACATGTATATGCACCTATATCGTCCAGCTGTCGAAGGACAGATTGGATCCAGATCGGGCGCATAATCTCTGCAAACTGATTCTGTTCCAAACTGTTAAGCTCGTAATGTGCTGAATTAATATATCTAGCTACTGTTAATATAAATTTGCCATATTATCAAACTCACAAGATGATTTTGAAACGCTTCTCTAATCTGTTCTACTATATTGTCATGGTAAACATTGTAGACCTAGATCCGACAGTTCCTTCATAGGTTGTGTTTTGATATTGTCTATATATACTAAAGGAATTTAGAAACGCAACTCGGACGTTGGGCCAGTATATTTCATTTATTATAATTATATGGTATGGTTATAAAAGTTATATTAATTTCAACTTTGAATATTTACCAATGCTTTGCACGTTACGAAATGCTGCCTACTTGCAGAGTGTGGAGGAGAGACGACGTCGAACAAGTAGCGTCAGTGTGAAGTACAACGATATGGTCAATACCTGGTATGACCCCATTTGCCGCAATGGCAGCGCGGATACGCCTGTGCATGGAGTTCACGAGTCCATTAACTCATTCCCTCATAGGCTATTTTAGATACAACCTCTTTTAGGGTAAATAAATGAGAAATATTCTCAGACGACTAGCATCTCTGATGTTAGTTGACAAATTATTCCTAGGAATCTGGCTCTATTCATAAACTTCTGCTCTTTACTCTGTTTACATTGCTACTTTTGCTTTCGAAGGATCTCCTTCTTTCAGAATTTATGTACTTCACAACAGCAAGTGTTAAGTGTTCGTGTGACACCCGTATGTTAGTTCAAGTGTTGTTGTATTTTCTGGTATTTTGGGGTAATCAGTTGAAATGCTTTTAGCTTTGAAATTGAATACCGCTTTGAAAGCCAGTGCTATGGGTCGAGAGTAGTGTGTCACTTTTAATAAATGCTCATGAACAGATTCAATAAACCCGAGTCTGCAATTTAAGAAATAATAAATTCATACCAGTGTTTTATCGTGCAATCGAACACTGGTAGGAGTTGAGATGCGTAGTAATTAAATTACGAGGCCGATAGGCCGAGTGATTTAATTATAAGCATCTCAACGACCACCCGTGTTCGATTGCACGATAAAACACTGGTATAAATTTATTATTTCGATTCTAACACTTCAGTTTAACTATAATTTGCACCGCCACAACGGCACTACGTTTCTTGTCGTACGAATTTTCGGAGCCACATTACGTCACATTACGACGTTACAGCGCGTGCGGTGTTTTATTGAGAATTCAAACACAGATACGTCCCTTCTTTGTTTATGTAGATGTGTGCTCGAGGTGTGTTAGAATTTCTGTTTTCACATTGCTACTTTTGCTTTCGAAGGATCTCCCGTTTTCAGAATGCATTTATTTTGTTACGGTATAATTCTATAACGAAATAAAATGATTATTTTGCAATTATGCTCTTAAACTATATTTGGTCTTAGATATCTTTACTTCGAAATTCATTTTGTCAATATTTATTTAACCATTTGCTTCATGTGTACGCCTGTAAACGTCTTTTCAAACAGAGTAGACACATATTAACTGTCTGATTCTACAGATTCGTCCAATGCCAAGACGTCCTGTATTCATTTGCAATTATGAAAATCAGTTAATTAATGTTGATTATGTCATTATTTCTTAACCCATTCATCCAGGCTATTTTTAGACGCAACCTCTTTGAATCAATCTACCGAAAAGGAGCATTAACTAGAGAAAAGGAAAATTTCAGAATTTTGTAGTCTGAAACCATTGTGCTAAATAGAACATTTGCTCCTATAGGAGCAAATGCTCTATTTATCACAATGGTTTCACAAAGTGACTTATACAGAGTCGTCAAAAGTCGTCAATATGAGGGAATGGGTTAATTTGCCTAATTGAGATGTTGTCCCACTCTTCCTGCAATGCCTGTCTCAATCCACCATCTGTCGTCGGCGCTAAATGACGTCTCCGAACACGTCTGTCCAACACGTCCAACAGATGTTCAATAGACGAAATATCGGGACTGAGCGCTGACCAGAGTGGAACATCGCCGTTGTTTGTCTGTAGATAGTCAAAACAAATTCTAGCGACGGGTGGGCGCTCATCATTTTGTTGAAACGTCAATCCATGACGTTAACCCTTTCACCGCCGCAGTCGCATAAATGCACCACGACAAATAGTGCAGTCCCAGATCAGACGCCGCCTTTTCAAGGCGGCGTCTGATAAGGGACTTCACTATTTGTCTCAATCTCGATTTCTATATAGTTGCTTTATTCCTTTTTGCATTTATCTATCTCATTCCCTTATTTTACTGAATGATTTAACAAACTTGGATTACAGACGACAATTAGAAAATTGGCGCCGAAAGGGTTGAACAAACGTAACCACGACTGGATGAAGGATGGTATCACGGTATCTCTGCGCGTTCAATGCTCCTTCGATGAAAACCAGTTCCGTTGTATGTCCATGAGCTATACCGACCCATACCTAAATTCCGCCGCCTCAAAAACGGTCGACTTCCCTTACGCCTGCGTCTACGTAGCGTTCCCCTCTATGGCGATACACGCGCTGCCTCTTAGCGGAACTGAACAACAGAAGCTTGGACTCATCCGAGAACAACACCCTCCTCCACCGATGCATGGAAAACAATTCCGGACGATGTAACTGGAGCCAATCCATGCGAAGTTGACGCCGAGGTCTTGTTAATGGCAAACCTACGTATGGTTGTCTTGCTATAATTTTCTAAATCTGACACACTTCGTGCACACGGTTTGTTGTTATTAGGTCCTCTCAAATGCCTGGCAGTTTCTTCCGGTGTCTGGAACATGTGACGTTAGAGTGTCAACCTTATAAAAGCGTCATCAGGACGCGACGTTACTCGGGGCCGGCCTGGTCGAGGACGGTCATTCGTTGTACTAGTGGTACGCAGACGAATGACCGTCCTAGAGATAGCGCTTGTGTGTGCTCTAAGATGATTTGCAACGTTACGCTACGAAAACTTCTGTTCATCAGCATCCGAACGACTTCTTGCCGCTGATCTTTGTTAAAGCGCGGCATTGCCAACTTTGATTAGATTAGAATTTTCTTTTTTAAAATTTTCTAACTAGAACTTATGTGACCTAACCTGTACACTCTATACAATTACCTGTATTCACGTGACCTGTAGTTTACACCAAGTCCGTGCTACTCGTGATAACGGTGAACGTTCGACGACCTGTTCCGGACAATAGGTTGGTGCAGTCACGGAAAAGTCTTGCAAAATAGTGAGAACATATTTGTACATAAATAATTCAAGTTTTAAAAAGTTGCGTATCTAATTTCTTATATTAACATTTATATGTTAAAGAAATATACAGGTATTACATCTCTTGTAGTGCTTGTATGTCTTTTTAATAATAAAGAAATGTGTCCATGGGACATGGATGCCCCCGCCGACAAACAGGGAGTAGATGAACGACAGACCTGAAACAATGGAGACACGGTACAACTCGCTATGATTATGCTTCAGGCAAAATATCAAATCATTACAGCTTACACAAGCGAAGAAATCTTTGACAAAAAAAATTGTCATTAAACAGTCACCAAAATTCAATCAAAGTGTCGGCAAACAGGAATGGATGACAGACCTGAAAGGTGGAGACAGGTTACAACTCACTATGATAATGCTTCAGACCAAACACGAAACCATTCCACCAGACACAAGCCAAGAAACCCTTGACGAAAAGTTCGTGCGTACGGACGGACAAGGGTAAAACTTAATGCCCCCGTCGCCTAAAGGCGGGGGCATAAAAAGTACATCATTATAGTAAAATGCAATCACACAATCGCTACGATTAACCTCATTAGTAAACCGTGGCACGGTCTAGCGGGTCTCCGTCTGGCTGGCCAGGTTATTCATTGACAATTGTACGTTATCTAATCCATTCCCGCATATTGACGTCTTTTGACGCTTCTGTAAAAGTCACTTTATGAAACCATTGTGATAAATAGAGCATTTGCTCCATAGGATTATCACAATGGTTTCAAAACTACACAATTCTGAACATTTCCTTTTCTCTAGTTAATGCTCCTTTTTGGTAGTGGGAATGGGTAAACATAACATAACATAACAGATATTTTATTTGGCATTAATTTGCATACGCATAGTATGGCCAATATAGTCATATTTGTACAAAGTGCATGCCATAAATATAATATTTGGAATTTCAAATCATGTTTGCAATTGTACGTGATTTATTTCAATTATTTGTGTTTGGTCACTTGTTTATTGTCAATCCCCGCCCTACCCCCATCCCAACGACTCCCGAAATATCTCTGTTTAAGTACTTAAGCTATTAGAAAGTAGTAGTAACAATAACAATAATACTATCTGTATAGAGTTATATGTATTCGTATTGCGCATTGTTGTAATCGCCACATATAGTCACAACTCTGATAATTGTAATGTATTATGTACCCCATGCTGCATGTTTCATGCCTGAGATGTAATAAAGTTCTGCTCTGTTCTTCTAATAAGTACTGTTTGTACATTCAATTTTGCCATACTGATAAATACTGTTTGTATAATGTTATTCACCATGCTAATAAATAATATTTGCACTTTTCTTATAATCATGCTAATTAAAACTATTTGCCATTCCTTCTTATCATACCAATGAATACATACTTATATAGTTTTTTACATAAATATACGCATGATAATAAATATTGTTTGTACATTGCTTTTGATCTTGCTAATAAATATTGTTTGTGCATTGCTTATATTCATGCCAGTAAATGTAATGTTTGTAAAAGCACAGCTTGTATATTTCTTATAACCATGCTAAGGAATACAGTTTATGATTACTAATTACCGTGCTAATAAATACTGATTGTATTTTCTAAACACCATGCTAATAAATGTGGATTTTTTGTTAATTATCATGAGAGTACAGTAAAAACCTCTCAATAACGGTCACTAAATTACATTAAGTATTTTGTGTTACAGGCAGGTGGTTGCTTAAAGCAAGGTGAAAGTAAAACAGAACGCTCCTATAGGAGCGTTCTGTTTTACTTTCACCTTGCTTTAAGCAGACACCTGCCCTAACTGCCAATTAATTAACATAATTTAGTGTCCATCATAGAGAGGTTTTATTGTAATTACTAATTACCATACTGATAAATACTGATTGTATTTTTTAAACACCATGCTAATAAATATTGTTTTTTGTTAATTATCATGGTAGTAAATACTGTTACACATTGTTAATAATCATGCTGATAGATACCATTATAAATTGCTGATACAATGTTTTTATTTTGTTACTTATCCTGCTAACAAATACTGCTTCTACATTGTTAACCCATTCCCTGACATTGACGACTTTTGATGACTCTGTAAAAGTCAATTTGTGAAACCATTGTGATAAATAGAGCATTTGCTCCTATATGGTTTCAAACTACAAAATTCTAAAATTTTCCTTTTCTCTAGTTAATGCTCCGTTTCGGTAGGTTTATTCAAAAAGGTTGTATCTAAAAATAGCCTATGAGGGCATGGGTTAATAGGCATGCTAATAGATACTGTTGTAAATTCCTAAGAATCATGTTAATAGACAATGTTTGTAGATTGCTAAATATCATGTTATTAAATAGAGGATCTTACATGATTGTTCTTGATTATTGGATTTATTAAATGAGTCTTTTTAAAACGATAAAAACGAGCTTTAGCTCGTTTTTTTTTATCGTTTTAAAAAGACGAATTTAATAAATTCAATAATCATGAACACGAATGCAAGATTCTATTTATAACATAACAAACACAAATGTTTTTTGCAGCCAATATTTCAGCAGTAAAGTGGATTGTTATAAATGCTCCTTACATATAGAAATGATGAATGAAATGAGTTATTAGGTTCGCTAAATAACTGGGACAAAGTAGGTCCAAAATATCCAACTGTTTTTTGACTAACTGTCATATCAACAAGGATCTAATTTAGACCTCTCTAATATTCAATTTAACTGTGATAGTTTATGATAACAAAAACCTACAGAAACACGTCAAAATAATTTTTGAGTTACCGTTTCGACATACAAACACGTCACATTATGACGTCACTGTACACAACATGTGTCTGTAAAGTGCGCCATTTGCTAATAGTTTAAATGAAGACTACACACAGTTAGCCTAGAGACGTCTGACACTCACTGTCAATGGGATTAAAATGCGCTTTCGTTTTGGTATATTAAGCCCTTCATCAGTGTTGTATAGTTTATTGAAATGGACAAAAGATTCAGTACGAACTGCTGCATAAATGTGTTGGAACAGGAGGAAGATGTTCGCGATCAGCTGATTTGGAGTATAACATATTTGAAATATGCTTGTTCTGTGCTGGATTCAGATGACTATAGTTGTTGATTGATGTTTGTGCTGTGCTGGATTCAGATTACTATAGTTGTTGATTGACGAGATATTTTTATGAGTAGAAATCTGCATAAACAAAAGGACATGCCGTGACGAATTAGTAGAATGGATGGTTTGGGTCAGAGTAGCTAGTAGGTCTTTTTTGGCATACATTTTGTAGATATTTACTGACAGCGATTACAATTCGTATTATTTTATCGAAATTAAGGCGCAACTGACAACAGTTCTTTGCCATCTATCGTGACTCAATCGTTGGCAGGTAGGTCACCGTCCGCCAGTTTGTTTGTTTTGACAGCGCGTGTGAATACAGTTCGGTCGTTCGAATGTTATTCACTAGTGAATATATGCCCGTGAATATCAAACAATAAATGATAGTGTTACGTCACGCTGAAGGCACGAGTTATGTTATAAATACTGTTTATACATTGACAATACAGTAAAACCCCTCAAAACCGGACGTTAAATTTGGTATAAATATCGGTCTTGGAGACAGGTGGCAGCTTCATGCAGGGTGAAAGTCATGCAGAAAGCTCCTCGAGGAGCTTTCTGCATGACTTTTACCCTGCATGAAGCAGTCACCTGCCTAAAAGTATCTAAATTCTTCTCTACTAGAATTCCGGTTTAGAGGGGTTTCACTGTAATCATGGGCAAACAAATATTGTTTGTACATTTCTTATAATCTTGTTAATGAACACTGTTTGTGCATTGCTAACAATCATGCTAATAAATACTCTTCGTACATTTCTTATATTTTTGCTAATAAATCATGTTTGTTTATTGTTAATAATAATGCTAAATAAGTATTGTTTGTATTTTCTTATAATTATGATAAAAGTACTGTTTGCACAATGCTTATAATAATTTTTAATATACAGTAAACCCCCTCTAATGCGGCCTCCAAAAGGGGGCATAATTCTGGGTGGCAGAGGCAGGTGGTAGCTTAATGCAGGACGAAAGTTATGCAGAAAGCTCATATATCGTCCTGCATTAAGCAACAACCTGCATTAAACGACGCAAGTGGCTGTTTATTAACCCTTTCACCGCCGAAGTCGCATAAATGCACCACGACAAATAGTGCATCAGATCAGACGCCGACTTTTCAAGGCGGCATCTGATCAGGGACTTCACTATTTGTCTCAGTCTCTATTTCTATATATGTGCTTCATTCTTTTGAAATTTGCATAATTTATCTCATTTCCTTATTGTACCGAATGATTTAACAAAATTTGGATTGCAGACGACAAGAAAAAAATTGGCGCCGAAATGGTTAATGGTCGCATTAGCGGGATTTTACTGTATTAATAAATACTGTGTGCACTCTAAGACTTCTAATTATCATACTAAAATATAGTTTGAACATTGCTAATTACCATGCATATACTGTTTGTTATAAGGACGAATAACATATTGACCGTAACGATTCGGAGGGAAACGGCCATTCACTTTCAACATCAGTGTTTTTTACAGACTAATTATGTGCAGAAACTTAGTAATGAACGTTATGCAGTATTTGAACAGTGGCACCGGTGTGTAAATATTGCAATTTTTTGTAAACCATAAAACCCAGTATTGCCTGCTCGTACTATCCTAAGTATTCGAACAGAGAAACGTAGTACAGTGTTTGAAGTATTGTTTGTGCTAGAAACAGATAGGTTGGAGGATATCAACCAAAACAAGTAACGCATGTTGGTAATCATATTGATTCTTCCATCTTGTTTTGCTAGATGAAACCCAGTTTAATGATCGTAAAAACACGTTTTAACACTGCATCTGAATGCAAATGATACGATCTAAGTCATATGCTTTGTCATGATTAGAAAAATAATGAAATAGAGGATCTGTCGCGAGTTGTCTTTTAAGATCACATGTTCCTGAACGAGCCTTAGAAAACGTTATTAAGCAAGCCTATGGCGAGCTTGATTTAACATTTTCTTGGTGAGTTTAGGAACATGTGATCTTAAAAGACAACGAGCTTCAGATTATTTTTCTCTCATAACTAAAACAGTGTATTTTCGCCGTTTTAATGACATGTAAACATTTGTTTCCATGGGTTTGACGTCATATATGACGTATGGCGTCATATCTTTACACGTGTTACAGATCAGCGAATCTTAACCCGTTGTTCTAACCCGGAGATAAGGGGGGTCATGTTAGAAAAATAATGTCTGCTCAACTTTCGATCTGACGCAATATTGACTACGTCCGAGTCGATCAAGCTTTTAAGAAACTGTTGACCGAGTATCAAACTGCGTGGATCCTGGTGGTCTCATATGGAGTCAAGCTGTTTGTAAATGGGGATGGGGGGTTAAGGTTGTGGATAGCAAGTTCAGGGTGATTAACCCTTCACCGCCAATGTCGCAAAAATGCACCACGACAAATAGTGCAGTCCCAGATCAGACGCCGCATATTCAAGGCGGCGTCTGATCAGGGACTTCACTTTTTGTCTCAAACTCTATTTCTATATATGTGCTTTATTCCTTTGGAATTTGCATTTTATTGTGCTTAATTTACTTGTGTATTTTGCACAAATTATTGTCATGTATTTGTTTGTAAGTCGGTTTCAAAGCTCTGCAGTGCCGGTGTTAAAACTGTTACTGTAAACCTCAGATATTAAACAAATATTACTTGACTTGACATTATTTGACTTGCATCTCACGATTCAAACAATATCAAATTGCCTCGTCCTTGTGAACTTTTTCCACCAGAGAAATGTTTTATTGGGAAACAGAAACATATACCGTTACAACGCTATTTGTTAATGGTTTTCTACAAAACGCATAGGGGAAGTTGTAATGGTTTGTTTGTTTGTATCGGGTTTATACGTCGCTTGAACAATATTTCAGTCATATAGAGGTCTTCCATGTAAAGAACAAATTTTATCACATAATCTGTCGTGCGGTAGTGCCGAAACAGAGTGCCGTAAATCGCAGAAATGCACTAGTGCATTTTCTTTTGCAAATGAGCAGTTTGGCTTTACTACGCTGTAAACAATGGCCGAAACATCCGTCAGATATTGTCTGTTTCACTTTCTATGGCACTTTTTAAGGGTTATAAGATAGAAAGAATCTTACATTCGTGTTCATTACATACAGTTTTCATGAAACTCGTTTACGATTATGAATATTGTACACTCGCTAAAGGTCGTGTCATATTATTATAGTAAACTCGTTTCATAAAAACAATCTGTAATGGACACTAATGTAATATACTCTATATATTGTTTCGTGCACAGAAGACCCGGGTAGAACCATTGACCTACCGCAAGAAAGCTGGAAAGCTTCTCGCCTGAAAAATTCAAATGCCCAGGCCGGGATTCGAATGTCATCTTTGAGGGGCTAAGTGATTGTCAGTCAAAGACTAATATAGCCACTCGACCACTAATGTCCCCTCGTAATGACATAATATCATTCTCATTTAACCATATTCAAGAATAACTCCTTTATTTCTCTTCGAGACGATTCTAAAGAGTGAGCACAGCATAGGATTTGGAGGGGATATGACGACTTAAGACCACTTTTGGAATACGCGTCTGTTGTTTGGGACAATTGTACTGTATATGAAAAAGAACGTTTAGAAAAAAATCAGTACGAAGCAGCAAGGACTGTTACAGGTTTGACGCGTTCCGTTTCAATTGAAAATTTACGTAAAGAAATAGGATGGACATCTCTTTCAGACAGGCGTAAATTGCAAAAATACATTTTTGGTTTTAAAGTGAAATCTCATTCGACTCCAGATTATATCAATGAACTCTTTCCCGGAACAGTTGATACCTCAACTCAATATGCTCTCCGAAATAGTGATAATTTTGTAATTCCTATCAGAAGAACAGAAATATACTCAAATTCAACAATTCCCTCAACAATAAAACTTTGGAACGATGTAGACATAACCATTCGTCACAGTCCATCTCTGAATTCATTCAAATCTGGAATAAATAACATGTTTATTTCTTTTAATGTACCGAAATATTGTCTATGTGGAGATCGCTTCTATTCAATACACCATGCGCGTCTTAGAAATAAATGCAGCAACCTACACAGCCACCTCTTCATAAATCATTTACGTGACGATGCAATTTGTATATGTAACATTGACACGGAAGATGCAGAACACTTCTTTTTCAAATGCACACTATTTTCAACCCAAAGACTCGAACTGTTCCAGAATACCCGCGATGTTCACCCTTTAAGCACTCATAAATTATTGTATGGTATTCCAACTTTGTCAAATGATGAAAACGAACGTCTTTTTCTCCATGTGCAAAAATACATTAAAAATGCAAAAAGGTTTGGCTAATTACAAGCAAGACAGCGTTATCTACTCGTTCAGAAACAATATTTAAGTTGCCCTGCGTCGATGGTTATAATTAATTAGGTTGTGCGAGTTTTTCTGGGGGGGGGGGGGGGCGATTTGGCGCAGCGGGTGAAGATGTGGAATAAAAACGGATTAGTCTTTTCATTTATTTGTTTATTCATTTTTTTTCTTTGTGTGTGTGGGTTTTTTTTTATTTTGCTTTGTTGTTGTTAGTTGTAATGTCTTTCTGTTTGGAAATATTGTACTATGTTTTTTAGCTCATTCATTGTTTATATGTTTACATACGAATATCTGCTTTCAATGGGAAGGACCGTTTCTAATGTTGTAATAACTTGTGGTCGAACCCTTTTGCTATTGCTTTATACTGATGTATGAATATGCAATATTGTAATTATGTAAAGATAAAAGCAAGCAATAAAATATGATTAAACTAAATTTGGCCACGCGCCTTTATGTGTAGCTGTATATACAGTAAACTCTCGTTACAACGACTACGTTCGTGTCGACATAAGGTGTCGTTGTATTGAAAACTTCGTTATAATGAACATTGATACCCTTCAACCCATTTCCTCATATTGATGACTTTTGACGACTCTGTAAAAGTCACTTTGTGAAACCATTGTGATAAATAGAGCATTTGCTCCTATAGGAGCAAATGCTCTATTTATCACAATGGTTTCAAAATACAATATTCTAAAAGTTTCCTTTTCTCTAGTTAATGCTCCTTTTCGGTAGATTTATTCAAAGGGGTTGTATCTAAAAATAGTTTATGAGGTAATGGGTTAAACATGCCGTTCAAATTAACATCACTACACGCCTGTAAGACAAGTGACAGCTTCATGTAGGGTGAAAGTCGTGCAGAATGCTGTCAGATGAGCTTTATAAATGACGTTCATCCTGCATTAATCTGCAACCGGCCAAAACATATCTTATTTACTAAAAAAATGCTTATTTACTAAAATTTCCAGAGGGGGTTTACTATAAGCGTTTCCAAAATTCGTGTCAATATAATGAATATTCCGTTATATCGAATGTCGTTATAACGAGTGATCACTGTACCAACATTCTAGCTAAGAAATATTGATTGTACAAAAATGTTCATTTTTTCCAACATTACTGCATTCTACGACCATTACCACGTAAAGCATGTACTTATTTTGCAAAATAATAGTCATAGCCTCTCCGAGATCTACGGCATTGTGAACATCATGACGCATTGAGATGAAAATTATGTTATAATAACCCGTTACTACATATATGTGCTTTTTAACGCATTTGCAACATATAAGACCCAGATCAGATGATTCATGCAGAGTCCATCCGATGAGGGTATACAATGAACCCTCATTAAAACGGAGGTGTTTGTTTCCAGACAGTATGCTGGTATAACGAGATTACCGTTATAACGAGTTTAAATATGAAAGGAACCATATGGCCAGTTTTAAACTAGTACTAACAGGTGAACGCTTAATGCAGAACACAAGAAGTGAAAAAAGCTCCCTTTGGGAGCTTTTTGCACTTCTTGTGTTCTGCATTAAGTGATCATCTGTCTTATTGGCATTGCACATATTTATTCAGTGACTGTTTCAAAGACTTAACGGTAATTTTGTTCAATGCATACTGTCGGTATAACGGGGTGCCATTGTAACGAATGCCGGTGTAATGAGGGTTCCCTGTATTAGCGTATGGCATCATGTAGATTGCGCCGCGGGCAAACAATCCATGTGTTAACGTCATTATGAAAAAGTAATTCATGCCATCATGATGACTAAAACTATATTTTCTTATAACATACTGAAAATAAACTAATGTATATTCATACATATATGATTTCTTGCATATGTAATCATGGAATAAGGAGACACCATCCGTTTCAAAGAATAACTTAATGCTTAGTAGAAACTAGATCCCAGAGTGTATAGCTGTACCACCATCACAGTGGCATTCAAACTTTCATAAGTAGCATATACGTCATATCCACATCATATTTGAAACTATATTTACATTAACCCTTCTCTTGCTGAATTTTGAAATACTTTTCTTCTTCTGTACCCATGCCCTGTTGTATAATTACACATATCTTCACTGTGTACACGTATTTCACTGTGCAATCACTGCTGTGGAGTGCACTGGTTGCACAATCAATTTGTAAATAGTGCAGACCCTGATGAGACAGCTCCTGCAGGAGCTGTCTCATCTGGGTCTTCACTATTTACAGGTAGCTATATTGACGTGAATAGCAAGCGAAGGGTTAATGTCAATATGACCAGCGTGTCTACAATTTCCGACTTCATAAATACAAGGGCAATAACTCTGTACTGACAAGTTCGATTCGGTCAAAGGTGATAACCATTGCCTGCTATTGGGTGCTTCTGCTCGCACGCCTTCATGTGCAGATAAATATTTCTCCAAAGTTTCAAGACTATGTCCATTGTGTTCGATCCAAGTTGAAAGTCTATGGCCATTATTCCATTACGTACTGAATGAAGCCACATCAAACAACTCAGGTGCTCAACTTCAAATGATTGAATTTCCAATTCAATAGTAAGGGATTAATGAGCAAGTAGAAATATTCTGCACAGCTGGGTAACATACCTGTCATCAGAGCTGCAACTCATCTATCATCAGAACTGGCAGGCATCAGAGTTGTCAATATATCTGGCATCAGAGCTGGCAACATATCTGTCATCACAGATGGTAACATTCCTGGCATCACAACTGGCAACATATCTGGCATCACAGCTGGCAATATTTCTGGCATCCCAGCTTGCAATACGTCTACCATCAGAGCTGGCAACAGATGTGAAATAAGAGTGTCGGTAGAGATGTCATCAGAACTGGCATCAGAGCGGCCATCAGAGCCGAAACCAGAGATGTCAAGATAAGTTGCGTTAATTAAAATATTTTCAAAAC
The DNA here is from genome assembly GCA_963576725.1 of Azorinus chamasolen. Lineage (NCBI taxonomy): Eukaryota > Metazoa > Mollusca > Bivalvia > Cardiida > Solecurtidae > Azorinus > Azorinus chamasolen. The sequence goes on along the minus strand of OY755247.1, from coordinate 17,779,044 downwards.
TAACTCCTTTATTTCTCCACCACACCCTATGTTTTGACCACTCTTTAGAATCGTCTCGAAGAGTGGTCACAACATAGGATTTGGTGTAGAAATGACGATTTTAGTATTTGAGTATGCATGTTTATCTGTTGCTCTGTTATAGACATACAATTCGATTGAGCGATTATTAAACCATTTACAATGGCTACTTAAGCTAAGTCTGACTGTCGGTCTTAAAGGCGTGTGATAACTTAATGTAGTTCAGTGAACCCTCATTACAACGGAGGTGTTTGTTTCTAGACATTATGCTGGTATAACGAGATTACCGTTATAACGAGTTTAAATATGAAAGGAACCGTATGGCCAGTTTTAAACTAGTACCAACAGGCGAACGCTTAATGCACAACAGAAGAAGTGCAAAAAACGCCCTTTTGGAGCTTTTTTAACTTCTTGTGTTCTGCATTAAGTGATCACCTGTCTTATTGGCATTGCACCTTTTTATTCAGTGGCTGTTTCAAAGACTTAACGGTAATTTTGTTTCAATGCATACTTCCAGTATAAAGAGGCATGCCATTGTAACGAATGCTGGTGTAATGAGGGTTCCCCGTACAAAGGATATACAAGGAGCTCCAACGGACGCTTTCAGCAGTATGGGCGTACTGTAATAAGCAACTACTTGCATTTAAAGACATCGTTTTGACTAATTAACCATATACTCTGTGTATATATACACACTTGACGCATTTGCAAACAAAATAGACCCATATCAGACGCCTCCTGCATGAATCGTCTGATCTGGGTCTACTCTGTCAGCTTATTGAATTATATAGACATGGTCTTTATGATGTATGTCATGGCTTAATTCCCATGTGTTCATATGCCATCATAAAAAGTCAGCTGATAAATACAGTAAACACCCTCTAATGCGACCACCCAAAAGAGGTATAATCATGGGTGGTAGAGGCAGGTGGTAGCTTAATGCATGACGAAAGTTATGAAGAAAGCTCCTGTAGGAACTTTCCGCATAACACTCGTCCTGCATTAAGCAACCACCTGCTTTAAACGACGCCAGTGGCTGTTTATTAAATGGTCGCATTAGCGGGGTTTTACTGTATGTTTATTCATTAAGTGGTCGCATTAGGGGGGTTCTACTGTAATCATTATTTCTATTGAAGTGGTCGTATTTAAGAGGTGCTCTTGCCTGTAGTGTTGTTTTGATTTCTGCCACGTATTTCTTTGACAGTAGAGATTCCGCTAGTTTAGCCGATTCTTGTCTGACAACGATCATGAGTCACCGGTAGAGACAAGCCGACATATCAAAACTGCTATGATTAAGTTTACCAATATTTATTGGACAGGGTCCATAAATCAGAGACTGTAAGCGACGACGAGGATGATTCACTTGTTTGTATATATCAGAATATATATCTACTCTTCTCGTATACGTTTGCATAAGATTGAATGTCTAGAAGTACAAAACATGAACCGTTCTAAGCTGCACAAGGGTGGAATTCGTGGCATCCAAAGCGTGCAAATATGTAGTTGAAAAACACGCATTCTTTAGCCCATCTGCTCTCACGATCCCATATATGGGACGTAGGCAAACAGTGAAGACTCTGATCAGACGCCGCATAATGTGGCGTCTGATCAGAGTCTACACTGTTTGTTGATAGGAATTTCAATATAAAACAAAACGAAACTGAAAAGTTAGGCCAGGTACACCTTAGATAAATAAGGACTAATCCAATATAATAAGCACGGAAGAATCCACATGGAGCAAATGGGTTAATCCTTTACACCATGAATATTCATGAGAGAAACAATGACATAATGAATATTAATTAGCCGAATGTTTATCTAATGACGTATGGAATCAGGATTGTTTTGCCAATACAAAATCTGTATGATCAGATGTAGGTAAGTAAACAGAGAAGATGCTGATTAGACGGCTCCTACGACAGGGGCCGCCAGATCTGGGTTTATTCTGTTTGCAAATACGTAAGGAAGCGCATTTATTGAGTGAAGGGGTCAAGCTGAGAAAATGGTTTTTGGCACAAAGGATTGTCGTCTTCATTGTCAGATATCTGGATCAACACTGTTCAGATACATGTAATCACATATTCCTCTATGCTTAATGCATAAGTTTAGCTAGTAATATGGTTGTGCAATCACTTGTTCGCACATAGACTAATCCGTTGTTTGAAAGTTATATTCTGAGGAATAAGAATAGTTGTACATGTACTTAAAAAAGATAGATAGATATATATATTGCTAAAATGTACAATACATGAGGCATATCAAACATATGTATATAATTGGCTGTCACAGCAGTGTCATTATCTACACAGGAAGGTACAGTGAAACTTCTCTATAATGGCCACTTAATTACATCAAGTATTTTGTGCTAAAGACAGGTTGTTGCTTAAAGCAATGTGAAAGTAAAACAGAACGCTCCTATAGGAGCGTTCTGTTTTACTTTCACCTTGCTTTAAGCTGCCACCTGCCCTAAATAACAACTAATTAACATAATTTAGTGACCGTTATAGAGAGGTTTTACTGTACAAAAAAGATACACAGTCTTCCTTGTTCTTAATATTGGTAAAATGATATATAGTATAGCCTAAGTCATATTGATAAGATATTAAATTGACAACCAAAACCTGATGTTGACTTTTTAAGATGAGATGAATAAATTACAACATTTTCAAGAAAAGTTTTATTTCTCCACTAAACCCTATGATGTGACCACTCTTTATGATCGTCCCGATGCCTGTTACAGTATGGCCTTTTTCAAGGAAAACCCACAAGCAGCACCACACCTTTTGCTGTGGCCATAAGCTTTCAGCAGATGTCACAGGCTTGGCCTTTTTCGTGGGAGGGGGTCCAGGATGTTTCCCCTGCTTGAGTTGTTTTGTCTCAGGTTAGAAGTGATGAGCCCATGTTTCATCAACAGGTACAAATTACTTGATAATCCTCTCCGATTCCCTCTGAAAATCGGCAATGTTTTCCCTGAACATATGCACCGAGCTCGGTTTTGGTCGGGATCAAGAGGATGTGGGACCCATCGGACGGAAACTTTTGTAATTTGTAGTTCATTGTGAATAATTGCATGTCCCCGTTCCTGCGAGACGCCAAGCTGTTTAGTAATGTACCTCTGTGTAACTCATCGCCTCCCATGATCATATCATAGATTTTATCTATGGTGTCCTGTGTAGTGACAGTTGGTGACCTGCCATGACGGGACACTCTTAAAGACACCTGCTACCGCGTTTAAAGTCGGCAGCTAATATTTTCACCACGCAGTAGGATGAGGCATCCTCCTCCCAAAATGTTCCTACCATGTCCCCATAAATCTCCGTGGGAGATAGCTCCTTCAGACCAATGTTTTGAACAACTGCACAACTTCAACTTTTAGGAAGAAAGGTTATATGACCCCATTATATTGCAACGCACTGCATGTTTGGTTATTGACCCTTTACAGCCGGTAGTGTAGTCATTATATTGCAACGCACTGCGTGTTTGGTTATTGACTCTTTACAGTCGGTAGCGTAGTCATTATATTGCAACGCACTGCATGTTTGGTTATTGACCCTTTACAGCCGGTAGTGTAGTCATTATATTGCAACGCACTGCGTGTTTGGTTATTGACCCTTTACAGCCGGTAGCTACGCTTCCCTCTTTGCTTGCACGATGGCAGGCCGAGGGTAGTACTCAATGATGGTATGATCTTAAACCCAGAAATGGGATGAGCTTACCAGACTCATGTATTGCCATTTCTCTGTCGTGCCATTAACGGCTTCCCTGCGATTGCTCTGGCTTCAGCAAAGCCATCGAGTACATATTTGACGGACTTTCACAGTTGTTGTCATGCTATGTTTTACATATTTTCATGTGTTTACCGTCTTCTATGTGGTGTGGAAGTCTTTGTCACCCCTGCTTTTATGTTTAGTGGGTAGCTTTCTGTCGGTGTTTTTGTGGTGGTTGCGTTGTTTGTGTCCTTTCCTGCTTGACTTTAATACTTTTTCATTCTTATAAACGTGATTTTTTTCACACATCTCCAAAGAAAGAATATCGAGATCAGACGGCTCCTATATGAGTGGTCTGATCAGGGTCTGCTCTGTTTGCTAATGGAATTTGAAAAATCTGTTTCTTTCCGTTCTAAAATGGCTACACATTTCACTATACCTATTTTGTCCATAAATGTTCTGTAGGTATTGACATTTGAAACAAATATAGAACAGGGAAATGAATAACCCTTACTCCGTGGCAAAAGAAATGTCTGCTCATGCTTGACTCTGGTGTAATACTCGCTATACTTCTTGTTCGGCAAGTTGATGAGGAAACTAGTGACGGAATATCAAACTGATGGATATTAATGAGACGCCAAATGTTAATGCAAAATACGTGGTGAATACAGTAAAACCCCTCTAATGCGACCACCAAAAAGGGGCATAATTCACAGTGGCAAAGGCAGGTGGTAGCTTAATGCAGGACGAAAGTTATGCAGAAAGCTCCTATAGGAGCTTTCTGCATAACTTTCTTCCTGCATTATGAAGACAGCCATATTTGTTCATTAACTGGTCGCATTAGCCATGTTTGTTCATTAAGTGGTCACATTAGAGGGGTTTTACGGTAGCGGGATAAGGGTCAGAGGTCCAGATAAGATGCATAAATTAAAATATGTTCATGAATAACTTCTTTATTTCTCCACCAAACCCTATATGTCACACCTGTGGTCACACCATCGGGTCTGGTGGAGAAATGACGATTTTAGTATTTGAGTAAGCACCTTTATCTAGTCGTTGCTCTGTGACGGAATATCAAACTGAAGGATCCCGGTGAGACGTCGTATGTAAATGCAAATCCAGTTGCGAATAACGGCATAGGGGATAAAACTATTCATTTAGCAGCAAAATGAAAACTAACAAGCGAAGTTACTATTATAATTATATCACCGGACATGCCAATATATGGTTGATGAAACCTCACTTATCCCAAACAGTCTGATGTCAGCAAAACAGACTATTTCTGTGTCAAAATGTATTGTTGACGAGTTACAAAGGCCTCATTATCCTGTATATCCCTTTCACCGCCAAAGTCGCATGAATGCACCACGACAAATAGTGCAGTCCCAGATCAGACGCCGCCTTATCAAGGCGCCGTCTGATCAGGGACTTCACTTTTTGTCTCATTCTCTATTTCTATATAGTATACCTTATTCAAATACGCTCCTTCTTTATTTATGTAAACTGTACCGGTCACTAAATTACGATAGTGCCCGCTGGAACATTATATAGTGCCCGCTACGCTCGGTAAGTTCCGGTAGTTTCCGCGCACACGGAAACGCACATACCGGTAAATGAAATGTATAAATAGTATACCTTATCCCAGAGACATATAAATACATATACATGTACATATGGCTCTACCTATCCACATACGCTCCTTCTTTACTTATGTTAAATGTACCTATCCCTAAATTGCAACTGTGCCCACTGGGACACTATATGGACCGCTGCGCTCGGTAATTTCCGGTGCTCGGTAATTTCCGCGCATACGGAAACGCACGTTGATGTATTACGTCATTCTAAATTATATATTAATTAATACATAAATACTTGAATAGCATGATCTAATATTTCGATCACTAAGGGCCTTTTTCAAAGATTATCGTGTCGAAATACATGTCACATTCTTGTTACATGCATTCAGCCACAAAGAAAATAATGTTGATCCAGCGTCGTGGTGACATTGGGCTGTTTTTACAGATGTCATGACGTCATCAAATGACGTCATTAGCGCAACGACATCATGCATGCATTAGCGCATTATCCTCCTTGATGTTAAGTACTGCCAAATGGTCTGTAAGTTCGCCATATCCAATCAGTTTGATGGATCTGTCTGTCAATTCTACATGCATTGAACATCGGTTTCAAAACTATAAATCTAACATCATCACTGCTATGACTATCGACTCCAGTGATGAGTTAGCTACCCGGCCACGCTCTAGATTGAAAAGAAAGATCTACTGGGTTTTGCACATTTCAATCCAAGAAATGTATTTAAACAATGCATTTTTCGAAAATAAATTCTGTGTAAAATAATGATTATTATTCAGCTTGAATAAATTGTTACTAAAATGTTTTTTAACTTTAGTAAAGGCAATAGATCTAATTGTAATTTGATTTGCAGATTAATACGACTGAAGGAAAAATTTATTAAATTGAGGTAATCACGGAGCGACACAGAACTGCTAAAATACTTACGTGAACAAAGGAATGCGGTATACTATAAGAAATAGTACAGCCCACTTCGGGCCTAATTGCATTATAGTCCTAGAGGAGCCGTCTGATCAGGGTCTGCTCTGATTGCTGATGGAATTTGAAAGATCTGTTTATTTACTTTCTAAAATCGCTAGAAAGTTCCACCTTCCATATTTCATTATAACTACTTTATTCATGAATATCCAATAGGTATTGAAATTTGAAATAAACATAGAACAGGGAAAGAGTTAAGCGGTCGCTTTGGCGTTAAATTAGCGATGCTCTCGGCTTTGAACTTCGTGGAACTGCTGGCTCGTCGTCTCAGCAGTATGTAACCCGTTTGCTCCCACGATCCTATATATGGGACGTAGGCAAACAGTGTAGACTATGATCAGGCGCCGCATAATGTGGCGTCTGATCAGAGTCTACACTATTTGCTGATAGGAAATTCAATATAAAACAAAACAAAAATTAAAATTTACACCAGATAACCCCTTGATAAAAGATAGACTAATCCAATATATAAGCATGGAAGAATCCAATGGGAGCAAATGGGTTAATCTGTTGACAACTTTGTAGTGTGTTTATTAAGCGATTGAATCTTGTCGATGCACTAATACCAGTAGAAACGAAAGAAAATGTACGCAAAGCAACATGAATGATTTATCAATCATATGTTGGTATGTCCTAAATTTTGACGATTTAAATTTAAGACATTATTGTCAATGGCCAATAGTACAGAAATTGAAAAACTTATATTTCAGGAAAATAAAAAAGATTTTTTTACAAATATTGCAAAGTTAAAGTTAAATCTGAGAAATATCTGTTGTCATTTCTTTTCCTGCTTATCGTGTTATATGTCATAATAAATATCTTCATTTCACTTATTCCGATACCTAGTCAGTGGTAGGGGCATCTAAGCTGACTGTACTGACAATCTCTTTTCCACTTTGTCCTGTCTTCCACTGGTTTCTGAGACGCCATGTACCTGACAGGGAGAAACAAAGGGATAAATGCACTAATTATGTTCTTACTACTGTATATACAGTACCATCATTGCAACGGAGGTATTTGTTTCCAGACATTGTGCTGGTATAACGAAATTGTCGTTATAACGAGTTTGAATATGAAAGGAACCATGTGGCCTGTTTTAGTCTAGTACCAACAGGTGATCGCTTAATGCAGAACACAAGAAATGCAAAAAGCTCCCTTAGTGAGCTTTTTGCACTTCTTGTGTTCTGCATTAAGCAATCACCTGTGTTATTGGCATTGCACCTATTTATTTAGTGGTTGTTTCAAAGAGTTAACGATGATGTTGTTTCAATGCATATTGCCGGTATAACGAGGATGCCATTGTAACGAATGCCGGTATAACGAGGATTCACTGTACATGTACGTATCACATTTGCTATGAATATTTTATTATGCTGAATGCAATAAATAATTGAATGAGTGTTTATGCAGAGGAATCGGGAGGCTCTTGACCAAACTTCGATACACATTAAGCCTTAACTCCATGGAGGCGCCTTTTTGCACCTTTGCAAATAGAGCAGACTCGACCAAAAGGCTTTTGTAAAAGCTGTCTTAATACGACATGCTCTGTTTGCTTAACCCATTCCATCCTAGACTATTTTCAGAAACTTCTTTGACCAAATTTTACTGAAAATGAGCATTTACTAGCAATAAAGGATTTGTTCAGATTTGTTTACTTTCGAAACCAGTGTAATAAATATACCACTTGCTCCTATTTTAGACCTAACCTCTTTGAATTAATATACCGAAAAGGAGCATCAACTATAGTAAAGGAGTATGTTAGAATTGTGTAGTTTTTAAACCATTATAATGCAAAGAGCATTTGCTCCAATGGAGCAAATGCTCTATTTATCACAATGGTTTCAAGAAATGGCTTTTACAGAGAGGTTAAGAGGCGTCAGAAGGAGGGAGTGGGTTAAGAAATTATACAGATCTTATTCTACTGTTTCTGCAATGGATAAAAATATGCTCACTTTGCAATTATAAAACTTTAGTTTTATATCAATGTTCATGTTGACATTACTCCATTCATAAATATTCATGAAGGACAAGGTTAACCAATTCAAATAAGACTTCGTAGAAATGGAATAGAATGTAAATTTACTGCGCAGAAAACAAACGGATTTCCAAGATATGGTTGTGCAAACTGTCTGAGTATTCTCAGGATAATGAATAATGGATAACATTTACAATAGAATAATGCTTCATATACAGAAGAACCTTACTTCAACGACTAGAAAATGATCGAACAAAGGTGATATTTAACCCTTTCAATTATATAAACGTGTTTTCACGTATTTGCAAACAGAGTAGACCCAGATCAGACAGCTGCTGCTCTGTTTGAAAGATGTGCTTCTTTACTTTCTAAAATGGCAATATAATGTTCCATCTTCCATATTTCATTATAACTATTTTGTCCATGAATATTCAGAAGGTATTGAAATTTTGAATAAATATAGAACAGGGAAAGGGTTAACCCTAAGCTCCAAGAAAAACTGACATCATAACCCTTAAAAACTGACGTCATAACCCTAAGCTCCAAGAAAAACTGACATCATAACCCTTAAAAACTGACGTCATAACCCTAAGCTCCAAGAAAAACTGACATCATAACCCTTAGCTCCAAGAAAAACTGACATCATAACTATGCATTATATTAACTTTTATCATGTCACCTCAACCCGTAGATGTTTTTACCGTGGCAGAATGTGTAGAATCATTTGAATTTTATTCAATTAGCAAACGGAGCTGACCCTGACCAGACGGCCATCTGATCTGGATCTACTCTGTTTGCAAATGCATATAAAGCCGTGTGTATAGAGTAAAGTGTTAAAGGCAGATGGCTGCTTAACCCATTCCCTCATATTGACGACTTTTGACGACTATGTAAAAGTCACTTTCTGAAACCATTGTGATAAATAGAGCATTTGTTCCTATAGGAGCAAATGCTCCATTTATCACAATGGTTTTAAACAACAGAATTTTAAAATTTTCCTTTTTCTCTAGTTAATGCTCATTTTGGGTAGATTTATTCAGAGGTTGTATCTAAATATAGCCTGCAAACTATAGGCAATACTGAAACTTCCCTTATTCCTGCATTCAGCTTCAAATACCTTAAGCTCTTTCACTGCCAATATTGCATCTGTGAAAACCTATGCAAAATAGATTCCAGATAAGGCGCCTAGTAATTCGACATCTCATTAGAATCCAATCTGTTTGTTACAACGGTAATGTTTTTTAACCCATTTACTGCCAGTGGATTCTTCCATGCTTGTATATTGGATTAGTCTATCTTTTATCTACGGGATGTCTGGTCTAAATTTTCATTTTTATTTTGTTTTATATTGAATTTCCTATCAGCAAACAGTGTAGACTCTGATCAGACGCCGCATTATGCGGCGTCTGATCAGAGTCTACACTGTTTGCCTACGTCCCATATATGGGATCGTGGGAGCAAATGGGTTAAGATAACCTGGAAGAAAACTGAACAAATGGAAATCGTAGCAGACAACAAGTTTTTCAGACTACAATATTTGGCAGCAAAAGAGCAAAGACGTACAATGTAACCTCTTGTGGCTGATCGGTGTAGAGAGGTTGCGATGTAATTCATCTGGAGCTGTCTAGGTTTTCCTGTTTTGTTATGAGTCACCGCGGGATCTGTATGAAGGATCTGCGGGCTGTCTAGCATCTTCCCTGCTAGGTCATGGTCACGAGGTCTGTGGGAACGAAAGCATCTCTTGTTATAAAGCAATACTACGACTGTCTACTATATCAATCTGCCCAAGGTTACAAAGATCATAAACAATTTCCAGCACAATTGGATATCGTATAATACTTCAATACTTCGGGAAAACTGTATGTTGGCTGAAGGTCTTTTTGTCAGTAAACAAGGAACAACGAATTGCAGCAGTTTGTTTAGAATACCAATGGTATTTCAGGATTCTAAGACAATAACATTGAATACAATCGTATATCAATGAAAAAGCCATCATGTCATGTATATTTGCACTATATGAAACAAAGATGCCATACTAAGAGATATATTTTTACCATTCCAAACATAAATGTGTGTGAGAGAGAGAAAGATAGAGACAGACACAGATAGACAGATACAGACAGACAGACGGACATACAGACAGAAAGATAGATAACGTCAGAGACAGGATAGAGAGAAAGGCAGATATATAGAGACATAGACAGGCAGGGAAAGAGTGGGGAGAGGGGTAGAGAGTTCGTGATGGGAGAAGAGAAAGAGAGGGGATGGGGATGTGGGGGGTGAGGGGACACAATTCAATAAAACTACTAACAGAGAATGAATTTTCATGAAATAAACAATGACTGTATGGATATTAATTAGGCCTACATTAAAACTCGATACTTCAAAATTTTAATAATGAAGAATCGGTGCATTTTTATGTAGGTGGCTTAAAGACCGATAGCGATACATGTAACGATAACGATGCCGATAACGATTCCTGTCTCAAAGATCGATAACCGATACGTGTTTTAGTGTTCGAGCTATCGCAGTTGTACTGTAACAACAGTTTGGGGAAAGCGTTATGAACAATGAAGTACATGTATTTATTATTTATAAATACAGAAAAACTGATACAATAAAACAAAAACCTCGATACTACGAACACTCAAATACGTACCATTACGGATCTTTAACACAGAGGTTAGCTTAATGCAGGGTGAAAGTCATGCAGAAAGCTCCTCTAGGAGTTTTTATATGACTTTCACCATGCATTAACCCTTTCACCGCCGAAATCGCATAAATGCACCACAACAAATAGTGCAGTCCCAGATCAGACGTCGCCTTTTCAAGGCGGCGTCTGATCAGGGACTTCACTTTTGGTCTCAGTATGTATGTATATATGTGCTTATTCTTTTGAATTTTGCATTTATTTATCTCATTTCCTTATTGTACCGAAAGATTTAACAAAATTTGGATTGCAGACGACAATAAGAAATTTGGCACCGAAATGGTTAAGCAGTCACCTGGCTTAAAGACAGAAATTATTATTCATTACTAAATTTTCGAAGTATCGAGTATTTATTGTTATTACAAAAGTGTTTTATCTTTTGCCTCATAGATACGCTTACCAATATCACGCGAGAGCCGCATGATAGGTATCACATACCAATATCAATTTTATCTAATTGCTATTCATAATGTCATTTTTCATGCATATTCATAAAGTAAAGTGTTCAATATGTAGAATTCAACTTTAATAGGTTCTTCTGCTGACCAACTGAACAAGGAAGCAGTTCTGATTTGTTCAAGCTGTAGAGAAACAATTGAGAAACTGCGAAACAGCTTGGAGCGCGATGAGACGTCGCCTACAAGCCGTTTGCAAGTGTAACTTAAGGTTTCACTCTGCAAGATAAGTGCATAGCATGCATTTAAGGGTAGTTTAATTCAGTGTGTGTCAGCAAAATATGACCAGCATTTCAAACTTTTTCCATGGTACATGTAACAGTAGTTTGTAAAACCGCAGTGAACATGTACGGTTAAGGCAGCGCACATAATAACGGATGATGACCTCGGACTATTAAAGCCGATTAAACTGAAGGATAATGCATTGTACAATGCTACAAAACACAAATAACCAATTTGAAACTATCGTAATAGGTACATTACGTTGTTAAGTCTGCTACATATTTCACATACAAAACATAAGAAGATACATATGACTCAAGGGTCTATGTTATCACTTAACCCCTTCCGTCATATAAACGCATTTTAGCGCATTTGCAAACAGTGAAGACCTATCGCTCTGGAAGTTACTTTTGCACACTGGGATGTTTCCTATAATAATGACTACAACAGTAGAACATGCCTTAAGCGACCATCAAAAAGTGGTTTAAGTATGGGACTGTAAGCCAGGCGGTAGCTAAGTTCAGGTCAAAAGTAATCTGCAGAAATCCCCTCACTTGCTTTTTTAGACTCATGTATTCAATAAATGAATGTCCGCTTAGGACAAGTTCTACTGTATAGAGTTTGAACAGGGTCTGCTATGTTTGCTTATGCATTACATGTACAGATTTGATTTTACAGTTTTTTCCATGTATAACTATTCCTCTGTTCATGTGCCATTATAAAAAAATCTAACTGATATTCATGACGTAAAATTTTACCTCTCACATGACAATTCATTAGGTAAAGAATTAACCTCTTCCTCCATAAATACGCCTTTCTACTCCTCTGTAATAACCACTTCTTAAAACCATTGTGATAAATACAGCATTTGCTCCTATAGGAGCAAATGTTCTATTTATCACAATGGTTTCAAACTACAAAATTCTAAATTTTTACTTTTCTCTAGTTAATGCTCCTTTTGGGTAGATTAATTCAAAGTGGTTGGGTCTAAAAATAGCCTATGGAGGGAAAGGGTAAAGACTCCTACCGATGGCCGTCGTAGAGTGGGTTTACAGCAAAGCAACAGATAAAGGTGCGTACCTAAGTACAAATATCGTCATTTCTCCATCAAACCCTATACTGTGACCACTCTTTAGAATTCTTGAAAATGCTTTAACTTAAGCATCAAAGTATCTGGACCTCTATTAGCCCAATAAAGAAAATGAAATTAATAGAATCATGAGATAAAAGGGTTAATCCTGATTGCCTTAAGTACACTGTTCATATGTATTGTTTTGTCATGGTAATACTATAATGAATTCAATGTTTCCACAGTTTCATAAAAATTGACCAGGATTAATATTTCAAAGAACTTATAATTTTATATTAACGAATGGAAACCAGATAATTGGAAGAGTATAGTATGTTGTTACTTGAAGAAATCACTTAACCATTATATCGATGTATAATTCATTTCATGTTTTTTTTTTCTTAATTCAACCAAGATAATACAAAGAAAATAAGTTTATTCAAAGTAAATCTTAACGAGTCCACAACATTACTGATTGGTTTCAATTAACCTGAGATGGTGGACTTTAATTTCAAAGTTCCGAGTAGGAATAACACTTACTGGAATATAGGACACCAACATTTCTAGAAACCAATCGCTCAGTGACCATTACTTTGGTCTATTTATCAGGTCAATATTTTTAGTCGGGATTTTGAAGATATTGAATAAAATTCATAATATTTCATGTTTCTTGTGTTTGTATTTGGATTCAGTAATCTAAGCTGCATCAAGCTTTAACCTTTTACCTGTTCAATATTTATGTAAGAAATAATTACCTCATGGATATTCATTAGCTGAAATTTTAGAACTGCATATGTACACAGGTTTATAGTATAGTACAGTAAAACCTCTCTATGACGGTCACTAAATTGTGTTAATTAGTTGGTAATGATGACAGGTGGCTGCTTAAAGCAAGGTGAAAGTAAAACAGAACGATCCTATGGGAGCGTTCTGATTTACTTTCACCTTGCTTTAAGCAGCCACCTGCCTTAAACACAAAATATTGATGTAATTTAGTGGCCGTTATAGAGAGGTTTTACTGTATAGTATAGTATAGTATAGGTAGATACTGTAGAGTCAGATCTATTATATTTCCAAAGCCAAACAGAGCAGACCCTGATCGGAAGGCTCATACAAGAGTCGTCGGATCTGGGTTTACTCTGTTTATGAACTCATCATTAACTCTTTTAATCGTGTAAGAAATAATGACATCATGAATATTACTAGATTAATTTTATAATGGGCACGTGAAAGTGGGAAAGTTTGGTCATGGCAGAAAATGAAGAATCGGCACTTTATTAACCCATTCCCTTCTACTAATGCATTTTAACGCCTCTGTAAAAGTCATTTTTTGAAACCATTGTAAAAGCTCTTTTGCTCTATGGTTTCAAAACTACACTATTCTAAAAAGAGGTTTTGGTCTATTTATCACAATGGTTTCAAAAAGGGACTTTTACAGAGGTGACATCGTGTGATTGAAATACTATTTATATCTTTTTATGAATGCGATTTTTATTATTACGTTCTTACTATTAATATTTTTCAAAGTCTTTACACAAGCACACAAGCTCTAAAAATCTATTTTTCAAAATGGAATATCACAGTCATCATCGTCAGTATGAACGGCAAACTTTGAGAGAGAATTTTGAATGACAATCAGTGCAGATTAAGGCTCTAAGAGCCTTCTGATATAGATATAGAATGTTTGCAAATACCAGTTAAACTGCATAATAAAGGATTTTTTAATAACAAACAGTGCATACCCTGCATGGACCCTGTAATAACCCTCTGATCTGGATCTGCACTGTTTACAAATTCCAATTAAACTGTGCTGTGTAACAAGGTGGTTAAGCTAAGTACAATGCGATGATAAATCAAAACCGATCTTTTGTTTCCAGTGCTTTTAAATGGGACCCTACACGTTGTATCATCTTATCAAACTTTTATCAATGAACGTAAACCAGGCTCCTGTGGTATATTAAGTTCCAGCACTAATGGAGAGTGACCCTTAGCCATACATGTACATGTAGCTCCAGATACGATTCGTAAATTAAACAATTTCAAGAATAACTTCTTTATTTCTTCACCAAACCCTATACTATGACCACTCTTTAGAATCGTCTCTTTGAGACGATTCTAAAGAGTGGTCACAGTATAAGGATTAGTGGAGAAATGATGCTTTTAGTATTAGGGTACATACTCTTTATATCTGTATAGCCATGTTAACTGTTCCCATACTGAGTGCGTCTTGACAGCCATATGCAAACAGCGTAGATCCAGATGACGTGCCGACACGGCGTCTAATCAAGATCCTAGCTGATTGACTACCGGGCAATAGTTTTTTCAAACGTCTGATCGAATCGGAAGTCAGTGAAAACTTCAACAAATTTTAGAGATTTAGCAGTCATTATTTTTTTTCAGCACGATAAAGGACTAAGTCTTGTGAGGCTGTGGTACAAAATAAGGTCTACTAAAACTTTAATCCTGAGCATTGTTTGGTTAAGTCGAATTCGTTTTAAGCTTTTAAGAAACTACTGACCGAGTGTAAACAGCTTGGATCTTGATGAGACGCCGAGTTACTCGGTGTCTCATCTGGGTCCAAGCTGTTTGCAAATGCGAGCTATGCCGTGTAAGCAGGATAAGAGTTTACTATCTAGCTGCTTTCTGTGAGCAAACCAACTACATGTATGTGAAGACAGTTTGAACTTGAATTAAAGACGCGATGTCCAAGCTTTTAACGGAAAGCTTTACTTTGAGTGCTTGGCGTAATAGAAATCATTACTGAACCTGCAGAAGGCAGAGCCTGCATCATTGAGGAAGGAGAGGGGGGGGGCTTGAAATGTGTAGGCGGAATCTGTTGTGTTTGGAAATTATTTTTTGTGGACATGTCAAGCTTTAATTAATTGCCTATTTGGGTCTGATAAAATATTCATTAACAAAGGCCGATCCTGAATGAACGATCTCGGCTCATTCTAATATTGTCATGGCGACTGATAACAAGAGCTGTCACAAGACAGCGAGCTCGACTATTCTCAGAATTGTTAGTGTAAAAATGCTTGAGAGTGAACTAAAGTATAATGTCAAATGATACTATATTAGCAAATAATCAAAGTCTCAGTAAAATATATTTAATAGTATTCAGGATGTAGGATCTCTTTGAACTCTTTAATGAAAAAAGGCAATAAGTTAAAATGATTGACAGAGTAATGTACTCTTGCCTAGAGATGAAGCATGAAATGGTTAACAAGTGTTCCAAGTTTCAAAGTTTTATCTCAAAGGGTTATGTAAATAAGTGGACTTTAACAAAAACCTTAACCAAAATTATAAGTTAAAAGGGCCATAATTCTGACAAAATGTTTGACAGAGTTATGTACTCTTGCCTGAAGCTTGTGGTGGTGAACAAGTGTTCCCAGTTTCAAAGCTTTATCTGAAAGGAACAAAAATCTTAACCAATGTGGCGCGGACGCGGACGCCGACGCCAGGGCGAGTAGGATAGCTCCACTATTCTTCGAATAGTCGAGCTAAAAATGCCTTCGAAAAATCCTTGGGTATTTTTTTCTATCACTGTTACTGAAGAGGCATGGGTAAAAAAATCAAAAAGTTGGAATATTGATTAGATTATATGTTTTGTATTTTCAATTTACATGCTACGACGCATTGTGTCCTGCAAGGGACAACTCAGTGGCATTTGGTATCCAGTAAAAATTTAGCAAACTGGGAAAACGCTGATCAGACAGTTCCTATAGGAGCTGTATGAGTGGGATCTACTCTATTTGCGACAAAAGGCATGGTAAACCCATTAGCTTATAGGCTATTTGTAGGTCCAATCTCTTTGAATAAATCTACCGAAAAGGAGCATATACTAGAGAAAAGGATTTTGTAAGTATTATGTAATTTTAAATCATTCTTATAAATAGAGTATTGGTTTCCAAATGTGAATTTTACAGAGGCTCAAAATGCGTTTGTATGAGGGAATGTGTTAAATCGTTAAGACAATGCCAATGACCTCATAGAAAATTCATCCATAATGAGCATTTGTGAAATTGGATGATGATTGAACGGTGAATTTGGACGATTGGCGCCATGGACAGATTTTTATCAAGACAGAAAGTATTGTAGAATCAGAATCAGATCTATATTATTCCATTTACAAATAGAGCAGATCCTCAGCAAACGGTTACTACAAGATGCTACTGATCTGGGTCTACTCTGTTTGCAAATGCAGATGCCAAGATAAGATACGTAAATTAAACCATCTCAAGAATTTTTTTATTTCTCCACCAATCTGTTTCGAAGAGACGATTTTTAACCCATTACCTCATAGGCTATTTTAGATCAAACCACTTTGAATAAATCTACCGAAAAGAAGCATTAACTAGAGAAAAGGATTATTTTAGAATTTTGTAGTTTGAAACCATTGTGATAAATAGAGCATTTGCTCCTATAGGAGCAAATGCTCTATTTATCACAATGGTTTCACAAAGTGACTTTTACAGAGTCGTCAAAAGTCGTCAATATCAGGGAATGGGTTAAGAGTGGACATAACATGGGGTTTGGTGGAGAAACGACGGTTTTAGTACTTGAGTACGCACGCTTATCTGTTGTCTTCATTGGATAAAGGATTAAGCTTACATGTAACCCTTTCCCTGTTCTAAGTTTATTCCAAATTTCAATACCTATTGAAAATTCATGGACACATTAGTTATAAAGAAATTTGGAAGGTGGAGCATTGTAGAAATTTTAGATAGTAAGGAAACAGATCTTTCAAATTCCATTGGCAAACAGAACAGACCATGACCTGGGTCTACTCTGTTTGCAAATGCGTGAAAGCACGTTTATATGAGGAAATGGTTACATGTAATCCGAACACTGACATATGTACCATCATCGGTATTTAACTCTTTATCTCATGAATATTTATGCAAGAATGCATGACGTCATGAAAATACCATAACCCATTCCCTCATATTGCCACCCTTTGACGCCTCTGTAAAATTCACTTTTGAAACCATTATAATAAATAAAGCATTTGCTCCATAAGAGAAAATGATCTACTAATCACAATGGTTTCAAAACTATACAATTCAAAGTGTTACCCTTTCTCCACTAAATATTCCTTTTCGGTAGATGTATTCAAAGAGGTTGGGTCTAAAACAGCCTATGAGGGAATAGGTTAACTTATGTTTTAATTACTTTTTGTAAAACCTGTAGAGCCAGATCTATATTTTTTATACCCTGGTCAGACGCCTGGGCTGGTTCTACTCTGTTGCAGAGGCGTTACATAGCGTCCTTAACTACCTATGAAGTAATGGGTTAAGACAGGTGTCAGTTATAAAGCCTTCAATGAAACTTCACGATATTTGGATGATATTTTAACTTAGGATAACCCTTTCTTTGATACTCTGATTCCTATAATTTATCCTAAAGAACTCAAATTGAATAGAGCTAACCCGTCCGACAATTATGCAGCTTTTCTTGATCTAGACCTTAAAATTGATGATGGAATTATTTCTTCTAAAATATATGACAAAAGAGATGATTTTGATTTTAAAAATATTGTAAATTTCCCTCATCTTGACGGAGATGTTCCCCGTGTCCCATCTTGCGGGGTTTATATATCTCAACTTATTCGTTTTGCTAGAGCTTGTTCATATACTGACGATTTTAACAGTCGAAATCTCATTTTAACTGAAAAGCTGCTTAAGCAAGGATATAGATATCATAAACTAAGAAAAACTTTCTCTAAATTTTACTATCGAAATCTCTCACTTATTGGCAAGTACCAATGTAATCTCAAGGCACTTCTGCGACAGGGTATTTCACATCCTGAATTTTATGGTGATGTGATTTACAAACTTCGTAAAATTATTGGACATACCCATTTTCTCACTTTGTTCATCAAATATGTTAAAAAAATCATTGAAAAGGGATATGATCCTATAGTACTACAACATACTGCATGTTTGTTTGTGAACCCTTTTACAGTTGGCAATCACGCTGGCCTCTTTGCATGTACGCCGACAAGAAAGGATTAGTACTCTATGAAGGCGACCTCTTCAATCCAGAAATGGAAGGAGGACGTCAGATATCTACGAAAGACCGGCGGTGACATTTCCATTTCAAGATTTCACACAAAGCAATTCATGATTTCACGATTTCACAATTTCACAATTTCACGATTTCACGATTTCACTTCAAAATTTCACGATTTCACGATTTCACAATTTCACGATTTCACGATTTCACTTCAAAATTTCATGATTTCACGATTTCATGATTTCACAATTTCACGATTTCACTTCAAAATTTCACGATTTCACAATTTCACGATTTCACAATTTCACGATTTCACTTCAAAATTTCACAATTTCACGATTTCACAATTTCACGATTTCACAATTTCACAATTTCACGATTTCACAATTTCACGATTTCACGATTTCTCTTCAAAATTTCACAATTTCACGATTTCACAATTTCACAATTTCACGATTTCACGATTTCTCTTCAAAATTTCACAATTTCACAATTTCACGATTTCACAATTTCACGATTTCACGATTTCACGATTTCACTTCAAAATTTCACAATTTCTCAATTTCACGATTTCACAATTTCATGATTTCACAATTTCACGATTTCATGATTTCAGTTAGTCCATTTGAATTGTTATGACGTCATCAAAACGCACATGTTGAAGTAAAAGCCACGATGAAAGAAACGGCGGAAAACTATGACAATCTTCCCTTCCAGAACTGTAGGGCCGAGGGCCTTCATATTTTGCATGTAGCTTGTCCTCAGGTCCACCATCAATATTGTTTAACCCTTTCCTGCATGAATATTCATGCATGAGAATTGCCAATCATGTGTTTATTGTGTTAAATCATTGTCTTATATTTGTATGACACTGTACTGGAGGAGAATTTAATTAATAATAAACTGTAAGAAATAATGACATCATGGATTTTAAATAAGATTAAATCCTATAGGTGTCGTCTGAGCTGGGTCTAGCCTGTTTGCAAAGGCGTAGAAAGGTGTATTTATGGATTTCAAATTGCCATCCTGATTTCAAGGGCGAGAGCCACTCTGTTGCCTTAATTACGTCAGCGTGCCACGTGGCTAAAAGATTCTACATGAGGTTGAAATTGCGAAATCGAGAAATTGTGAAGTCGTGAAATCTTGAAATTGTGAAATCGTGAAATCGTGAAATTGTGAAATTTTGAAGTGAAATCGTGAAATCGTGAAATCGTGAAATCGTGAAATCATGAAATCATGAAATCATGAAATCATGAAATTGTGAAATCGTGAAATCATGAATTCTATTGTGTGAAATCTTGAAGTGGAAATGTCACCGCCGGTCTTTCGTAGATATCTGTACTATTTCGTTTTTGTCGTACCCTTTATTACTTTTCTACAGTTACTCTGTTTGCAGCTCAATCATTGAGTACGCTAGCGATAAGTGGATACAATTTGTTCACTTAAATGTTTCCGTTATACATGCACTTTACCACTGTATTTGCCATCGCGGTTGTTGTAGATTAGTCGGAGAGGGGATACGTTTATTTATACTGTTTTTAGGGTGGGGATGGAATAAGTGTGAGGTTGGGCGCCCATAAACCGGTTTAACCCCCAGTGACTTTTGTCACTGACCGTTCCAAGGCGGTATTTCCACCTTCCCCTATTGTATGTTTGTTTTGTCTTTGTTCGTATCTTGGTGTTTTTAGTTGTGTACATTTGCTGTTTCCTGTGTTGCTGTTCGGGCGACTGTTTGTTCTGTATGTGGTGTTTCCTGAATTACTCATTTTGTACTTTTACTGCAGAGTGAAAGGGAATGCAGAAATATCTGCATGGCTTTCAACCTGTAAGAGGAAGTCCCCACAACGTACGCACATTTTCAACAATATTATAAAACTTGGTAAGTGTGTTGTTCAATCATTTTTATTGATGCCTATATTTTTGTTCTACAACAAAATACTATCGACCTTGGTCCAACAGTTAACGAAACTACAATGCGAGCCAAATAAACATATCAAACGCGTGAAACGTGTGTCTTCTTCGGTGTTTATTCGATTGGATATCATGTACTTCTTTTCATGATATAAACAAATGATTTATGTAATTATTAATTTATTAGGCATTTTTAAAACACGTTGCCAGTAGATACTAGCTGCCACCTAAAAGTTCTCAATTCTTCCTTTGCTGTTCATTGCTTTTGTTCTATTTCTAGGAGTATGTACAATGTATCTGCATGAAGAGGTCCATCAGTTATCACTTTAATAACTTGTTTCTTATCTGCTCTGTCTAATTTGTTTGTCGGGTAATTACGAGGGGTGTTCCATAAATAATGTCATCTGTGCTTTATTTCGCGGAAATCGTGCAATTCATGCACAAAACCACCTCGTGTCGATTGAGTGATCACTGGCTCGTGACACAGGTAAATATCTCGTCCACACGTTCACTTGCCTCGGTACATTGTACATCGTTTCATAGCCTATTCGTTAGACTATACACAAAATGACAGGAAAACGAGCTGAAAATGTTCTTGAAATTAGGGCCTATATAAAAGGTAGGTCATTACTCGGCATAAAGGCTGTAGATATTAACCGCGAGGTGTGTGACATTTATGGGGAGGGCCAAATGTCCCACAGGACTGTTTGTAGGTGGGTAGCTAAATTTAGTGCTGGGCAGCAGCAACTGAAAGATGCTGCTCGCCCAGGTCGTCCTGCAACAACTACGACCAAAGGTAGCATAGAAAAAATCCGAAATATCCTCAAAACTGATGCTCGATTCACCGTAAGACAATTGGCTCGAATGACAAACTTGTCGTTAGCAAGAGTTCATGCAATTTTGAAGAAACACCTAAAAGTTAGAAAGATAAATGCAAGATGGATACCCCATTTGTTAACGGATGAGCAAAAGAAGACGCGTGTAACAATGGCAAAAAAACTTCTCAAAATGTACCCAAAATATAGTAAAAAGGCTTTTGATAATATAGTCACTGGTGATGAGACCTGGGTGTATTATTTTGAACCAAAGCGGAAGGTTTCCAACCGAATATGGGCCACTAAAAATGCCAGACGCCCAAGTATTGCCAAACGAATACGAACGGTAAAGAAGGTTTTGTATGCTATTTTTTTCACTAATAAGGGTCCAGCTATTCAAATCCCGGTGCCAAAAGGCAGAACGGTCACAGGCAAGTTCTATAAAAACGTTGTTCTGAGAAAATTGAAGAACTACTACAAAAGTAGCCGCCCCAAAACAGGACTTAAGTATGTCCGACTTTTGCATGATAATGCACCCGCTCACAAGGCACGTATTGTGACTGACTTTTTGGAGTCAGAGAAGGTTACCGTCCTTCCGCACCCTCCGTATTCGCCAGACTTGGCCCCCTGCGACTATTTTCTCTTTCCAAAACTTAAATATCATTTATCTGGAAGGAGATACAATTCGAGAAATGCCCTTGGATCTGCTGTTTATCAGTGTCTGATGGGTGTCCCCATTGAAGAGTATGAAAAATGCTTCCAAAAATGGATTGACCGGCTAAAGAGGTGTATTCTGGCTGGCGGAGAGTATTTTGAAGGGCAGAGCAAATTAAAATGAACAAAAGCACTTCCGCTATATGAGCACCGATGCAAGTGACATTATTTTTGGAACACCCCTCGTACAGCGCAAGACGCAAAATGAGATACTCCTTTCACAGAGCAACATATAAAGGTGCGTACCCAGTTATTAAAATCGTCAACCCTATGCTGTGACCACTCTTTAGAATCGTCTGTTCTTTAGATTTCCCTGTGTAACATGCTGTTTCTAATTGATAGCATTTATATTAGTATTTACATGCTATAGTCTTGTGTATTCTCTAGATATATAATTGATGTATAATTCTTCATGTGTGGAGCTAAATAAACAATCAAACAATGCTGTGACTACTCTTTAGAATCGTCTCTTTGAGACGATTCCAAAAAGTAGTAACAACATCGGGCTTGGTGGAGAAATAATGACGTTATTCTTGAAAATAGTTAATTGCACATTTTATCTTCACCTCTGACTTTAACCCTTTCCTCCATAGGCTATTTTAGATACAACCTCTTTGAATGAATACACCCAAAACGAGCAATTACTAGCGAAAAGTTTTTTTTTAGAATTTTGTAGTTTGAAATCATTGTGATAAATAGAGCATTTGCTCCTATAGGAGTGAATGCTCTATTTATCACAGTGATTTCAAGACGTGACTATTACAGAGGCGTGGAAAGGCGTAGTTATGGAGGAAAGGGTTAACCATTATCTTGTCGTGTACAAATATATCTCTGCTCCACCTAGTATATGGACCAATTTTACCTACTTTTTCAGGTTACTCTTAATCCATTCTCTCATAGGCTATTTTTATACCCAACCTCTTTGAATAAATCTATCGAAAAGGAACATTTACTAGCAACAAGGTAAAGTTTAGAATTGCCCTGTGGAACAAAATTAATGCTCTATTTATCACAATGGTTTCAAAAAGAAGCTTATACAGCGGCGTCAAAAGGCAACAATAAGATGTGTTTGTTTGTGTTAATTAAAGTCCGTTTCTGCTCAATATGGGCTAATTGGACGCCCCCAGAGAGAGGAGAGGAGATACAGAGAAATCCGGGCGGGATGTCTTACTATTATTATCGACAGGGTTTCACTGGTTCCCTTAGATGCCCAGTGTAAAGCACTGATACATCGGACATCGGTTTATAGTCTCGTCCGAAAGACTTGGTCCGGCGGGGGATCGAACCCGAGACCCCTGGTATTGTAGTCGGACGCGTTAACCCATTCCCTCATATTGACGACTTTTGACGACTCTGTAAAAGTCACTTTGTGAAACCATTGTGATAAATAGAGCATTTGCTGCTATATGTTTCAATGGTTTCAAACTACAAAATTCTAAAAGTGTTCCTTTTCTCTAGTTAATGCTCCTTTTCGGTAGATTTATTCAAAGAGGCTGTATCTAAAAATAGCCTATGAGGTAATGGGTTAACCACACGACCGTTAATATGAGCGGAATTGGTTAACAGACATTGAGATATTGGGCATCTCATCTAGATCCAAGCTGCTCGCAAATGTCAGTCAGATTGCACTTAGCAGGCAGGGTAATAGATACAGTAAAACCTCTCTATAACGGCCACTAAATTGTGTTAATTATTTGGTATTTAGGGCAGGTGGCTGCTTAAAGCAAAGTGAAAGTAAAACAGAACGCTCCTGTAGGAGCGTTCTGTTTTACTTTCACCTTGCTTTAAGCGGCCACCTGCCTTTAACACAAAATACTTGATGTAATTTAGTGGCCGTTGTAGAGAGGTTTTACTGTATCAATCGTATCCATCAAAAACACTTTAACATCTTGACGTTCTGCTATCATTAGTTTTATCTGCTTAACTAAGCTAAAATCATACTGACCTCGTCTATTTTCTGCTAATCACCATTTTCTATTTTCTGCCAATTATCTAGTTTCCGCTAACAGCGCGCTGCTTGCATTTCCAAAAGCTTGGATCCAAGCTGTTTGACATTGGGTCAAAGTTTCCTCACAAGCTTGATCGAATCGAAAGAAGTCACAAACTTTCACCAGCTACATTATGTTTAAATAATGGGATAATTTTTATTTGTTCAAATTAGAAGTGTAGACGTTTTATTTGCCATTTTGGGAGTGATTTGATGTGGATTAATGATAGTTTTATGACATTTATGAGAGCTACGTAAATACGTTATCCAATCCTCATTCCTCCACGAAAGTCGATACTAAAGGTCAGGATGAAGAGTTTCAAATCTGAGTATGCACGTACTACAGTAAAACCTCTCTATAACGGCCACTAAATTATGTTAATTAGTTGGTATTTTGGGCAGGTGGCTGCTTAAAGCAAGGTGAAAGTAAAACAGAACGCTCCTATAGGAGCGTTCTGTTTTACTTTCACCTTGCTTTAAGCAGCCACCTGCATTTAACACAAAATATTTAATGTAATTTAGTGGCCGTTATAGAGAGGTTTTACTGTAATAGTGTAACCAGAGATACAGCTAATATGCGTAATCTAAAACATTTTAAAGAATAACTCCTTTATTTCTCCACCAAAGTTTGAAACCCTATACTGTTCCTACAAGAGCCGTCTGAGATGGGTCTACTTTGTTTGCAAAGAAACAGTCTAAATGCGTATTCAAGAATTACATGGTTAGAAACCAATTTGTTCGATATTTTAAGAAACTACTGACTTTAAGTCAAACAAGTTAAAAGTAAAGTACCTAATTATAGTCTACTTTCAGTCCGAATGACCGCTCAGCCGACTGTACATTTACTCCCCTGGTCATTGAGTCATTGGCCTACAATATTGAGCATTGCTAACATATGGCGCAATCATGCAGCCGCATTACCGGCGAGTGACCCTCACAGGTACCCATTTTCACCCCTGGGTGGAGAGGATGTGCGGGTGGGGGGCACGGAAAAGCATCTCTGAAATTTCCGGGAGGGACCGGGATTTGAACCCGGACCTCCGGACTGATAGTGAAGCGCGTTACCACTAGACCACCGCCACCTGCAAAGACTGAGTTGGACCCTGATTCGAGACGCTGAGTGACTCGCAGTCTCATCTGGATCTAATCTGTTTGCATTTGCTAAACAAGTCGCCCTTAGCCTGAGAAGGGTTGAGTTTTTTCTTCTCTATGTATATTAACCCATTTGCGCCCAGTGGATTCTTCCATGTTTATATATCTGATTAGTCCATTTGTTATCTAAGGGACGCCTGGCCGAAATTTCTATTTCGTTTTGTTTTATATTGAAATTCCTATCAGCAAACAGTGTAGACTCTGATCAGACGCCGCATTATGCGGCGTCTGATCAGAGTCTACACTGTTTGCCTACGTCCCATATATGGGATCGTGGGAGCAAATGGGTTAATCAAAACGGTTGGATTGACAAACATGATTGAGACTGATACGAGGCTGGGTTCTCTGTCGTCTTATCATGATCCCAACTGCTTGATCTGGATCCAACCTGTTTGCAAATGTATTTAAACAATTGCACAAAGTATGCTAAAAGCTATCCCATTACTCTATTATACGCCTTTCTACGCCTTTGCAAACAGAGTAGACGCATATCAGACGGATCCCATAGGAGCCGTCTGACCAGGGTCTGCTCTGTTTGGTCACGTAATAACATCTGATCCTGTAGCTTCTTTTAAATATTAATTTAATTAATATTTATGACGTCATCATTAATAACATAAAGTAAAGGGTTTGGGTGACACTCGTGACGGCAGTCGTTACTTCTCGGCTGTTTCCGCTTCATTAGAATATAACATAGCCCGAGACGTTCCGATTAAAGGGTTAGGACGGCAATCGCGACAGTAGCCGTTACTTCTCGGCTCTTTCCGCCACACTAGAATATAAAATATAACCGAGCTCTTCCGATTGCTCTGACATGCTTGTTCAATCTGTAACATGTGGGTGGAAATCAGCTAACTACGTCATATGGGAACGTTTTGAGACTCGAACATGTGGTTCTCATTTACAGTCTGTTATCCCTTATCAACCAACACACGTTGCGATATGCTCAAGTTCACATCTTCTGCTTGTTAAAACTTTCCTTTTAACTTTGTCCTTTTATCCAAATGGACGAGTAGAAAATGACCTACATCCAGATGAGACGCTCATGTTAGCAGACATTTCAACTGGATCAAGGAAGTTTGCAAAACGCGTGTCAAGTCACAATGAACTTGATTAGGGTTTATGACAACAGATAAATCAATTGGTAATTTCGTCTCAATATAGTATCAATGTCCTGAATGAGGGAGGGTTGGCTAATATAAAGTTACCTTAACCCTTTCCCTCATAAACACGCCTTTTCACACATTTGCAAACAGAGCAGACCAAGATCAGACGGCTCCTATTGGAGCCGTCTGATCAGGGTCTGCTCTGTTTGCTTTTGACATTATATAGTTTTTGTCAAAGCAAAGTATTTCCTTGAAAATTCAGGTAACAAATATTCATGATGTCATTATTTCTTATATGGATAAGGGTTAATTCTTATTGCCTTGTGCGGTCTACTTTCCATCGACAGTCTAGATCCATGTGAGACGCCGCATAACTCATCTTCTGATCAGGATCCAAGCTGTTTGACAGTCGATCAATAGCTTTTCAAAGGCTTGATCGAAAAAGAAGTGAATAATAAGTGTAATAGGTCGAACTATAGGCCGATCTAATTTTTCAACATTATCAAGGATAATCTAAATATAACAGAATCAATTTTGCAAGGCATGATATACATCTCAAAATCATAACTTATGAGTTATGAATTTAGATACGTTCCTGTCACAGCAGCATTTCGTAACCTCTAATATAACAGGGGTACTGTCACACTTTCCTAAACCAGCCTCATATAGATCTACTGTAAAATCCCTCTAATGCGACTACAAAAAAAGAGATATAATTCCGGGTCTTAAATGCAGGTGGTAGCTTAATGCAGGACGAATGTTATGCCGAAAGTTCCTGTTCTGCATTAAGCAACCACCTGCTTTTTAAAACATCTATTTTCATTCATAAAGTAGTCGCATTAGAGGGGTTTTACTATACTCTATAAATAACCTTGATAGAAATAATGACATTATGAATAGACAGTAACTTGTTGAACTACGATATCTCGTACTCGGATAACTCGAACTTCGGGATAGCTCGAGGTAAAAGTTCGGCAATTCCAAAATTTACAATACAGCATTGTTCTAAAATGTATCACTATCTATATGTAGAAACACATAGCAGCTTAATGCAGGTCCAAAATAATACTGGAAGCTCCTACACAACCTTTCAGAATTACTTTAGCCCTGAATTAAGCTGTAAACTTGAGAAATTGTTCAGATTAGAAATCCGATAACTCGAACCTCTGTTATGTCGAATTAATTTATTTGGTCCCTTGAAGTTCGAGGTATAGAACTTCAACTGTACATAAGATGACATTTTTAACCCATTCCCTCATATTGACGACTTTTGACGACTCTGTAAAAGTCACTTTGTGAAACCATTGTGATAAATAGAGCATTTGCTCCTATAGGAGCAAATGCTCTATTTATCACAATGGTTTCAAACTACAAAATTCTAAAGTTGTCCTTTTCTCTAGTTAATGCTCCTTTTCGGTAGATTTATTCAAAGAGGTTGTATCTAGAAATAGCCTATGAGGTAATTGGGTTAAACAGGCATATGAACACAGGACGTTGTAGAAAGGCGGCAACTGTAGAATAATATCGGCATCTATATTATTTCATAAGCAAACAAAGCAGGTTATGATCAGACGGCTTCTACATGAGCCATCTGATTTGGATCTTGTCTATTTGTAAAGACGTTGAAAGGCGTATGATTTTAGGATAACGGTTAACTCATTCTCGCCTACTGCAGCCTTTGACGCCTCTGTAAAATCAGTTTTTGAAACCAAAGTGATAAATAAAGCATTTGCTCCATAGGAGCAAATGCTTTATTTATCACAATGGTTTCAAAAGAAAACAAGTTTAAAACATTCCTTTTCTCTAGTAAATGCTCCTTTTCGTAAGCTCAAAGGGGATAATAATGGTCTTCCACCGACCGACTCTCAGAATCACTGGTTTCCTCCTCGCCGGACATTCCAAGGCCTGTCTAGGATTCTATAGTCTTTGCATCAGATAACTCCGACTCCATCATGGGTTTTTCTCCCTCTTGCGCATGTCCGTGTTTATTTTTCTTATGGCTCAGCATGTTATATCGTCGTTTAAAGTCTTTCAAACAGATGTTGCATGTGTTCATATTGACGTTCATTGCAGGATTGAGGCAGAGGAGGAGGAGGAGGCCTCTTAAAACTCAGAAGTATCGAGCGCGGCGAGGCGCTTCGGTTGCTGACTACTAGCTCCTCCACGTTGGTTTTGGCGTTTTCTTTTTCTCTCTTTGGAAGTTGTAGGCAAAACTTCGTCTCTCCGAAGCGCATTCTCCACTCTCTCGTTTTGCCGTTGTACGGGAGTCACGGCTTCGATGCGTACTATCTCCGACTTGGGTACCCTCGACTTCGGGTCTTCAATTTGAATGTCTGCTGGCCGGAAGCCATGTGCCTCGATTTGAGGCGAAGTGTTGCATTTATCTTGGAAATAGCGCGTCCATTTCTCTAGATCGGGTACGTAACCGCCACCAAGGTAAATCAAAGGCCTGAATGGCCATAATTGCCTTCGAGTTTGATATGGCTGTTATGTGTCAGGGAAGAAGTTGCTGCACATGTTAATCACCATTTTTTGACGTCTTGCAATTGATTAATGTATTACTAAAAATATGACAGACTGTAACAGCAGTCAAACCACAAGCAAAGTGGTTATTAGTGACACTCAGACAGTCCTTGACCTCAACAAGTCAGACATGCAATGCTGAGTGACAGTGTCCATCTTTTAATTCATATCAAAGCAATATTTAATGCTGTTGATAAATTGTGTATTTCAAAGCACTGTAATCCTCATTATTTGGTGTGTGTGTGGGGGGGGGGGATATATCTCGGTTGATTTATAATGAACAACCACATTAGTGATTACATACAATATATCAAATGAACAGTAAATTATTAATAATCCACATGATATTTTATTCTATCAAAACTCCACCCTGAATTCCACTGATCATAAAATTATATGAATCCAAACTTTTATATTCCAATTCATTTTTGAAAGTTTGACTGACAGCAGTTTGCTATTAGCAATCTTACAGACAAATCATTTTCAAATGAATTCTATCATTATTCTACCCTTACTGGGTCTATTCATTCAAAATAGCTAAACGAAGATTAACCCCTGTACATTATTTAATATACATGATCGGAATAGACACTGTTTTACATCTTTATAAAAAATTAACTTCCATTTCCATCAGGATGTTGATGGCCAAGAATGCCCTCATCTCTGGCTATTTCACATCAAATGTGTTGTTAATGTACTTTGATGTGGTTAATATCTTCCAGGTGTTTTCTCTGATTTTGGGGAAGAGGCCTGGACTTTCCAGAAGGGAAACATAAGCGTGAATGAATGCTTTAGTGGGGGGGGGGGGGGTGTCAGAAAATATCAACATATAAAAAAATAATTATAAAAATATAAATACAAAAAAATAATTATAAATAATGAGAAATCACAGTAAATCTCACCACCTTATCTTGTACTGTTATTTCAAACCCGAATAAATGACGTCATAGATATATCTTTTTCGCATGACTACAGGTTAATGTTTATGGAATAGACCGTTTGCAAGACAAAATTATTCAGACTATTCCATTAACCGAGACAAATATGATCGGCATTTTGGTAGATAAAGATATTATCATCGGCATTTTTCGTAAATGAAGAGGCCATGTACGTCTCGCATTTTTATGATGACAATGTCAAGTTCCATATCGTGTTGTGGAAAAACTAATTAAATCCATTGTAGAGAGTGATACACATACTAGCCTGTTAACACTGCAAGAGAAGTTGGCATTTCTATTGTGTTTCATCAGTAAAATTGCGCTAATAGAAAAGAAATTGTTGCGGCACTGTGGGTATAAAAGCGAAACTAGACATTGCGAAAAGCTATACGGATTACTCGGACGGTGTCGATATAAAAATTGCCCCCTCCCTTCCTATCGGCGGAAAGGCAATGGGTCGATGAAAAAAAATACAACAGGTTTTCTAGAAGGGAATTCCTTGCTATCGGCGGAGAAGCAATTGATCATTGAGGGAAAATAGACAAGCTATTGCTGCTTTAGAAATGCCAATGTGTTGCGAAAACAATGTTTGACTAAACATCGGGCATGACGTTCATATACGCGGATATGAGTGAAATGTTTTTGTGGCTGATTTTAGACTGCGCAACTCATACCCGCGGATATGAACTTCTTATCCAGTCACATCCGTTGTTTAGTGATACCGATATTCATTCGCGTTTTCTTTTGAGTTTATTCAGTTCAAGCTTTTAAACGGTTGATCTTGTGTAGACAAGTAGTAGTTATCTTACAAAGCGAAGTACTGCATGAAAAGTAAATAAATACATGAATAGTTTACACCTAAACTAGTGCAGAATTGAAGAGAACTATTTTGTCTTGAGCATGTACACTACAAGAAATAGTGAACTCTTTGCCGTAAAAAGAAAATCGTCCGACTGGTATATTGCATTCTTCGAATGCAATAAAAATCAACTACAAAAAGGATAATGTCTGAAATGAAGTGCCAAGTGCAAGGGTTTCACAAAATGTGTTACGTCGTCGTCGCGTTCCCCCCTTATATACGCCTCAAACTCCCTCACTTCATGCTTTCTCACTGGTAGATAACATAGAGAGTCTATGATACAATCCCATTTGCCATTGCTGGTCTTTTCGAACCGTCTCAACAATGACCGTTCCTCATAAACAGTACTTTCTTTACATAGGTCAGCATACATGTAAAGACCTTCGTCTGCCTTTACGGTCGACTTTGCATTGGCTGTCGCGTGAAATTCCACCAAGGCCACTTTCCATGCACCGGGTAAATACAAGGGAAATTCCAGCTGTACTCTGAAGCGGGTCGTGATATTGTCGTCGAAATAAATATCGCTCTCGTCACTTTGCACGTAAAGATACCGATCCATCTTCCTCATACAACGCTTTCAAAATAGGAACTTTTACCACTGTTGATTCATTTACGTTGCACTGATATGACATCGATGCCCCTGATCACACACTCTCTCGCCTCCTATGTGACTCCTCTTCACTCCTCCGCGCCTCTTCTTCACTCCTCTTGCCACCTCCCACCTCCTCCGCGCCTCCTCATCACTCCTCCGTGCCTCCTCTTCATCTGTGGGTCTCCCCAATCCTCTCTTTACACGTCACAGACCGTCGTAATAATCTCGGGAGCGTCTCTAGATGTCGACGCAAGCGACTGTGGTCGGGGGTCCCAGAAGTCTGTGAGGGTGTCGGAGACAGTCGCAGACTGGTGCATTGAACCGAGGGTCCCTAGAGCCCATCGAAACTTACTTTTACGTCCAAGAAGATAGCACTATTAATATCCGAAGTTCAACACAATTACAAATAGAAAAAAAAATGATAAAACTCGTTCAGCTCTACTTCGGTGTTGCACCAGTGACAACAATTTCTTTTGAAAAGACATAATGACCCGACACCTCGATCAGATAATGCGCAATCAATGGGTTTTAATGAATTCCTGCGGTTTTAAATGACGACGGGACGTCTATCAATTCTGTTGAAATATCTTAATGACATGCCACTCCGAACCATTAAAAGATGTCATTCCTGCGGTTTTAATGGCGACGGGGTGTCTATCATTTCTATTGAAATGTCTTAATGACCAGTTACTCCGATCAGATAACGCGTGATTAATATGCTCGTTGATACCTTCTTATCCCCATCGTGGTCACGTGCACAGTCTCACCTTACAAGGTCACCCCTATCGAGGATGAAGACACCTCAAGGCCGCTTCAAGGTCACACCCGTTCTAGAACAGGTTAAGGGGCAGCCACAACCGCAGGTAGTGGAAATACAGGGCAACCCATACTACTATTACAACAAGTTAGTCTTATCGATATTCATGACGTCATTATTTATAGCATGAATTGTCATTGAGTAAAGGGTTAAGACCAGTTATTAGGATATTTATTTGAATACTATGTATGAAAACGAGTACCAAAATCGATAGTCGAACACTCGGTCAGTCTCTTCCGATAGAGTACTTGGGTACTCAGAAGCTGTACTGAAAAACTTTACGCAAACTGATTGCTCTACGCACTGGTCATCTTTACATCTTTTTGTATAAAGGTCGTCTGCATCCGTTTAGGGAAAGTGTAACGTATAAATAGCACCATTATATATAGCGAGATGTGTCAGTGGCTTCTTTCAACCAGTGATATTAGTCAGCATTTAGCGGGTGCACATGGCGTCATTCGTCAACGAAGAGGGAGAGAGCAAATTTGAAACACTGTAAAATTATACTTTTTATTTGACAACTTTTCATGACACAGCTTACGCTATTACAGCAGTGACAGTAATATTACCACGTCGTGAAAATGACCTTGAATACATGTGTACTGTTATCTAAATAAATGTTATTTTATTGACACGCATTAAACATTGATGGACAGGCTCAATCAGCTGTGGTGTTTGTCTTACAATCATCCAATTATTATGATTATACAATCAGACGCCACGATAGCCGTAGATTATTTTTTGACAAGCAATTTGGTTTGCAGTTAGAGGAATGATAATCTTGGCGACCATCAAAAAAGTCATTGATAAATACAGGAGGTGTGAAGATGGTTGCAATTTACAGTAACATTGTCAAACACAATCATGATAAGGTTGTGACCTTCAACCAAAAGTGATATTATTGTATCTTGATGAAAAACATAAGGAAGAAAGAACATTATTTTATTGCAAATACTCCAATACCAGAAATGCTAATCGGTACTCAGATATTTGACCGAGTACCCCGTACTCGACTCGAGTACTTGGCCCGATCCCTAATTAATTCACACAACACTGTGGTTGTGATAAATAGTGCACACTTGAGATAACAAGAGAGTAGGAAAACTAACATCTACGCACACACGCACGCACGCACTCACGAACGCGCGCTCGCGTACACAAAAACACACAACTATGCATACACAACACACGCACGTACGCACGCGCGTGTTGCGATAGCATCAGTATATTCCAAGCGTTGTCAATGATCACTACCGATACAGTCGATGAGTTGCCATAATATGTAACTTATTGGCCAATAGTGGCAGTGTGATAGGACCTTTAACGTTCCCTGTCTTTACGAGAAACTATTGCCATTGCGCTTTGTCTTGTTTAACCCTTTTCCTAATCATATAAAGTATAATGACTCTATTAACCATTATCCGTCAGGTAAAGGGTTAAGTGTGCTCTGTGTAAATACAGACCGACGATTAGCCGGGTGTAGGCGGTTGTAGGCGAATGTCAACATCTATTCACAGATGACTATTTACGTAGCAATTGACCGATATCATTCTTAATACAATGACATAATGCTTTAACCTGCAACATGATATGAACTAATGTATGATGACGTTGACCGACACTTTGGATCAAGATAATGCACTGCGTATGTGGACGTCGCATCACAATCTAGAAACAGCCTGATACACTGATTGCACGTTGTACGTTCGAATACATTTGAAGACACTTTAATATACATTGTATATTGAAAATGAAGTTGGCGAATATTTGCGGCAGGAAAACATTGCTAATGATAATCAGTCTACAGGTTGAAAAGTATATAATTGGGCACTTTGTTGGTTCGTTGATCGGTAATTAGATACTTAAATATAAACTCAGAATTAGTGTACTAATAGAGATATATAAAAATCAAAGTACTGAACATACAGGAACCGTGGTAACCCATAGAAAGAATTTTGCAAAAGTATGACAATTGATTTCCAAATGTGTCATACTATGTCATTGGTCCCATTCAGGAAGCATGTATCAGGTCCACTGCGGTCTATGCAAATCATCTGGTTATTTAGCACCTGTGTAAATGCACGTAACGCAGTGATCGGAAAAAGAAATTGTTCTTATGCGAGCCGAACAGGTAGTTAAATTAATGTGACATTTTCAAATTTCTTTGTGACATTTTTAATAAAATCCACCCAGTGTGACAATGATTCATTGTCAGTCAGACCAATATGATGTTGAAAATGTTATAGGCATGATAACATATGAGCACTAATGGGTGGGTACAAAAGTAATCTAGCGTTGAGAATAAGTTCAGGACACCATCCCGAAGAGACGATTCTAAAGAGCGGTTACTCCATATGAATTGGTGGAGAAATGACAATTTAGTACCTGGTTACGCACGTCCATATGCTGCTCTGCCACCAGTTTCTCAAAATCTCATTTAAAATCATAATTCCTGATTCTGCGACTTCGTGGAAAGTAGTTCGTCCATACGGCGACCTCCGTATCGTTTCTGATAAGATTGGTGTAGAAATCCCAAGGTGTTCCGATTGATGCAGTACGTCAACACGTCATAGCTCCTCCTTGTTGCGCATGTGCAGTTCAAGAAGGACCTGCTGTCTAGTCAGGCTCTGCTTTGTTTATCTATATATTACGTTATTTAGTATCTCCTGTTTACATATTAATTAACAGATTTTTATAATGGTTTATGTTTTGGTCACAGCAGAAACTGTAACATAAGAACTACAGTAAAACCTGTCTATAACGGCCACCAAATTCCATCAAATATTTTGTGTTTAAGGCAGGTGACTGCTTAAAGCAAGGTGGAAGCAAACAGAACGCTCCTTCAGGAGCGTTCTGTTTTGCTTCCACCTGCTTTAAGCAGCCACCTGCCCTAAATATCAAATAATCAACAAAAAATCATGGCCGTTATAGACAGGTTTTACTGTATACAATTTCATAAGCAAACAGAATCTGACCAATCAATGCAGAGCACAAGAGGCATTAAGCGATCACCTTATTGGCATTGCACCTATTTATTCTTAACTGTAACTTTGTTTCAATGCATACTGCCGGTATAACGAAGGTGCCATTGTAACGAATGCCGGCATAATGAAAATTCATCATATTTAATGGGTAGCAATCTTGACTATACTTCCGAATCGATCAGCTTTGAAACAAAACATGTCGACCGAGTGCAAAACAGAGATACTCAGCGTCTCATCTGGATCCTAGCTGTGTAAGCGTGCTGTTGAACGAATGTAAAACAGTCTGGATCCTGATGGGACGCCGAGTTACTCGGTGTCTCATCTGATTTCAATCTAAGTAAACTATTTGCAAATGCCAGTGGACTCGTTTACCGCATTCTTGAAAGGGGTTGAAGCAAATGCAGTAAAACCCCGCTAATGCCGACCACCTAAAAGAGTATAATTATGGGTGCTACATGCAGGTGGTAGCTTAATGTAGGGCAAAAGTAATGCAGAAAGCTGCTCTAGGAGCATTAAGAATGGTCTCAGACCTGCTTATAAAGACACCCATGTTATTCATTAAGTGGTCGCATTAGAGGGGTTCAACTGTACGCTTCCAAGATTTGATAAGTCTTTCAGGGGTTCAGATAAGGTGCGTCTCGATCATAGGGGTTGGAGGAGAAATGACCATTTTAGTATCCGAGTACGCAACTTTATCCGTTGCTCTGTTCTTCGTCACATAACAATCCCACAGCAATCAACATTTGTGTTACATAACATATTGTACGCCCACGCTTTACTCATTTATTTTCCTCTGACATTGGAACATAAAATAATGGCGAAAGAGAATATCTTTGTTTAAATGATAGGCAGATTGGAAAACACTGGTGGTTAAACATATAGATAATAAACACGCAATGAAACCAGAGATAGATCGGAGTCTCCTATAGGAGCAAATTCTCTATTTATCACTATGGTTTCAAGCTACAAAATTCTAAATTTGTCCTTTTCTCTAGTTAATGCTCCCTTTCGGTAGATTATTCAAAGAGGTTGTATCTAGAAATACCATATAAGGAATGGGATAGACAGGTTCTACTGTATATTGATCCTGTAAAATACCAAGAACTAATGCAGAATTCATTTAAAGTGCAACAAATTTGGAGGTTCGGCGCTGAGTCATAGAGATTTCGACATTACCAGTATGCACAGTTTTCAGACTTTAACCCTTATCCCGCTCGCATGTGCAAACAGCTTGGGTGTAGATAAAAACCCGAGTAAATCGGCA